>OZ010586.1:112872811-112940311 GCA_963932145.1 Acanthosepion lycidas
TTTGTGGTTTCATCTGTGAAACTGCATCAAAATTTTTTATGAAACCAAAATCATTTGGTTTTGCTATCACTACTGAGTGACCATTTCCAAAGAAACACTATTGAAAAAGATTGAACAAAAATGTTAAAAACACTTGACTAGTTTTGGGAAATAAATGTAAAATCTATTTGTTTACAAAAGAAATGAAAAAAAGGAAATATGACAGATATGACACTTGGGAATCCTTTTTTTTTCAAAAAGGAAAATAGGACACGATACCTGAAATCTATTTGTTTCAGTTTTCAAAAAAAAAAAAAAAAAAAAAAAAAATACTTTTAGTGGTAAAATTAACAAAATGGTGACTAAAAAAAAAAAAAAAAAAGTTACCAGTTTTGTCTTAATGTTAAATTTTATGAAGTCAGATTTTTTGTAATTGTTTTCTAGTACACCAGTCACAAAATAAAGTTGTAAGCAAGAAAAATGAATAAAAATTTAATTTTTTTTTAATTTTTTTATTATTATTATTAATCTACGTAATGCACCTAAATTACATATTAAGAATAGTTAAAATAGTTTTTTAATTTCCCTTTTAAAATGTGTATATTTTCAAAACTGCGCGTCATAATTTTCTTAAAACCCAAAGTAAAAATTCTTTTTTTAGCCACTAGTGTTCAGGGGGTGTTACTGTTCTGCCTATAAAATTCCTTCTAAACAAGGAAAATTAATTTTATTTTTACGAGTATCTTTCTGGTTTTATCTGGCAAATGCACTTATATTAAAATGATTTAAAAATAGTTTTTAAGTTCATTTTTAAAATGTGATCTAAGAAAAAGAACAGGTGATAGTCGCAGATTTGGAAATATATACATACTAAAAATGAAAAAAGCTTTTAATTATTTTTAATATTTAATTTTAGGTGTATTCACTAGATAAAAACTTATTTAACGTGGGGGAAAAATAACTCATTGATTTTTTTTTTTTTTTTTTTTTTTTTTTTACCCTTGTTTAGAAGAAATTTATTTGCAAAACACCTGGAATACTGGAATGGATAGTGGCTTGTATTGAGGAAACAGAGCCAAGTTCAAATTCCAGTCAAATCCATTACATTCACTTACATGCTAATACTTTAAGGGAAAGGTATGAATCCTCTTCTCCCCCTCCTATGGGTAAATAGCATGTCAGATTGGGTTCTATAGCCTTGGATGCCAACTGGTCTAGAAGGACAACTCTGAATTCAAAACCTGTGGAGGGTTGCTTCGGCCCTTCAAAAAGTGTGGTTGGTTCTGCACAAAGCCTTTATCACTATAATCAAATCATGTGCTGGTGTCTAGCTGTTGGTTCCTAGGAATTGAGTTGTTTGACCCTCATACATTGATAAGTCTGGAGAGTCTCACTGTGTGTGTGTGTGTGTATGTATATATGTGTGTGTGTGTGTGTGTGTATATATATATATATATATGTGTGTGTGTGTGACAGCAATACATTGTCAAAAAAATTTTTTCTCTGATTAATCTCTTTACTTGTAAGAAGTTTTCATCTCATCTTGATTTTTATAAGATTATTTGGATAAAAAAAAAAATGATGTGAAATAATTTTATGAAATAATGTAATTCTTTTTGAATTATAAAGTTTGAATTTAGATTTTGGCATTAAATAACCCATACAGGTTGATCTGCTGAGCAAAATCAATTTTGCCACCCAACTTAGGTTTCAGTTATTCTTCTTAAACTATCATCTTCATCTCAGCTGATGTGAATGAGATATATATAAAAATATTTACCTTTTTAATGTATCTTTAGAAAAGATTTAAAATCATCACTAAGGTTCTACCAGAATTACTGGATTTCTATGTAAAGAAACACTTAAAGCCGAGGTTGTTTTTAAACAGGCCTTCTTCAACTGTTTAAATCTCTGCTTTAATAGATATAGGTGAAGAAATGTCAACCTTTTTGGATCTGAAAAACATTCTTTTTCATATTCATTGTGAATCATTTAACACTCAAACTTTTTTTAATTCAATGCTTGAGCAAAGTTGTTGCCCCTGAATTTTTCTGGCAGAAATTTTTCTTCTCCAAATTGAGATGCTTAAATTTTGCATTTTATTTTATTTTTTTTTATATATATATATATATATATATATATATATATATATATATATATATATATATACACCAGTCTCTGTAGGAAATAATCTTGCATATATTTGAAATGAATCGATGAATGAATTATTCAAACTTGTGTCTGACTATATTTTATTTTTTGCTATTTCACTGTGTGTACATCAGACTTTCTAGGCTTCATATTGCATTATTTTTCCTTTTTTCAGAACATCATATTTAATTCTTACAGACTAAGGCAACTGTTCATGAGGTAAAAAGGAATGATTAGAATCTCATAAAGAGATTATCTTTAATTTCTAACCTGCCCAAGTGACTCACTACTGTAGGCTATTACTGGAGTTGTATCAAAACACAACTTAAAAAAAAAAAATGCAAGAAAATACTCTGCAAAACAAATACTGGTTAATTCCTGAACCATTAATTATATGGCTGTCATCTTAAAACCTATGCTCAAGTGTTTTTAACAGCTTCTCTGCTTGAGTGAAATTCTTTTTTTAAATGCTTTCAACTCTTAATTCATTATTTAAGCCCAATTCTAATATTTCATCTAAATTTTGAAAGTATTTACATTTATCTTAAGCCATAGCAAGTATTAAGTGTGAATAAGTTTTAATTTTATTATAACTTTAACAATGTCTATAAAGGTCACTTAAGTGGGGTAGTGGGTGTTAGATGTAACTCTTCCAATGTCGGTATTATTGTCTCAAAGCTTCAAATGGGCAGCTGTTGGGTTTGTAAGAGTTGCAATGAGCAGTTCTCTCTCTCTCTCTCTCTCTCTGTAATGTCCTTGTAAACAATTTGTCACATAGGTTGGCAAATATGGCAATTGTTTTTTTTGTTTTGCTGTAGAAATGTTAAAACAAATAACAAACTGAGGACATTAGGATTTTGTTTTTAAATTCCTCTTCAATGTTGTGATGAACTTCATTCTGTGTGGGGTGTGTGGGTATATATATATATATATATATATATATATATACACACTGAATAGAGTTCATACACACACTTTTGCAAGGATATATTGGTTTTGACTTGCAAAAGTTTTGTAAGTAAACAATAATTGTGTGTAGGTAAACAAAAAGGTAACCTTTTGGCTAGAAAGACTTTTTTTTTTTTTTAATAGCCTCTTTACCTGAAATTTCCATGATTCGAGGGGAAATAACTCCTATTTGCCAATATAATACTGGCAATGTCACATACACAATAGGGATAACATGGAAAACGCAGCTGCTTTTGTTTGGCACAAGGTCTCGATTATAGAGAACTCATTCAATGTGGTATTACTCAGCAGTTGTAATCTTTGACATCACCTTACAAACAAGATCTATTAGGTTGGTGCAAAAATAATGACGTTTTTTGACGTATTTTTTAACGTCCAAAAACAACATTATTACGTCATTATTTTTGCACCAACCTAATAAAAAGTAACAGTAATGTATTTTCCTCTCCTGGATAATAACAAAGAACAGGTTTTAAAAAAATATTTTTTTTTTTCTTCTGTTTCTGTCTCTCCTTTCTTCAAGCACATTGTTCTTTAATGAGATTAATTTCATCAAGTGAAATTATGATCTGGTTGTCTAACATGAAATCTTTATCAAAAATCATTAAAAAATGTAAGGAACTAAAGCAAACTTGGTGTAACGTTAGATATAAAATTTTATTTATTTTTCCTTTTATTTTTCTCATATTATTTCTTCTTTCAGATTTGCTGCCCTGGATGGCTCCTATACACAATGCATTTGCTACTCGGCTACTGGCTGAACTTCTTGGACATGAAGTGGACAGGTAGGCGGTGGTGTTTTGCTTTATCAAAGACTGACCTTCAGTTTTATTTTTACTTTTCATCTCTGGCTAATTGTTTATCATAGATAAAGAGGTTGTTTTTTTTTTTTTTTTTTTTTTTTTTTTTTTTTTTATAAACTTTTATATCAGTGTCATGTCTGTTATTGGGTGACTTTGATCGATGTGGGTGGGGATGGTTGACTGATTTAATATTAGACAGTTTGCATGTTGGGACATATTGTCATAATATAAAGCTATGCAATGAAACTGAACAAATTTTGCAGGATCATTTAAAGTCATTTCTGATATTAATGTGTATATGTGGTTTTTTTTCTCTGCTCAAAAAGAAAATAATTATTTAAAGACTAGTTGAAAAAGAATTCCCTGTCAGTATTGTCAGAGTTAGCTCCTCCTTAATTCCTAAATTGTCACTAGGGGTCTCTCTCCCTATACTATAAATATTGGGCGACTTCTCACCTTGTTCTCTTTCCTTCAGGCCTTGTGAGGCATCATACCTTGTGTGGAGGTGAAGTAAATCCTCTTTTTCTTTTCATTTCAGCAACTACAATGTATGCTCTCTTAGGAAATAGTATTTCCCACTTGTGGGAAGACACCATGAACATTGTACACACATACGCATATGTACGAACATTCACCAAAAGACAAATGTCCACACACACACTCACACACACATTATCTAGGTTCCATTGTAAAATTGTTTTGTTTAATACATATATTTGTTTATATATCGGTCTTGTTTATTTGTTTGTCTTTATCTTCAGTTGGACTTAACTTGAATCTGGCAATTTTCTTGTAGTTGGACCTTTTTATATTATACCAGGAGTTACACGCGTTTCAAATACAACACACCCGGTCCTCTGCAGTATAAATTATTTATCCTGAAATAAAATTCTTTGTCTTCGTTTTCATATCAACAAACTGCTGAATATTAGAGCAAAATTTTTTGTGAATAGAAATAAGGTATCTTTATATATTTTTGAGATGATATATGTTGTAACTATTCACACAAATTTAGTCTATTGTCCTGATCTGTTATATTCACAATGTTTCAGCTATTGTATGCTTTGACCTTCGGAATCTCTCTTTTTGAGATGAAGTATTGTAATTATTAACATTATTCGGACTGTTGTCCTCAACTTTGTTGCCATATTCACATTTTTGCTGTTGTACGCTCCCATCTTCTTCAGGTGGCCTAGTGGATAAGTGTTGGTTATTAAATCTGCTCCTTTTAGTCACTCGTGAGGCTTGTAGTGATGTACAAAGTCTGTTCAGAAAGTATCCAGCTATTTTAATATTAACAAAAATTACCTTACCAAGGGCAATAGGAATTTAGTGTCTTTGAGACTTCACGTCTCCCATGTTCATTTCACTTTCCAAAAACTTTGCCAAACCGTCTTTCAGAATCACCATCAACTGCTTCAGTAAGTTCCTTATGTCCTAGTGTCTTGATAACAAAGCTAGATGGGAACTAAATCTGAACTATATTTTTGTTGCAAAACCTTATACAAAAAATCTATTTCTGAGATGAGTTATTGTAATTATTTACATTATTTGGACTGTTCTCCTCGTCTTCACTGCAATATTTACAACATTTTGGCCGTTGTACGCTCCACCCTTCTTCAGGTGATTGGGTACATGACCCAGTGGATGAGTGTTGGTTGAATCCAGTGACTTGGCTCAGAGTTCAGTACCAGGCTACAGATGAGCCGAACAAAAAAAACTTGGAGAGTTAAAGGGAGATAACTGATACTGAGACATCCAGAAGTGGCATGGCATGTGGAACCAGAACAATCTACCCTCCCCCACCCCCAAAGTGCGCCAAATAAAGGGTTCAGTTCAAAATTCCAATCACCTAAAGAATGCTGGAGCATACAACAGCTGAAACATTGAATATGGTAATGAAGATGAGCACAACCATCTGAACAAATGTAAATAGTGAAAATAATGAAAAATCTACTTGATTAGTCATTGTCAATGTGTTTGTTACTGGGGACTTGTCTCCTCCTCCTCCTCCTCCTCTCTACTAATTAGACCTGTGAGAGAATGTCGGTAATGTCCTCTTTTCATTTACTGTCAAGTGACATTATTCCTGTAAAAATGGTGTTTTGAGATATTCCAAATGGCTACATACTTTTCCAAATAGACTGCTTAGTCATATACATATTTCTCTGGACACAAGTCAATCAGTAAACTTGTAGCTTAAAATGTAGTTGAGTTTTGTTCTGGATAACATTTGATCAATGTGATTAATGCTGCAGACAGTTTGTGACTAATATTAACCACTGAATCAAGGATGCACAACTGGTTCTCACAACATTAAAAATGGCTTCACGCATTCTGGGTAAAGCTTGAAAGTTGTCTTTATAATTTTTTCTTTTATTTTTATTAAAATTTAAGCTGATTTGTTTTTTTTTTTTTTTTTTTTTTTTTTTTGTTTTTCCCCAAACTCTTTCTCATTTAATTTGTATTTAAACCTTAAAATACAATAGAAATTTCAGTTGGACCATAAAATTTCAAGTACATAAGTTTTCATCATCTGCAGTTAAGAGAAGATTAAAGATGAACAGTTTTATTTTAATCAATATTGAGACAAGCCTCTATTTTCCATCTGTCCTCTATAGAGTGATTGAAAAGTAACTCTCTATTTTATATATGATGGACTCTCCAGTTTTGTAAAAATTAGTTAGAGAAGAGTATCTATCATACGTAAAATAGGGAGTAACTTTTCAATCACCCTGTATATAAGATTTGTTTGGACTGTGTTATCTTACTTTCTTTATTAAAATGATTAACTTTTTGCATCAAGTTTGTAAGTTTAATTTTTTTTGTTTTTGGAGAACAGATAAAATTCATAGCATCAATTATTCAAGAAATATTTCTTCCAATTTTTCTACTATATCAACTTTTTGTGAAATTTAAAAAAAATTTTTTTATGAAATACAATTTTAGTCACTCCTGAATTATTTTCAAGTTTAACTGACTTAAAACTGAAATGGACCAAATGATAATCCGAAAGTTAGAAGCCAGGGGAAATCATATGCAGAAGAATTGCTCATTCCCACTTCATAATTATTGTGTCACACTTGTAACTTGTGGACAGGTACTGTATATACTGTTAACTTTAATTTCTTTTCAAAACTTCAATCAAGTTAATTTTCTTTGAATCTCATCAAACGGAACCACAAAAGCCAATTGCAATAGATTCTGTTGAGGTTGATATGTTTGATCTGGTTATGAGTTCCTTTGATTAGGAATTAATGGAGCCATTTTTCATTATCTGGTGAAATAGGATCAAGAAATTCCAACCCTACTTTTGGCTAAGAGGGGGCCATAATGTCTTGCCTGCCTGGTCAGGGCTGCCATTTACAATTTAGGTAAAACATGTGCATGGTTTTAGTTCTTTTAAAACTATTGTTAATTTGAATGCATGGTCAAAAACCTGAATAAAAGGTAAGCTGCATAAATGAGCAGGAAGAAGGATCTAGAGAACTTGACCTGTTCTGGGTGTGACTATCAACTACAGTCTTGTTCAAAAACTATTTTGTGTAGAGTAAAAAGAGGATTGTTGAAAAGAGAAAAAAAATGTTTCTTGTGGAACCAATTGTCTCTACTTCTGATATTTATTTTTTCCTACAGTTTCTAAATTTGAAAGATATAGTATAGGACTTTTTATTTATTTTTTTATTTATTTAAACATGTCTTATACTCAAACTTTCACAAAACTATTTGGTTTTCTATGTTTCTCAGTTTGTAAAGAGGTTTTATGTTTTTCTAATTTTAAATATTTGTCTAGAATGGACAAAAGATACTTCACCTTTTTGTTCCAATTTTCTGATTCCTTGGATTGCCATAGGAAGACTATCAGGCTTAGAATCTGTATTGTCTCAATTTTGATTTCATTCTAATCACATCATTCTGGTCTTTGGAATAGATTTTGTAGAATATGATTAGATTTCAACTACAATTTCAGTGGTGTTTTCTCCCTCTCTTGACATTATTTGTCAGGAATGTCAGCCTCATTTGACGGGATTTTCTCTCTACAACAATTAGGACAGTCAATATGTATTTGAAAATTAGGCTCTTGTCATTTCCAATGACACTGATGAGGCAGTCATGGACCAAACTATACTGAATAACCTTTCCCCCAAGTTCAATTAAAACTTGAATATTTATTTTTTTATTTTTTATTTTTTATTTTTTCAGTGGCCTCTTGCTGAAAGAGGAACGTCCAAACAACAACCCACAGACTCTTCATGTAAAGTGTGCCATTGTTTTGGGGAAGGAAGTGGTAAACTTCCCCAAGAAGATCTTGGAAGAAGGTAAATTTCTTGCAATTTCTCCTTCAACATGACCAACCCCTTCTTCTCCTCTCATCTTTGTAGACAACATCCACTACCGCCTCCTCTTATATATATGTGTGTGTGTGTGGGGGGGGGGAGTTTGTAGAATTTTAGTTTACATTCATTACTTTAGCCTGTTGATCCTCACTAGGTGCCTCATGTTTCCAGCCTTGTGCTGCATCTAAGGCTCTGCTTATAAAATCATGGACACATCAATGTGGTGCAATGTTTAGCAAGTTTGTCTTGTTAGAACAGTTATGACTGAGCAGTGAGTTTGACCCTCACTGGGAGCTCCATATTTCTGGCTTTGTGCCACATCAAAGCAATGCTTAGAAAATCACCATTACTTTAGCCTGTTAGTTTGCTTCCATCTGTGTTACATTAGATATTAACTGCAAATTGGCATGGTTGCCTATCAGAACTTAGAATATTGTGGGAGTGCCTCCAAATTCTGCCCCTCCCCAGCCTTATCAGAGTAATGAGGGTAGTGGAGGATGTGCATATGTGTCTTTAAAACTGCTGACACCAGTCTTCTCACTTTTTTTTTTTTTTTTTTTTTTTTTTTTTTTTTCCTGGTTAGGTTAGATTGTTAGGATTCTTCAATTGCAAATCTCTTCTTGTCTAATTCTATTTGTGGGGGATGCTCACTCTCCCCACCATGGGCTGCTTCGTTTTTGTGCAACATTTTTATCTTTTAGTTTTTGAAACCTTTATTAATCAAAATCCTAAATCTGAAGAATTTTCTTATTTAGAATTTTCTTAAATATTTTTCAGATATTCCTCCTCCATTATGGAAAGTCATCTCAGAGTATATGTGTCCCTGGACGCTACTTAAGCTTGGAGGAGAATTTCTTACACGCAAAGGTATTGTTTTATAAAGCATCTAACATTCAGGTGAAAGAATTGTTTGTGCTTTTGTTTTTTTCTTGCAGACTTTCATTTTTAAAATTTACATGCTTTACATGGTAAGGAAGAATCACCCCTCCTCCACTAAATCAAATGCTGAACAAAAAATACTTCCTATCAGTTATTTTTTTTTTTTTTTTTTTTTTTTTTCTTAAGGAAATCATGGAATATCACTTTACAGAAAAACAAATGGCAAAGAGTGTCAAACTGACATTAAATGCATCCCCACTCGATAAAATTATCCCTGACAAGATTTCAAAATGTTCCAGAGAAAGTTGGATATTGCTACTTGGCAGATTTGGTACTTCATTAATATGATTAAGACCAATGTTTGAGATAAGTGATGAGCTAAAAGTCGACTCTAAGACTGTTTATAATGCCTTTTAGGTGTGTCAGCTAGAACATCATACTTCAGAATGCCAAGGCAACTAGCCATGGAGTCGGAAAGGTACAAGAATGGTGTAGAGTGAGTAGACATGGTTAAATGTAAATGACAGAATTGATCAACAAACAAAATTGACAAAGTTTGTAATAAACAATGAAAAGAAGAGCAAAAATGAATAGCCGAGCAAGCAAGCAAACAATATATACAAGACAAAGCAACAGTAATAAGGCAAAAAGTTTACAAAGAATTCATGTTGATACACAAGTGTGAATTTGGATAAATGAATGTAGCATTCTGTCTTCAAGGCAAGACAAACCTACTGCCTACAAAGAAATACTAGCATGCATTTGTGGTTTTTACCTATAAATTGAGGAAGGGAAAGTATTTATAGCCATTCCCAATTGAATTGGAACCAACAAATGGGTTCAGGTATGTGGCAGACGTGATGAGACAGGACCTGGGACGAGCACAACTGGTTGCCACTTGCCTTGTCCCCGCCAAAAAAGAGCCCGTATTTACTTAGCATGTAAAGCTACTGCAGTTGAAATGAGGGAGAAAAAAAGCACTTACCGCTCTGCCGTAATCCGACCTCGGCCAGATAACATAAAAGAATGAGGGGGTACTTGCATTGCATTTTTATACAATAAAGATACAATGCATTATGGGACAGGGACGCAATGAATTATGGGATCGCATGAAGATGCGAGGGATTATGGGGTATATGGACAAATATAAAAGTAACCAATTTTTCCTAGTGCGGGTGCTTGGAGTGACGTTCACTGTTGGCGGCTAGAAAAGTCTGTTAGTGTAATTTCGAGACAGAACTCAAGGAACGACTCGAATTGGAATACCAGTTGGGAGAGCTTGAATTTACTCACTGGTTGCTGTTTTCTTTTTCTTTTTTTTTTTTTTTTTTTTTTTTTTTATTATTATCTACAAGGTATCTCCAAGAATCATGGGTCAACTGTTAAAATATTTCAGAATCTTCATGTTGGATACTGTTTGAAACTTCAGAAATAGTGGGTACCTTTTGGAGCCAAGAACTTGGTCCCTTTCAGGACCAAACATTCAACTTGTCATGGTTTTTACTAGGAAAAATTCTCCCTTTTCTTCTATAACCTTTCTTGAAAATATGGGTGGTACTGCTGACTCTATGGTGTTGAGATAACATGTTTTGCCAACTGCAGAGTGGCCAACTGTATGCAGACCCAGGATAGTGTACAGACAACATCAGACATCACAGCTTGCCTCCTTCCCTGATGGCAGTCAAGAGAGAATTGAAAATTTGATGATTAAAAGTTGTGTATCTTTTTGAGATCCTGTTGTGGCTTCAATTGAAAATAATGAATAATTTTGATAGTATTAGACTTTGGTCAATCAACTTGAGAAATAACCAATGTATGTAGAGTCTTGAAAGTCACAGTAATTTTGCAAGTTTTGTTTCCTTGCTTACTAACAGAAAATGTCATTCTTCACTTGATGTGTCTCCTACACTTTAAAAAAAACAAAACAAAAAAAAAATTACAAACAACCTGTAATTAAAGATTTTGACACTTTTAGGAATTCAACTTTTAATGTGTCAAAATTGTTAATTCTAATTTTTTTTTTTTTTTTTTTTTTTTTTTAATATAAACAATATTGTCAAAACGAACATGCTACCCAAAAATGCAAAATTGTTTTATGAAATGGAATTTACTTATGCAGTTTTCAAATTTTTAAAGGAGTAAAATGTAAACACTGGTATAAATCTTAAATAAATCGTATTTTGAAAATATCTTAACAAGAATATAATTGCCTTAAATTAAATTGTTTAGCTCCTTGATTGAATCTTGTTGAATCAATTCACTTTTACATATTTTGTCTTAAAGGGAAAATGCAACTATTCAACTATTATTAATACTTAGTGTATTGTAAAAAAAAAAAAAAAAAAATTGGTTTGCAGGTTTCAACCCATAGGAAAAATAATGGATATATGTCAGGTTTTTTTTTTTTTTTTTATTAATCTCTTACTACCTTAGTTTCTAAAAAGTAGCAATTCTAATACACCTTCAAATTTCGGATGAGCTTTGTTGTCTGTTACTATTCATGTGGGATGTAGGTAAAATTCAAAATTTCATATCAGCCAGGTTATCAAGAGGATGATCTCCAGTTTTTATTCTCAACAAAATGAAAATAACAATTCTTGAAAACTTAAATTGCATTTTCTTCCTCCCCAATTTGAGATTATTTACTTGCTTTTTGTTCATCAGGTGTAAATGTGGCTGAGTGCTGGCGTAACCATTACAATCGTCGCTGGCCCTGGAAGTATGGACGCAGTGCATTGGATCTTCTTGACCGTCACAACCTCACCCATAGACAGCTTTATATTGATAGGCACTTCATGAAGTTACTTGAAGAATATTACCGCATGTACCCGTTTGGTCAGCTGAAATCCAACCATCCTGAAAGAAGTCAGTACACTATAAAAACATGATTTAAGTTTTTATTTTTATTTTTATTATTCTTATTCTTATTCTTGGAGGTTCAGACAATGTGCCATTGTGTGTCAAACTGTTTTATGAAATCCTAAGGTAGATACCTTTACAGATTTGATACTTAGGTTTAAAATTAAATTTTAAAAATGAAAAATTTTGAAGATTGTTTTAGTCTTAATTTCAAGTAAGTTTAAATTTAATATTTACAATATACTTTGCTATATTTCAAAAGTAATTCACATTGATTGGAAGGAGTTCTCATTTTGAAATTGTTGATTTTTTTTTTTTTTTTTTTTTTTTTTTTTTTAAGCACCATTTTTAGCCACCTGACATCAGAATGTAATTCTTTATTAAAAAAATTCTTCCGAAAATAAAACTTTTCAAAAACTTTATTTGAGGAATATTAGCTGATTTAAATTTAGCTGATTTTTTTTTTAAACTTGTAGTTGTTTATTTAAGGTGTATTCAGCATTGATGACATGTCATTCTACAGTCTTGATCTGTAAAACATGATTGAAGAAAATGACGTAAATGCCTTTTTTAAATAATTTTTAAGTACTAAATCTTAAAAATTTAGGAATATATTCTCCATTAATGGTTTATTGAATTGTTGATACTTTGGCTTTAAATTTACTATAGTTTACACTCCTATTTTCTGGTGTCATGTATAGGCCACTGTCTCTACAATATTCAATAAGTTTATACACGTGAAAAAAAAATCAATTAAAAAAAAAATGTTTGATTTGTACTAATCTTTTCCATTTATGATTAGTAAATATAGTTGTTACTTCATATCATTTAAAAGAGGGTCAAATTAATACAGAATTTTAAGATTTAAAACTTAAATTATTCTAATTGAAAAAAAAAAAAAAAAAAAAAAAATTCTTGTAAAAATTCATTAATTTTTTTTTTTTTTTTTTTTTTTTTTTTTTTAAGACAATATTGTATTTAATACATCTTTATAAGAGCAATTAAAAGCTTTTCTAATTAATGTCTTAGTTTTATTATATTTTCAGTTTGATTCTGAACGGGTTTTCGGTAAATGGTGTTTCAGGTTTATAAAGAAAATTAATATAAATTCTCCAATGAGTTCGGCTTTTAACTAATAGAAATATTAAGTTGGTGGAAATTTAATTTAAGTTCATAAAATTAAATGGGTGTCAAAAAAAAAAAAATTGTGTAAAATTTCATTCATTTGTGAATAAGTCCTGAAATTTTAAGTAAAATCCAACTATTATTTGATTTTTGCAAGAATTTCCAAATCAATATTTTTCACTGCATAAAAATATGCTAAAATTTCCTATACCAATCTTTGAAAGAAACCCCCACCCTCTCCTGCTGCTGTGAGAAAAATGTGCTAGAAAGGATTAGAAAGAAATTTAAATAAATCCTTTAGTCTTTCCTCCTAAAGATTTTGACAAACATTTCTTTTTTTATTAAGTTTGGGGCATTTTGTTTTTCCAGTGAATTAGTGGAGGAACCTATTTTATGGAAAAAATTCTTTTTTGTAATGTTTCCTCGTCACCACCAGACAAGATGAGATGGTTGATTGATTGGGTTGCACAATCAAAAGCTTTTTTATTTAATTATATTTTGGTGATATCATAATGTACTTCTTGGTGTAAAAATAACCTTTCTTGATGTGTAATTCTTTTACTAAGCTGTGTTTATTTGAGCTAAAGCTCATTTTTGCCTTATAGACACACACACACACACACACACAAGAGTAGGGTCAGTTGGGCATTGTCTAATAGAAAAAAAAAGAAGCACCATGAGCCCTACATAAAGTATCTTGAGGGGACCCTGGCTGCTGGAAGACCGTATGTCTGGAAACGGGACTCTCCACCATGCCACACAAGCAGAAGAACCCAGTCAGTGGTTTCAAACAATTTCTGTGACTACATCACTCCTTACATCTGGCTACCTAACTCTCCAGACTGCAACCCCCCTTCATTATTACATGTGGGGCACAGTTGAGAGATCAACAAACCTCCTTGTAGCAATAAAGATGAACTAAAGGCAAGGATTATGGTGACATTCACCAACTTAAACAAGGAAACTATCCTGAAGAATTGCAGGAGATTCTGAAGTTGTCTGGAGGCTGTAGTTGAGGCCAATGGCGTTTTTTTTTTTTTTTTTTTTTTTTTTTTTAAATAAATTTACTCTTTAGCATTTAGAAATATTTTTCTGTAATTTTGGTAAATATATCTTAAAATGAGATGTCAGTGTTATTTTCATTTTTGCATAATTTAGATAATTTATCTCTGTGTGTGTGTGTATATATATATATATATATAATGTGTGTGTATATGGTTAGGTAAATGAAATAACTAGATATTAGCGACTATATATATGTGTGCCGACATGCATGCATACATTGGTAAGCAAATAATTACCAAATTTAGCCAAGAGGTGTAGCCATAATAGTGCTCAATGTGATTAGACAGAGCTAAGAAATATATATTAATAAATACACATCTACCTATGTTTGGTGTGCAACTTAAATTTTGTTGTTTACTCAACTTGTCAGGCACACAATATAGCTTATTGTTTATTTAAAAGTATACAGAGATGTGTGTGTATGGCTTGAGGCAATCGGACGTCTATCCATGCTGATGATCTGCAAAACAGTCTCTGTGGATGACACACACACACATATATATATATATATATATATATATATATATATATATGTTTGTAAATACATACTAGATATTATAGTCAATACTCATATTTGAAAAAGATGTCACATTTTTATTTAAAATGGTGTGTATTACATTTGTCAGTTGGCGCATTCAAGAAATATGCTCTCCAGCAGGAATCAAACCTGTGTCCTTTTGTAGGAGAAACTGTTGTTTGATCTGGTGTACTTTACCACTTGGCTACAGATACCTAAATGTAAACAAAGCAATTTCTAAAGAATTTATGGATCTATTATTAATCTGACATTTTTATTACTATTAGAGTGGATATTCATACTTGGAACAGATGACCCAATTTTATTTTTAATTTGTCTTTTGGCCGGCATATTCAAGAAATCTTAACGGGTTTCTTCTAACAAGAGGAACTTACAGTTGATCCCTGCCAGAGAGCAAATATTTTAAAGATTTCTTGAATGTGCAGACCAATAGACACAATACACTTCTAAACTAAAGAGGTAGTAACTTATTCTTTCTTTTTTTTTTTTTTTTTTTTTTTCATTCAATTCAACCAAGTATTATTTATTAAAGTTTAATTTCTTTTTTTTTTTTTTTTTTTTTTTCTCTCTTTCCAGTTTTGAGTCATGATCTAATGTGGTGCTCTGTGAATGAATATGATCCCAAAGTTCCTTGCTATTTGCCAAAAAAGGTGCAGGCCACTATGAAAAAAGATACAATGGGCAGTCGAGTGCTGGCCCTAGCCAAGCATGTCACTTCACTCACCCTCAATGCTTCACTCTCTCTTTTCCTTGAGGACCACTGGGAACTGGTCATGGAGCTCCTTGAATCTGTCGAGCTTTTGCGTATCCAATGTTATCCGACCGTGACTGAATCCAACTGTTGTTGGAACATCATAGAAACATTCCTGCGCCATGGAAAGCTGCAGGAGTTCTCGCTGACATTTGCCAAGTGCAGTGATGGGTTTGTTGACTTGTTTGAGCGCCTAATGACCATTTGTGCTGGGCTGGATCATTCTGATACGGTCAGTTCAAATGACCTTAACTTTGACTGTGATATATCTGGGTGTTCAGATGACATTTTTGATGTGAGCCTTGATCAGATGGGACAGTCAGTAGAGAAAAAACTCAGGGGCCATCAATCAGAGAACTTGTATTTTTGTACTGATTCTTGCAGTAGTTTTAGGCAAAGCTGTTACCGGTCATTCAAAAGACCAAGTACTAGTTCCTTGTTTGAGAATTCAGATGATAAGGACGAGGAGACTGAATCCTATGTTAATAAGGACGAAGTGGTTCATTATGATAATAATGGTAGCACTTACGAGGCATATCCTTGCCCAAAACATGCAGTGAATTTTTCAAACACCAGACAAATTCTTAGCGAAAACGAACTGGATGCCAACAGACCTGGGGTTCCTCTAAGATGCAAGAAATTTTGTCGGAACCTCTCTTCTTATCTCAGTAAATCTCAATCGGGGTCTGCAAGTGAGACCAACTTGCTAAATTCAATGTTGAGGCACCAACGACTTAGCAGCCATTCTCCTTCATCTTTTAGACATTCTCATTGTCACACAAACCTGGAGGCCAGTCCAAAATCCCGTAAGTGCTGGAAGAGCTCTATCAACTGGTTCGATTCTAAGAATTGTCCTCAGTCTGAAAATGTCAACTGCCTGTCTCAAGCTAAGCTGGATGGTGGCTGTTGTTGCCGGTTATATGAATGTCCAACACAGACAGGCAAATTTTCAAAGCTTTGTCCATACTGGACAAAAGAAGACAACTTTCCATATCTCTCCACAACTCGGCTACATTCCATGAAGTATGAAACGAAGCGCAAAACTTCCTTTTCAGTCTTGACCGCACTTTTGTCGAACTCATATGACGAATTGGCCGAGGTCAAACAGCTGAAACCATCAGACCGGCACAGGTATTACAGGCCACTAGGTAAGCTGCATAATCATTCTTCATCAAGCGCAAATGCTGGGACCACGTCTGGACATTCTGGGAGTAATGGCGTGACCCAGTGGAGTGAGGGCAACATGCAGGGCATTCTCTGTGAACAGGAGAACCTCTCAAACTGCTGTATGAAACCAGAGAAGAATAAAACAGAGAATAGGACATTCTCTTTGTTTGACTCCACAGCTACTACCTCTTCTTCCATCACTACCCCACCAAACTCTCCTAATGCATCTGACCTCAACCCTGCCATGCCACCAACACAGAACTTTAAACATGATGAATCTACAGTCCCATTAGCCAACAATAGCAAGGACACGGAAGCAAGTAATCTTCAGTCGTTGCTAGATAGCATAAACGGTGAAGACCAACAGCCGACTAAATTGGAGTCGAATTTCAAAAACCCGAATGGCTTGAGTAACCGTAAACGGCGGCATTCTGGGGGGAAGGAGGCAGTGGCGACACGAAGGGGGTTGGCTGCTGATACAAGCCCGACGCCAAAACCAAAGAATCATGACAAACGCCGTGTTTCTTTTGACATCTATGCAGACTTGGATGACAACTTCTCTTCCAAATCCAGGTCTGTTACTGATGACCCCGATGTCTTGCAGAGGGGGGCTGATTCTCCGGATTCAGGCTGTCGGTTGCAGTCACCAACTCTGAGTCAGCAAAACTCACCAAATTCAACACCCAAAAGCTGCAAGTCGGACAGTTCCTTGTGGGACTTGTGCTTGGGACTTACAAAAAGTAACAGTGGTGCATATATCTCAAAGGCAACACATGGTTTGAAGTCTCTTCGGATTATTGGTGATCCAGCTCCACATATCGGCTACGTCTTGAGGGACATCCTTCCCATGTGGCCAGCCTTACAAAAACTGTATTTGAATGTTACTGGTAAGTAGTTTTGATGCCACTTAACCCTTTCTGGCGTTTGGGCAATTTTGGAATTTTAAAAAAATAGTTTTTTTTTTAGTTTTTTTTTTTATTAATGTGCGTGTGTTTGTTTGTTTGTTTTTTTGTTGTTGTTGTTCTGAGTAGTGTGCAACTGGGACAAAAATATCCTGATATTTTGTGACAGACAATTGGGATTATTTACAAATACAATGCTGTACAAAAGTAAGTGAGCCTCTAAGATAAAATTTAAAATAATTGTTTCTTTTATCCAGATAATCAACAAATCTTAAACTATATATTCATTAAGAAAAACCTTTTAAGTCGATTACAACCACATTCGAACATTTTTATCAAGCTGGAATAAAATTAAGATATGCAAAAGCAAGTGAACCCTTACATTTAATATTTGGTGACTGCTTCTTTTGAGGTTACAATGTTAGCTGGTCTTTTTCTATATTCTTTGAGAAATTTCTGGCAGTAGTGAGTGTTGGTTTTTGACTATTGGCAAAAATCCTACAATTTCTTGATATTACCGGGATTTCTTGCATGCACTTCTTTCACTTGAAGCACAGATTTTCAATTGGGTTTAAATTGGGACTTTGACTAGGCCATTCCAAGACTTGAAATTTCTTTTTTACGAATCCATTCTTTTATGGATTTTCTTTGATGCTTGATCATTGTCCTGTTGGAAGTTCCAGTCTTGACCTAAACCCAAATTTTGAACTGAGGACAAAACATTTTCATTTAAAATTGCTTGGTATCTTGCAGAGTCCATTGTGCCATCAATGTGTACTATTTTTGCCTGTTCCAGCTGCAGCAAAACACCCTCAAATCATAATGCTACCACTGCCATACTTAATGGCTGGTATCAAATTCTTCTCTTCAAAAGTCATATTAAGAGCTTGCCAGATATACCTCCGATTGTTCCTTCCAAAAATCTCATTTGGTCTTATCTGACCATAAAACATTTTGTCGGTATGTTCCTAGCTTATTAATGAGCTTTGGCATAGTTGATGCAGAGCATGCTTGTGCTATCTTGTAAACAGTGGCTTTTTCTAGGCATTCTGTCAGGAAGATTGGCATTGTTTTTGTTTCACTGTAGATGTATGCACATTGATTCTGACATTGGCCAGTGAGCATTGGAAAATTGCCTGGGTCATGGCAGGATTTGCTTGGGTGTGCCGAACTAGATGCCTACTTACTCTTGCTGTTATTTTTTGTGGACGTCCACTTCTTGGTCATGATGCCGTCATACCAAAGGTTTTTCCATTTATAAATAATTTGCTGCATGGTGAAGAATTGCACTCCAAATTGTTTTGATAGATTATTTTTTTTTTAGCATTCTTCATCATTATATGTTTCAACTATGCAATTTTTTAAATCTTCAAGAAGTTCTTTTGATCTTTGCATATATAATTTTTTAAATTTAGTCTCTAACCGCACACTTTTGCATACACAATGTGTCATTTTGAATTTTACATGTGTATAAAAAATTTTCACTGTTAACCATGTAAAACAAAAATACAGTGTAAATATAAGGGTTCATTTACTTTTTAACATCTTAATTTTTAATATTTTTATTCCATCTTGATAAAAATCTTTGAAAGTGTTTTTAATTGATTTAATAAAGGTTTTTCTTAATCAAATCTTAGACCATATATTTATTTATTTTTTATTTTTTTTATTTAAAAAAAAAAATGAAATAAAATGAAATATTATCTTTGTAGTTCATATACTTTTACACAGCACTGTATATTTATATGAAACAAAAGGTTTTTTGTTTTGTTTTGTTGAAATCTTCAGATCTCCAAACTGTTTATTAATCCCAATCTATTTAATCTCTTCATAGACTGTGTTCTGCTCTTATACAAGCACAGCCATGAAGAGATTGGCACTAATCATTTAAGCAATCCCTACTACATCTCCAAATGAATCTACAAATAGAAAAGTATTCCTGTTTTCCAAGTTTTGGGTATGATGATAAACTACATCCGGCAGCAAGGCCACTTCTCAGGAGATTGAAGGTTTTGAGGGTCCTGAAATCACTTTCTTAATTGCATTTTTTCCCAGGTCCAGCCTGACCTGGGGTGGTAGCACCTGTTAGGGTCCCAGCTATGGGCAAATAGTGAACCCCCCCACCAAACAAAACATTATGAAAGTATAAAAATACATTTTAATAGTAAAAAGACCAACTACATAATCAGCAATACATTTTATCTGTAGTTGAAAGCAAACAATTGCGTTCAAAATATTTAGATTTTGACATTAGAGGGTGATATGCTGCTAAACAAAACCAATATGAACTTTCATGACATTAATCCGTATATCTGAAAATTTCTTAAATCAAACTGTATTCTGAAATACAACTTGCAAAACAAATTGCACATATCACCTCCTCTAGTAATTATGTCCATACACTTGTATATGTGCAGAAACTGAGTATCATCTACCATGTATTCAGTTGTGAAGGCAGAATAACATTTTTATTACTTCAAAGCTGTCAAGAAAATTAAGTTTCCGCATTAAATGGCCCATAAGGAGATATGCTGTTAAATAAATTGACTATCCTGTCTTCCATCTTGTGGCCAGTACACTGATAATGAGTTGGGGTAGGGGTAAGCTGATTACATTGGTGTTCATAGCTGGGATAAAAATGATCTTTTTTTTAAAAAAAAAAAAGAAAAAAAAAAAAAAAAACATTCTCTATGAAGTGTTTGAAGAAAGGACTTGAGATAAACCTTTCCAAAACAGACATGACCCTTTTTGTCCAAGTTATATTGATGAATATGATACTTGTATGCTGCAATGTCTAACTTGGATGAGTTGGTAAGTGCACACTTAGGAAAACCACTCTCCCATGACTGCTTTAACTGTTCAAGATAAAATCTGTTCCTAATTGTCACTCTTCTTAGATGTACGATAATGTTTTCACTACTGTATTTAGCTTTCAAAATTGCTACAAGACCCCTTTAATCCGGGGTCTAATGATAAACTGCATCTGTCAGCAAGGCCTCTGATTGGGACATTGGAAGTTTTGAGGAGTGTGGAACCACTTCTTAATTGATGTTGTTGTTTCCCAGTAACCCTTACCTGGAATGATAGTCCCTGTCAGGGTCCCAGCTGTGGAAGTTCCCTCCTCAAACAAAAATAAAGATTTTTTTTTTTTTTTTTTTTTTTTAGTAAAAATACCAGCAATATATTTAAAAGAAAAAAAAAAATTACCAACAGTACATTTTATCATCTACAGACTGTGTATGCATAATGCGTGTGTGAGATGTATATAATCTCTTCGGGTATGATGAGAACGAATAGAGTACAATTTCACTGTTCATAACATTTAATTTAAGAGGGCCCAATACGGAGTAGAGCAATATTATTATAGGATATTACACCAAAAACATGTAAAAATCGCTACACAATTGCAACCGTGTTTCGATGTATCTCATGCAACAACTGCAATTGTGTAGTGATTTTTTTTGCATATTTTTGGTTTTATATTATAAAGTAAATTATGTGTGAGTGATCGATTGATCATATATCTGTAGTTGAAGGCATAAAAATTGTATTAAAGATGCCACTAAAGAAAATCAATTAGGCAACAAAACTCCTGGCAAACTATAAAATTTCTGAAAGCCAATTATTTTCTTTCAGGAGCTACTATTTTAAAAAAATCATGAAAATTAGCTTACATTTCCCAAGATGTGGCCTTCTATTATTGGTATAAAAGCTCTTGATTTATTAACAATTTGCCTATTAATCTTTACAAAAATAACATTAAAAATTTGTTTTAAAGATTTTTATTTATAGAATTTTAAAAGGAATTCATGTATGACATTCTGTGCCCATTTTGCTAAATAAAGTGTTAATTTAAAGTTTCCCCCTCCACAACAAGGAATTCTAATTTATTTAGTTGAATGGAACTCGTACATTTATCACTAAGCTAAATCTTGACAAAAGTTAAAAATGTCTCATTTGCATTGATCAATTGCTACATTTAAAACCTAATTAAAAATATATATAGTACAACCTTATTTGGCAACCGAGGTGTCCCCCTAATGAAGTAAATGCCGAGTGGGGGCTTGAGTAATTTTTCTTTGTATACTTAAACTCTAAATTCGACTTTGTATCACATCTGTACGACATTGGCGTACAGATAAATATTCATCATACTCTTGAAAATTAAAGATGAAGGTTTATGTAAGGGAAGTAACTCTTAAATTTTCAGTGTAGAGTATCGTACCTTGAAGGTATTTTTGTTTTTAAACATGGATCTGTGGACAATGTTTATTTTTATTTCAGAAGTAAAAAACTTTATTTTAATTTCCTTCATTTATAAAGCATTTTTGATAATGTTTTTAAATAGTTCATGAATATAAAAAAATTGTAGATTGTTATTAGAAAATGTTTTTTTCCTTCCACCCCAAATAATAGAATATTGAGATTTATTCCGTATTTATCTGAAGAATATTTCATTTACATACCAATTACAGTATTTTTCAATATGCCTTATTCAAAACTGTAGTAGCTAATTATTTTAATTTTGTGCACGAATCTTTTAATCTGTTCATTTATTTGAACTAAGGGACCCTCATGGTGGTAGTTGTTGTTGCTATAACAACCAAGATTAATATATATCAACAATTGCAAAAAATGTTAATTTGTTTTTTACCAGTAAAATGTATGTTGACGTGATTTTTCAGCCTTTAAAAATAAAGCTGCAATATAACGTCCTTTCTTAGTCACAACCTTTCCTCATTAAAAACCCAATGAGAGAATGAGAATGTGATCATTTTTCTTTGTCTACAAATTGTATAGTTTTTAAAATATTTCAAAATTACCCTTGAAATTTTCCTGAGAAATTGACTCCCCGCAAATCTTGTTTTTCTTTTTCTCCTCATCCCCACAAGAGTATTTCGTCCAATACATTCCCTAACCTTTTTCAAGTGTATCCTACATACTGAAGACTCCATTCTTTTCCCGTCCTGGGTATGATGATAAACTACATCCGCGTCCAGGGTAAGACGATAAACTACGTCAAACAGCAAGACCTCTGATCAGGAGGCTTTGAGGAGTGTGGAACCACCTCTTAATTGCTGGTGTTCCCAGGTCTATCCTGACCCAGGGTGGTAGCACCCTTTTTAGGGTCCCTGAAACTGAGGTAAAAAGCATTTTGAAAGTGTAAAAATACATAATATCAGAAATACTTTGTAAAAAATTATTACTAGAAATAAATTTTTGAAGAAAAAACAAAAAAAAAAACTATTGCCAGCAATGTTTTTTTGTAAATAATATAACCAGCTGTATGATTTTGAGGAAAAAAATATTTCCAGAAATAGATTTTTGACAAAACAAAAATATTGCCAGGAAAAAAAAAAAAAAAAAGCTGTTGACATTAAATGACCCATTGAGGTTGATGTGCTGTAAAACAAAACAAACCAATTCATTCTTTTCATTATCACATTTCTGCCAGTTTATTCTCCTGTCTTCCTCAACTCAAAATGAGGAACACTTTTCTTGAGATAGTGTCTACTGTGAATGTAAAAGCAATTTTTCTCTAGCTCTCTGCTCCTCTTTACAATGAATATGTTTACCTGGAAAGTGTGGGGTGGGGGAGACTTTCTTCATACTTTTATATAGATTGTGCACCTAAAGAAGGTTAGAAAACAGGCCTACAGCGTAACCTCACTTTGTCATTTTTAAATTCTAATCACTTCATTAAGTTTGGACATGGCATCAGCACATATGTCACTGCATTCTTCTTGGAACACCTTTTTAAAAAATGTATCTTCATATTTTGTGAGAAAAAAAAATTTCCATAAAACTTCTGAGTACATATTTTGTTTTATTTTATTTTATTTTTTTTTTCCTGACTAGACATGAATGTAACCTCGATAATATTTGTAAGTTATCAATGTTTGAAAAATAGTAAATGATTTTGCAGCTAGGAATTGAATGAATTCTGTTCATTGTTACAAATGTCCTAAAAAGTTCTCAGACCATGCCACTTATTAAAACCTGACTAAATATAACTTATTTTGGTATCCTTTGAGTCCTTCATATATCCTAATAATAGGAATAAACTTTGAACCATTAACAAAACTTATTTTTCTTGTCATTACAATTTTTGTTTGGCATTATTTCCCTTATTTAAACCATAAATGTACACCATTTTGGAGACATTAGACATAAATTATTTAAATTTATGTGCTTTTAGAAAATAACTTCCAATTTAGAATGTGACAAACTCTTGTTACTCTTATGTAATGTTTAAAATTGACAAATAAATTGAATAATTATGAGCTTTTTTTTTCTTTCTTCCAGGCTTAAATAATCCCAAATTATTGGATGTAATTGGTGATTTGCTTGATAAAAAGCAACTGAAAGATCTCAGCATCATTGGTTGTGAAACTGAAGATGGCGTTTTCCGTAGAGCATTACAATGTCTGCACAATAGTTACAGGTTGGTAATTGTTCCATTGACTTAAATGTCTCAATATTGTCATAAAAATTGGCAGAATTCTTTCTGAAAGTAGAACTTCCAAAGATGTTTATGAAGATTAAGTATTATGAAGATGCTTTGACACACAGCATTGGTTCAGTTAGGATCATATTTCCCCCCACAATCATGGATGAGGGCAGTGGTTAACAACTAGGATTTCCAGTACTGTTTTTTAAGGCAGGGTGGCAAGGTAGTTGTTCCCTGTGGAACACTTAGTGCAATGCAAGCTTCACATTCACCTCCCCACCCCTCTGAACTAAGCTTTGTAAATACTTATATTTACTTTGCTGAATCTGGCACAAGATTATTTGAAAGAATATTCCTGCCAGACAATCTTGTCAAGGGATTTAGGTTCCTAATACAATAGGAAGGTTTGGAATTTGGCTCAATATGCAATAAATTGTGTGTATGTCTGGGGTGGGTGAATTTGTAATTCAGAAAATCATTTATATGGTCAACAGTTGTGAAATTAATAAACAGGGAAATCTTAAGAACAGGGAGGCCATAAAAATTCCTCAAAAAGAAACCGGAAATTTCCTCCCTCCCTTCCTCATTTATTAAACAGCTGTGTGTGTGTGTGTGTGTGTGTGTGTGTGTGTGTATATACAATATATATATATATATATATATAAAAATGTGTGTGTGTGTGGGCACACAATTGAAGTTAACATTGAGGTCAACATCCAGCAGCAACTCTTTCATGCTTATACGCAATCTTCAGGCTGTGTGTGGTGTTTGGACTTGTCTATGTATGCTGGTCAATTGTGCATTATGAGTAGGTCTATTATTCTAATGGTTACTGGGTCAGTGCTAATGAGTATGGTTCATATTATTCTACTGGCTAGAGTAGAAATTTATTGGATTAATTTTCTCATTTCACCTTAAACAAGGCAATAAAGCAACTAGGATGCAAGGGGTTACCAAGTGTTAGAGAATATGAGGAAAACTACTATTAAGGAGAGAGGCTAATAAAAGATGCGAGATAAGATGACGTAGCATTTAAATTTTTTGAAGAACAAAGTTGACGGGGAAGGAAAAAGCCAGAAGAAAGTTCGCAAAAACAAAAAACAATCGGGATTGAGAAGGTAATGTGTTACCATATTGAGCTATCTTGCTTCACTTATATTAATCACTCCATGTCGAGAGAATATCACAGCACACACATGTCCAAGTGTTTGTGGTTTAATTTCAAGTAAAATTGTTTACAGAATTCCATCCATCTTTTTCCTCCTGGAGTCACAAGGTTTTCATTTTGTGAGTTGATACAATATCCTATGCTCTGTGGAAGACATAATCTTTACTGTCAGGCTTGTTTCAAACTTAAACCAGTCTTCTTTCAACCTGGAGGCTACATTGAAACCATTTGATCAACTAAATATAATTTCAAAAGCTTTCTTCCATTCTGCTCTTGATACAGATTTTTATTGATTGTTGTAGACAAATATTTAAGATTCTGATTTCTCCAGTCACGCTCTGATGTATCCTAATCCTAAAAAGCAGAATGAGTTTTTCCTAATCTTTTCCTTAATTTTTATGTGATCTTCATTCATCCTGATCTTGGTTCCGTTTTTCTAGCAAGAGAACAAAATCTTTCTTCATAAGAAGGCATTGAACTGAAAACAATTCCATTTCATGGAAATGGGTTTAACGGTAATGGGTTTAACGGTAATTTGGAAAAACTATTTATCTAACATAATCACAAGATTTGCTGGTAGAACACTAACAGGTTGCATTCAATTTGGTCATTGTTGTCCATCATTACAAATAAAGGGTGTTCCAATAACTTGAACCGTTTTTAAATGTGAATTAAATTTAAAATCAGCCATCAGTTATTGGAACACCCTTTACTGCCAAAAATCCTTACTCTGTGTATGCTTACTCTGGATCCAATGAGGTCATCTGATGACATCTCTCTGACCTCTTGGCTAGGACAGGACCTCTGGGGATTAAATTTAGTGTTTGCTCATCAAGGATGAATTTTTTGGGCATGAGGCGGTAACATTTGTTTAGCAAAGGGCGAACCTTTGAATCTGTTGGCTGTCCTGGTAGCACCCTATCACTCTGATATGATCTTGCTGTATTGGCTGCCAGACCAATAAATTTGATGACTGTTTTTGTGAATGAAGATTCTGTCCTAGAAGTATTTTGATAAGATATGTATAATGGCCAAAGTTTTTGGTGTCCCACTTTGAAATGCCCCACCTGAATGTTATGGTAGTTATGTAAATTACTTTATTTACAGAAAGGTAGGGAAAATGTGATATTGTGAATGTACTTAAAATTTAGTTTTTTTTTTTTTTTTTTTTTTTTTTTCCCGGACAATATTTTTTGGTATTTATAATTTTGCATTCCTGTAGACTTTGGCCAATAATTTCTTCTGCTATTCAAATGAGCTGAGAATTTAGAATATCCTTAGAATTGTAAGAGTTTGCCTTAGAATGTTGTTCTTATAATCTGATACTCCGTACAAGAATTGTAATAATTTCAATTTTAGAGTTGATGTTAATTGAGTTGTTTGCTGTGGATATAAAAATTGTGCCTCGTTCTCTAATAAATGTTTTTCTTTTTATCAAAGTTTCTGGATTAATATTTGAAACCTAATGTGAAATGTTTCAATAAAAAAAAACAAACAAACCTGTTCATTCTATTATCTGTCTAGAATTTTGCAACTTCATTGCAATGTATTTTTACTTTGAAGTTTATTTTCATATTGACAGAATGATAGAAATATGTAACCAAAAAAAAAAACAAAAAACTATCAGATGACTGCTGTTGCTGAATGGTTATGAAATCTTTAATTTTTGTAGAGATGATGGTGAAAAGAATGGATTAAATCTATTGAATATCCAAAGTTTTGCTGATCCCAGCATCACTTGTTCAGCAACTTTGCCTCCAGCTGGTAAGTAAGATTTCTTTTTTTTTTTTTTTTTGGTTGGGGGAGGGGTAGCTATGCAAAATCTTGGGCAAAGAATTTAATCCCTAAAAGATTAGTATAGGAAATTGTATTTTTTTTTTCTTTTGACATTGGAAATTCTTACAGTGATTAAATAATTGTCAGATTTTAATGAAACTCTGAGGACTTATTCACAAATGAATGACATTATTTTAGAATTTTTTTTTGTTTGTTTTTGAAAATCTTGGCAAAAAATTTTTTTCTACATCTGTTACCCTCCATTTAATTTTAGGAACTTATTGTTTGTATTTATACACCAAACATTTTTGTAAGACAGGACATCCAGTTACTGAAAATGTGCACTAAATCTAAATATAAAAATGTAATACAACTAAGACATTAGTTGGAAATGCTTTTAATTGCTTTTATAAGATATTATGACCACTATTATCTTACGTATTTTTATGAATAATGAATTTTTCATTTTTTTTTTTTTTTTTTTTTTTTTAATTTTAGAATAATTTATAAAGTTTTAAATCTTTTAAATTTATATATTAATTTGTACCAGTTAGGTGATATTAAGTAAAAACTATATTTACTAATCATAAATGGAAAAACTTACTACTTTTCACCCCACCACCAAATATTTTATAAAGATTTTTTTTTGTTTTTGTGTGTGTATAAAGGTGCTGATTTTTGTAAATATAGACAGCTATATACAACATTAGAAAATAAGAGTGATAACTATAGTAAATTTAAAGCCAATATTTCTAAAATTCAGTAAAGTATTAGAGAATATTTTCCTAAATTTTTAAGATTACTGTGTAGTTAAAAATGATATAAAAAAAGATGTTCATGTTGTATTCCTCAATTTTTACAGATATATCCACCAAAGAAAAAAATTAGATAAATTTTTGTATGTCAATCTGTCAACAAATTTCTCTTTTAAATTTCAAGAACATAGATTATGAAAACTTTCATTTTAGTCAAATACCATTCACCTCAAACACCTAGTGCTATGTTAAAAGAAAATAATTTCTGTGAAATTTCAAACATAAAGTAATATTTGTTTGAAATCTGATTAATTAAACTTAAAATCAGCTAATATGCTTCAAATAGTTTCAGGAAAGTATATTTTATTTTTGAAAAATCTTTTAATAAAGAGGATTACATTTTAATGACAGATGACTAAAAAGGCACTGAAAGCAAAAATGTATAGCAATTTCAAAAAAAAATTCCTTCTAGTCAATTTTAACTAGTTTTGATATACAGAAAATATTGGAAATATTAAATTTAATCTATTATCTTGAGATTAGAGCTAAAATAAATTCTTCGGGGACTTTGTTTACACCTTAGATTACATTGAGTAAATATTTGCTTACGTGTGTATGGATATTAATGTATGTATATACATTTACTAATATCCAATTATTTGATTTATTTATTTTATATCTACAATTATTTAACCCGTAGAAAATAGTTGGCTTTCAAGGGCGATAACTCACTAGAGAAACTGAGTTGATTCCCTTGAATATCAACTTCATTTTCTTTTTTAAATTTCAAGAACATAGATTACTAAAACTTTCATTTTAGTCAGATACCATTCACCTCAAATGGTACTTAATGAAAATACTGAATATCATTAAATTTAAAAAAAAAAATTATTGGTACCTTAAGAGAAAGAAAGCCTGTCTTAATGTGACAGTAGATTTTATGATTGAGCACTGTGCCTGCCAATTTGAGAATTGTAATAAAATGCAACAGAAACTAAAATATCTCCTGAGTCTGAAGTATTTAGTATATTGTTTAATCAGTACCAGTAAATTTAATTAGCCTAATTCAATAATGCTGGAATATTAAATGTAAATTTTTGAAGGGAGAGTGAAAACCAGTTGGAAATTTAATTTAATTAATGAATTTATTTTTACTTCATGTTTTTCTCAAACATTAAAACAGCTGGGAATTGTTACTATAGCAACCCTGCTACTTATAAAAACTGTGCTTAATTTGAAAAATTATAAGTTAATAAAATTTCTGGTGGGGGGGTTAAAAAAAAAGTCAATGAGATTTGTATTACATATGTATGTCAAAATAACTCTTATTTACATTTTAACTTTTTTTTTTTTCTATGCAAAAATCTCATTGATTTCTTCAAGTGTAAGAAAAATTTAATATCTGCTAAACTTTAACAATTCAAGGTAATGTCACATCTAATAGAGCTAGATGATATTGAAAAATGTATATGAAATATTTGAATATTTTGTATGTATATTATTTTATACAAATTTCAATATGCCATTTTCTGTTATGAAAGATTTTATTTAATGTAGGTTCTTTCTTTGGTGTGTAGTAAAAAAAAAAAAAAAAAAACTTTTTTTTTTTTTTTTTTTTTTTTTTTTTTTTTTTTCTCCACAGTAAGGTTCAATCTTGTAGAAGGCAATTTGTGGAGATAGGAGTGAAAGATAGCGGTTAACCCTAGCCTTGAACAGGTTAAGATTGTAGTGATTGGTGGGGAAACATCCTCTTGGGAGTCAGTTCTATACAGCAATGCTTTGCAGGAAGCTGTCCAAGTGGAACTCGGCAATGTAATATGGGGGGAATATGGGTGATTTGCTATTGTGTAAATGGCATGGCATGAAGGTTTGAATTGGTAGAACCATTGTAAGAGAGAGGTTGGAGGGTGGAGAATGTGTCACCCACAAGGGCTTGGAGACTCTTTTGGACTCTATCAAGGCTGAAGAGTGAGGTCTAGGCATCTTCCTTTTCCATGAGTGATGTACAATTATTTTTGTATTATCTACTAATGTCTTCCGTTGATAGTTGTATTTTGCTGTGTACAAATTGTGCCAAGTTTTAAGAAGTGACGTCTCAGCCTGCAAGAGTGTGTGGTGCCTATGTGTGATTGAGGTGTGTGTGTGTGTATGTATATATATATATATATATATATATATATATATGACATGAAAATTGTGTATGTATCTTATACATGCACTAATTATTTTATTTTAATTTTTTTTTTTTTTTTTTTTTTTTTTTTTTCCAGAACCTCTCTATGGTGTCAAGAACCTCATTTTGCGGGATAACATATTTGATTTGTTTGGGGTGTCTGGTTTGCTGCGCATAATTGAATTTGACAATGCCCTCATCAAGTTGAACCTTAAGTGCAGCTACCTTCATGCGTGGATGGGCCAGTTGCTGGCAGCCATAGCTCGTAAGTTCATCTGGTATCTTTTTGTCTCTCTGTTACAGACCTTGTTGCTTTTAACATGGCTTCTTAAATTGATTTTTTTTTTTTTTTATACTGACCCATTGTGTTGTATCTTAGGATAGTTTTGAACAAAAAAACCTTTATCTGCTTGCTGTTATACTAGCTTCGTAAATTGATTCTTAGACACTTCATTTTGCCTCTGGCATCTCCGTATCACCAGCAGACCACCACTTGAATTGATCTTTGCCGTCTCCAGAAGTTGGTTACTACAAACACATCTATAGATAGTATGGCATACAGTTTAAAATTCAAATGAAAAAACCATACCATCTGGTTAAAAAAAAAAAAAAAATTGAAATAACATTCTGATTGAAGTAAAGCATTTTCATTGAAAATTTTGTCTGTTAGATACAGCCTTGATACAGTGATGGTTGGGGGTGTAGACCCACTGAAACCTTCCACAAGCAAAGATAACAACAATTATATTAGTATGATTTTTTTTTTTTTTTTTTTCTTAATAGATAAACATTGCTAACCATAAGTAAATTTTTTTTTTTTTTTTTTTTTTTTTCATTCCAGGCAAAGGTCAGATTGAGGAGCTGTACTTGGGTAGCAACCAAATTGAGGGCAGCCATTCTGAATTGGAACTTATCAAAGTCCTTAACCAGTGCAAAAACCTCAAGAGGTTGGACCTTCGTTCATGTAGTCTGCGTAGCCAAGTTGGTAAGAAGCTATTTGAATTTTTTTAATTTGAGGTTACTTCAAAAGTTCTTTTTTTTTTTTTTCTTTTTTTTTTTTTTTAAACTGCATTGACCTATTTATGAAAAGGTTGTAATTCCTGCCCTTTGAAGAGGACATTTATTTTTCCCTAAAATAGTTCTTGAAAACTTATGCTACAATCTCCACATTACTTTCTATTTTACTTAATTCATATTGCAAGTTTTGCAAATTGGGGTGGGGGGCCTGTGTATCTAAGACATCAGGTGAATATAATTTGTATTGCATGGCTCTTTTGACAAAAAAAACTGAATGAATTGATCAGAATAAAGTAACAAATTAGAAAAATCATTTTTTTTTCTTTCCCAGCATTACCTTTGCATTTTTGCTAAGTCCCTTCTCATTTGAGAACAGGGAATCCTTTGTAAGACTAATTTCTGGAGGTCAGTTTTGCAAGCAATACCTCCCTATTCAGCTAAAAGTGATGGTCAGGATTATTCTTTGACATCTGCAAGAACATGCTGAGAAAATGAGACTATTTTTGTTTTCTCTACTCACCTTTACACAAATACGATATCCAAACTTCAGTAAGAACCAAAAGTGCATCATTTCATTTCCACTGGGATAATGCATAAATTAAATTCTGTTACTTTTTTTTATTTTTTTTTATTTTTTTAAAAAAGCTATCTTTCAAGGATCTATTCCTTTTCTAGCTGATATAAATATTGACTTTGAATTGCAGAAATCCAGAATAAAAAAAAAGTAACTTTGGATGTTCTTGCTTCATTATTCTGTTGCTCTCGAGACTTTGTCATAGTCGTATTTCTTTTAAGTCATTTGTTCAAAAGCATGCTAAAATGAAAGCAGATCATATCTGCCTAAAACAGTAAAAAAAAAAAAAAAAGTTATGAGGTACCTCTACCTCCTCTCCCCCCCCAAAAAAAAAACGTGAAAATGCTTAATCTCAGAAACAAAACTTTTAATGTTATAGAAATTTTTAGAAATTGTGATATAAACATTTTCTATGAAATTTCTAAAATTCAGGCCAGTAAATGTTAATACTTTTTATTATCAACAAAGCATCTACTTAAATATTTTGTATCTATAAAAATAAAGTATAAACAGAAAATATATTAAAGTACTTGTCACTTTGTCCATTTCATAAAATACATATATAATTTCTAAAGAGGTAATGGATTTTTTATTTATGAAGATTTTATTACTTTAAATATTATTTTGGTAGATGTTCTATTTATTTACATCTACTGGCCTGAATATTTGGCATAGTGTGTGGCAGATTTGTTTTTTTTCCTCCCATAATTGACAATACTTTCATATAAGATTTTTGGTTCACCTGCATTATCAACCAAGATTTGAATTTTAATACTTGATAAATTCTTGGCTTCAGTCATAAATTCTGTTGGATTTTGATGTTTGAATTTCTACCAGATTTTTTTTCAGTCTTGTTGAATTTGAACAATTACAATTTGAAAGAAAAACTAAAGTAGTGAATTAAAACATCGTCTATAGTTTTCAGCTTCAGCTAATTACTTTCTTGGATTAGTGACGTATTTTGGCTAAAAGCGTTTGAAACAATTTGGTTTTACTTAATTGTTTAATGAGTTGGGGTAGGTTACCAAAAGGTATGGATGAGTTTGGAGTATTTTTATTCTTTTCCAAATACATTTTGTTAACTTTCTTGTGTATATGTGATGGTGGGGCAGTATATAAGTAGATTCATTGTTACTCTTTTAATAAAAATAAAACAAAATTTTCAAAATCGGCTAAAATCAACCAGAAACTTGAATTTAAAATATTTTTTTTTCTAGCCTCTTGTACGAATTGGGATGTGTGAAGTCAAGTGGTGGGGCATATTTAACACCTCTAATTGAGTGAAAAGAGGAGGAATAGAAAACTTGCAACTATTTAAATTATTACAGAGCCTCTAGTAGTCACATTGCTAGAATGAATCACCGTATGGCTTCTATCAGCTAAACAAAGATTTAGCCCCTTTTAGGACACATTTACATTTATTACATGCAACCATGAATAGGCGTTAGTTGTGATTGGAACTGTCATGCTGGTATAGCTGGAAAAAGTGATTTCAGTGGGCTATAGTTGCTGAACAGGTTAGTGTAAACTATGGAGATGATTTTGATTTCACCTGGTATTTCTAAGAAAGTACAAAAACATAGATGCTGGCTTTGAGCCAAGCAGAAACCTCAGAGTTTTCAATAGGAAGGTTAAGAATTTCAATCCAATGGGTGTCTAAGAAAGTGAATCTTGATCAGCATGCTGGTACTAAAGGGAAATCTTGTGAATAGGAGGTTCCTGTCTAATGGATGACTGAAATGAAATATAAACAGATAATACAATGTGATTTGAATTACCAAAAGGACAGTTGCAAAGCTTGATGTAGAAGTAGAATTTAAACTTTGAATGATCAAATAAACCTTGAAGGTACAATTTTCTTTTTTTTTTTTTTTCTTTTCTTTTCTTTTAAAAAGGTCTAAAACACATTCTTTCAAAAAAGATGCACTTAATTGAAAGATAAAAAAGGGGGTGAGCTCCATCAGGGTTTACCAGCACCATTGGTACTTTTAACAATCTTGTTCTTTTTCTAGAACACAGTTCAATTCACTTCTCTGGTTTCATTTTTGTTCTGCTTTTTTTTTTTCTTTTTTTCTTTCTTTTTTTTTTTGTTTGTTTGTTTGTTGGCTTCTCCCTTTTGAAAAAATCCAGCATATTCACTGGTGACAGGCAAAATAACTTTTCCTTTTGGTTGAAATTTCTATACCTTCTGGTCTTCTGATTTAATTGAAATTTTTACATCTTTTTCCTTCAGAAATTTTGTCTCTTGTATCGTCAGAAACTTTGTTACCTTCACATTTCTTTAAAATTGTTATGCCTAAAATTTTCTGCTAAATTGTCTTCTTATATAGCCTAGAAATAGGGTACAGATCGATATCAACTTAAATTTACGTGGGTGGGAGCCATTTTCGTGATTAGTCAAAAAATAACAAAGATGTATTTTATTTTTTTTTTTTTTTTTTTCAAATTTATAAGTGTTGCACGTCATCTACCTTGACTGAATTATTTTCAGCAGGTTCATATCAAGCTGTTCTATTTTTAGAAAATTTAACTAACAAATGTCTCGCATCAATTGTATTTTTATTAAGTTTGGCTTTGAATTTTTTTTTTTTTTTTTTTTTTTTTTTTTTCATTTATTTATATTTTTTGGTCATTTTTATATTCTCAGGTCAATAGAATGAGCAATAAACAAGCTTAGTGTATCATATTATATATAATTATTTTCACCTTTCTTATAAAAATGTTTATACTATCATTAGACAAAAAAAACAAAACAAAATAACCTAGATAAAAAAAAAAAAAAAAAAAAAAAAAATCTTTCACTCCCAGGACATTGAATTTTAAATATGTTTAAAACTTTTATCACTGACTTCATTTGCTGTGTAAAAAGTTTCTCCTACCACTGTAGGTGACTCCAGTCCTGAATCTGAATTTGTTTAATTTGTTTCTTGTTTTTTTTTTTTTTTTTTTTCTTTTCTCTTTTTCTTTTCTCTTTTTCTTTTCTCTTTTTCTTTTCTCTTTTTCTTTTCTCTTTTTCTTTTCTCTTTTTCTTTTCTCTTTTTCTTTTCTCTTTTTCTTTTCTCTTTTTCTTTTCTCTTTTTCTTTTCTCTTTTTCTTTTCTCTTTTTCTTTTCTCTTTTTCTTTTCTCTTTTTCTTTTCTCTTTTTCTTTTCTCTTTTTCTTTTCTCTTTTTCTTTTCTCTTTTTCTTTTCTCTTTTTCTTTTCTCTTTTTCTTTTCTCTTTTTCTTTTCTCTTTTTCTTTTCTCTTTCTCTTTTCTCTTTCTCTTTTCTCTTTCTCTTTTCTCTTTCTCTTTTCTCTTTCTCTTTTCTCTTTCTCTTTTCTCTTTCTCTTTTCTCTTTTTCTTTTCTCTTTTTCTTTTCTCTTTTTCTTTTCTCTTTTTCTTTTCTCTTTTTTCTTTTCTCTTTTTTCTTTTCTCTTTTTTCTTTTCTCTTTTTTCTTTTCTCTTTTTTCTTTTCTCTTTTTTCTTTTCTCTTTTTTCTTTTCTCTTTTTTCTTTTCTCTTTTTTCTTTTCTCTTTTTTCTTTTCTCTTTTTTCTTTTCTCTTTTTTCTTTTCTCTTTTTTCTTTTCTCTTTTTTCTTTTCTCTTTTTTCTTTTCTCTTTTTTCTTTTCTCTTTTTTCTTTTCTCTTTTTTCTTTTCTCTTTTTTCTTTTCTCTTTTTTCTTTTCTCTTTTTTCTTTTCTCTTTTTTCTTTTCTCTTTTTTCTTTTCTCTTTTTTCTTTTCTCTTTTTTCTTTTCTCTTTTTTCTTTTCTCTTTTTTCTTTTCTCTTTTTTCTTTTCTCTTTTTTCTTTTCTCTTTTTTCTTTTCTCTTTTTTCTTTTCTCTTTTTTCTTTTCTCTTTTTTCTTTTCTCTTTTTTCTTTTCTCTTTTTTCTTTTCTCTTTTTTCTTTTCTCTTTTTTCTTTTCTCTTTTTTCTTTTCTCTTTTTTCTTTTCTCTTTTTTCTTTTCTCTTTTTTCTTTTCTCTTTTTTCTTTTCTCTTTTTTCTTTTCTCTTTTTTCTTTTCTCTTTTTTCTTTTCTCTTTTTTCTTTTCTCTTTTTTCTTTTCTCTTTTTTCTTTTCTCTTTTTTCTTTTCTCTTTTTTCTTTTCTCTTTTTTCTTTTCTCTTTTTTCTTTTCTCTTTTTTCTTTTCTCTTTTTTCTTTTCTCTTTTTTCTTTTCTCTTTTTTCTTTTCTCTTTTTCTTTTCTCTTTTTTTTTCCTTTTTTTCTTTTCTCTTTTTTTTCCTTTTTTCTTTTCTCTTTTTTTTTCCTTTTTTTCTTTTCTCTTTTTTTCCTTTTTTTCTTTTCTCTTTTTTTTACTTTTTTTCTTTTCTCTTTTTTTTCCTTTTTTTCTTTTCTCTTTTTTTTCCTTTTTTTCTTTTCTCTTTTTTTTCCTTTTTTTCTTTTCTCTTTTTTTTCCTTTTTTTCTTTTCTCTTTTTTTTCCTTTTTTTCTTTTCTCTTTTTTTTCCTTTTTTTCTTTTCTCTTTTTTTTCCTTTTTTTCTTTTCTCTTTTTTTCCTTTTTTTCTTTTCTCTTTTTTTCCTTTTTTTCTTTTCTCTTTTTTTCCTTTTTTTCTTTTCTCTTTTTTCCTTTTTTTCTTTTCTCTTTTTTCCTTTTTTTCTTTTCTCTTTTTTTCCTTTTTTTCTTTTCTCTTTTTTTCCTTTTTTTCTTTTCTCTTTTTTTCCTTTTTTTCTTTTCTCTTTTTTTTCCTTCTTTTTTTTCCTTCTTTTTTTTCCTTTTTCCTTTTTTTCCTTTTTCCTTTTTCCTTTTTCCTTTTTCCTTTTTTTTCCTTTTTCCTTTTTTTTCCTTTTTCCTTTTTTTTTCCTTTTTCCTTTTTCCTTTTTTTCCTTTCCTTTTTCCTTCTTTTTCCTTTTTCCTTCTTTTTCCTTTTTCCTTTTTCCTTCTTTTTCCTTCTTTTTCCTTTTTTCCTTTTTCCTTTTTTCCTTCTTTTTCCTTTTTTCCTTCTTTTTCCTTTTTCCTTTTTCCTTTTTCCTTTTTTCTTTTTTCCTTTTTTCTTTTTTCCTTTTTTCTTTTTTCCTTTTTTCTTTTTTCCTTTTTTCTTTTTTCCTTTTTTCTTTTTTCCTTTTTTCTTTTTTCCTTTTTTCTTTTTTCCTTTTTTCTTTTTTCCTTTTTTCTTTTTTCCTTTTTTCTTTTTTCCTTTTTTCTTTTTTCCTTTTCTTTTTTCCTTTTCTTTTTTCCTTTTCTTTTTTCCTTTTTTCTTTTTTCCTTTTTTCTTTTTTCCTTTTTTCTTTTTTCCTTTTTTCTTTTTTCCTTTTTTCTTTTTTCCTTTTTTCTTTTTTCCTTTTTTCTTTTTTCCTTTTTTCTTTTTTCCTTTTTTTTTTTTCCCTCTTTTCTTTCCTCTTTTTTCCTCTTCTCTCTCTCTTTCTCTTCTCTCTCTCTTTCTCTTCTCTCTCTCTTTCTCTTCTCTCTCTCTTTCTCTTCTCTCTCTCTTTCTCTTCTCTCTCTCTTTCTCTTCTCTCTCTCTTTCTCTTCTCTCTCTCTTTCTCTTCTCTCTCTCTTTCTCTTCTCTTCTCTCTTCTTTTCTCTTTTCTCTTTTCTCTTCTTTTCTCTTTTCTCTTCTTTTCTCTTTTCTCTTCTTTTCTCTTTTCTCTTCTTTTCTCTTTTCTCTTCTTTTCTCTTTTCTCTTCTTTTCTCTTTTCTCTTTTCTCTTCTTTTCTCTTTTCTCTTCTTTTCTCTTTTCTCTTCTTTTCTCTTTTCTCTTCTTTTCTCTTTTCTCTTCTTTTCTCTTTTCTCTTCTTTTCTCTTTTCTCTTCTTTTCTCTTTTCTCTTCTTTTCTCTTTTCTCTTCTTTTCTCTCTTCTTTTCTCTCTTCTTTTCTCTTTTCTTTTCTCTTTTTCTTTTCTCTTTTTCTTTTCTCTTTTTCTTTTCTCTTTTTCTTTTCTCTTTTTCTTTTCTCTTTTTCTTTTCTCTTTTTCTTTTCTCTTTTTCTTTTCTCTTTTTCTTTTCTCTTTCTTCTTCTTTTCTCTCTCTCTCTTCTTCTTTTCTCTTTTTCTTTTCTCTTCTTCTTTTCTCTTCTTCTTTTCTCTTCTTCTTTTCTCTTTTTCTTCTTCTTTTCTCTTTTTCTTCTTCTTTTCTCTCTCTCTCTTCTTCTTTTCTCTCTCTCTCTTCTTCTTTTCTCTCTCTCTCTTCTTCTTTTCTCTCTCTCTCTCTTCTTCTTTTCTCTCTCTCTCTCTTCTTCTTTTCTCTCTCTCTCTCTTTCAATTGTTTACATTGTTTGAACTATTGTCATTATCTTTCTTGACATATTCACATTTTGTCCATTGTATTCGGCCTTCAGTTGATTTGAATTTCAAATTGAACCCTTTTTGTCCACCAGGGTAGATTGTTCTAGTTCCACATGCCATGCCACTTCTGGATGTCTCTGTATCGGTTATCTCCCTTTAACACAACTCTCCAAGTTTTTTTTTTTTTATTCATCACAGCTGTAGCCAGATATTGAACTCTCAGCTCTTTGAGTCAAGTCACTGGGTTCAACCAATGCTTTTATCCACTGGGTCATGTGTCCTTGAGTTTGTGAATATGGCAACAAAAATGAGGACAACAGTATGAACAAATGTAATGTAGTGTAAATAATTACAATACCTCATGTCAGAAACTTTGCTGGTAATCTATCATATATGGTATGTACATGTAAAATAAAATTCTGTGACTTCCATTTGTTTATCAGTCCGTCATACTCTAAAATAGCCATATATTGACCGATCGAAACCAAATTTTGGGAAGAAGTGCAAATTGGTAATGAGGTACAAAGTATATTTTGTTTTACTATGGTGCATAGTTTAGTACAAGAAATTCATTTTTTTTTTTTTTTTTTTTTTTTTTCCAAAAATTAAGTGTTATTATTTAACATATAAATTACTCCCACTATTATAAAAACCATTTAATCATTAAAATAACAAATACTTAATAAAAATGAAATATTGCTTTTTAAATATCTGTTCAAGATTTTTGTATATGCAAGAATGTAGTTTGCTCAGCATTTGCAGGAACTATAAACACAATGCCCAGGCCAACACTTCAAAATTTTGGCTCCAGAAAGAAATATTTATGCATGGCCAGTTGTATGCTCAAGAGTAAGAAATCATTAGAATTTATTCTTCACTGTTAAAAAGGAATTAAAAAAAAAAAATGATCTTATAAAATTATTAAACTGTGAAGTAGGGTTTTTGTCAAAGTATTTTTTTCCAAACAAATCAGCTTTATTCAAATTTCAGAGTTCATGAAAGTGAAATTGAATGAAATGTAAAGTTAGTAAATCTTGGCAAAAAAATGTTAGCGATAATTTCAACAATATTAATTACTATGAGGATTTCAACACATGTGAACATGTTGCCAAAAAAATTCTAGTATAAGATATTTCAACTACATAAATGGTAAATGTTTCAGTTTATTGGACTTGGGATTTTTAAAGCTGTCGTGTCTGGAAATCTCTTGCCTATCATAAAATATAGGACTGTGCCTTTTTTTTTTTTTTTACTGGGACTGACTTATAAAAAGGTTTCATGATAAATTCATGATTGAGTATGAAGCATGACCCTTTTTTATTGAGACTAGTACCCAATTACAGTGACTATTCTTTCCTCTTAGTCCATCAGTATCTAAAAGGAAAATGTGTAGCTTCCTTAACCCTAAAGGATCATGTGCCATCAGGCTTACAGAAATTACAGCTAAACATGTGTGCATGTATCTCAAATATCTATCTGTATGGAATATTAAAAATTATCCTTATAATTTTACTACTACTAATATTAATACTAAATGTCTCTTGAGCCTCTGCTAATCCCTATACCTGTCCCTTTGTTGACTGCTATAGGTTTACATTTAGTAAATAAGCTAAAAACAAAGTTCACAAAGAATTTTCCTTTTTAGTTTATTTGACTGTCATGTTTAAAGATGTCTGTATTAGATTTCAACTACTTTGGACTTTGCTAAAATTAATGAAAAAATTGTTTATTGTCCTCCTTGTTTATCTATTTAATTAAATAAATTTTTAATTATTAACTGTTTCATAATTTGTCTCCTACTGTCTGAACGATGAATTATTTACATGTTAGCTGTATATTGGTGTATTTTATCTGACCTATTTTGTCTTGGAAGAGATGTCAATGTATTCTACTAATTTCTCTCTAATTAGTTGATTTGGGCAGAGGTTATTACCAAGTGCCCAACTAAATAACTATTATTTACTTTTGCCCTCTTAGATCTTTTACCTATTTAGTGTTTCCTTTTTTTATCTTTTCTTTTTTTTTTTTTTTTGTCAAAAAGAAAAAAATAAATAGAAATTGTGATCTACAAAATCAAATTGTAACTGATCCAAGGTGAAGGACTTTCTGTAGTATTTTCTTAATTTACAGTCACCCTCCAACCAGCCAGGGCATTTTAAATTCTTTTATCTTATTTCAACAATGTGATTTTATCTTATTTCAACAATGTGATTTTATCTTATTTAAATAATGTGATTTTATCTTATTTAAATAATGTGATTTTATCTTATTTAAATAATGTGATTTTTATCTTATTTAAATAATGTGATTTTATCTTATTTAAATAATGTGATTTTATCTTATTTAAATAATGTGATTTTATCTTATTTAAATAATGTGATTTTATCTTATTTAAATAATGTGATTTTATCTTATTTAAATAATGTGATTTTATCTTATTTAAATAATGTGATTTTATCTTATTTAAATAATGTGATTTTATCTTATTTAAATAATGTGATTTTATCTTATTTAAATAATGTGATTTTATCTTATTTAAATAATGTGATTTTATCTTATTTAAATAATGTGATTTTATCTTATTTAAATAATGTGATTTTATCTTATTTAAATAATGTGATTTTATCTTATTTAAATAATGTGATTTTATCTTATTTAAATAATGTGATTTTATCTTATTTAAATAATGTGATTTTATCTTATTTAAATAATGTGATTTTATCTTATTTAAATAATGTGATTTTATCTTATTTAAATAATGTGATTTTATCTTATTTAAATAATGTGATTTTATCTTATTTAAATAATGTGATTTTATCTTATTTAAATAATGTGATTTTATCTTATTTAAATAATGTGATTTTATCTTATTTAAATAATGTGATTTTATCTTATTTAAATAATGTGATTTTATCTTATTTAAATAATGTGATTTTATCTTATTTAAATAATGTGATTTTATCTTATTTAAATAATGTGATTTTATCTTATTTAAATAATGTGATTTTATCTTATTTAAATAATGTGATTTTATCTTATTTAAATAATGTGATTTTATCTTATTTAAATAATGTGATTTTATCTTATTTAAATAATGTGATTTTATCTTATTTAAATAATGTGATTTTATCTTATTTAAATAATGTGATTTTATCTTATTTAAATAATGTGATTTTATCTTATTTAAATAATGTGATTTTATCTTATTTAAATAATGTGATTTTATCTTATTTAAATAATGTGATTTTATCTTATTTAAATAATGTGATTTTATCTTATTTAAATAATGTGATTTTATCTTATTTAAATAATGTGATTTTATCTTATTTAAATAATGTGATTTTATCTTATTTAAATAATGTGATTTTATCTTATTTAAATAATGTGATTTTATCTTATTTAAATAATGTGATTTTATCTTATTTAAATAATGTGATTTTATCTTATTTAAATAATGTGATTTTATCTTATTTAAATAATGTGATTTTATCTTATTTAAATAATGTGATTTTATCTTATTTAAATAATGTGATTTTATCTTATTTAAATAATGTGATTTTATCTTATTTAAATAATGTGATTTTATCTTATTTAAATAATGTGATTTTATCTTATTTAAATAATGTGATTTTATCTTATTTAAATAATGTGATTTTATCTTATTTAAATAATGTGATTTTATCTTATTTAAATAATGTGATTTTATCTTATTTAAATAATGTGATTTTATCTTATTTAAATAATGTGATTTTATCTTATTTAAATAATGTGATTTTATCTTATTTAAATAATGTGATTTTATCTTATTTAAATAATGTGATTTTATCTTATTTAAATAATGTGATTTTATCTTATTTAAATAATGTGATTTTATCTTATTTAAATAATGTGATTTTATCTTATTTAAATAATGTGATTTTATCTTATTTAAATAATGTGATTTTATCTTATTTAAATAATGTGATTTTATCTTATTTAAATAATGTGATTTTATCTTATTTAAATAATGTGATTTTATCTTATTTAAATAATGTGATTTTATCTTATTTAAATAATGTGATTTTATCTTATTTAAATAATGTGATTTTATCTTATTTAAATAATGTGATTTTATCTTATTTAAATAATGTGATTTTATCTTATTTAAATAATGTGATTTTATCTTATTTAAATAATGTGATTTAAAACAAAACATGAAAAAACTGAATACATGTCTTAAAAAATAAGTGTAATAATGAAAATAGTCAATCTAAAAATTTGTCACAGGTGATATGAAAATATTTAATAGATGAATAGTTGTTTTCTTTGCCAACTGAATCAATTTCCATTGCTCTACATAATGACCCTCTTCATTCATATATCATTTTATATTTACACTATTCTCTCTTCCTTTTCCCAAATGGATTTAATAGATCCTAAAAAGGTTGGAAATTGATTGGTTGAAAAACTGCAGTAATGATAAAAAGTAACAAGGAATAAAATCTTGTTACAACTTTTGGAATTTTTTTTTTTTTTTCTCCTAACTTCAAATGTTAGAAATTGGAATCACTTCATTTTGATTTCTCATTAAATTTTCAGCATTTGTTTTTGATAAATCAACCATAATCTAATCAGGGTCATGAATTGTCATGATTTTTGAAAGATCATGTAGAATTGATCTTATGAAAATTCTCTCTTAAATTTTGATTCTAAAACTTAATCTAAAGAGGCAAATGCAAAACATATACATACACACATATATATATATATATATATATATGAAATAAGATGACACTGAGGTCAACACCAAGTGGTGATAGTCCATTTCATGCTTGGAAGATTGTATTCAAGCCTCATGTATGAAGATTGTATTCAAGCATGAAACCATTTGGTGTTGACCCCCGTGTCCACTTTTACCCCTAAATATACAATACCTTTTAAAACTATATTTTTCATGCACACACTGAGGAAAAGTTTTTTTTATTTTAATTTTTTTTTGTTTTTGGTTGCCTTTCAGCACTTTCATCTTGTACATGTATTTAGCATAACAGAATCTACAAATTATTTTTCCCTAGCAAACTTTAAAAGGCTTACTCTGAAATAAGTACTTCCACAAAAATGCAATACCCGACATTTAAAATGAATTTTTAATAATGGAAAATTGCTCTTGAAGCTTTTATTTTAGCTTTAATTCCAAGCTGAGAGATTAAATTTAATATTTCCAATAACAAAAATACTATGCTGTGTTTCAAAACTAAATTGATTGGAAGGAATTTTTTTGAAATTTCTAAAATTTTTGAATTTAGCGACATTTTTTTTTAGTAGTTATAAATATGTAATTAACTCTTAAAAAAATTTTCCAAAAATAAAATGCTTTTCTGAAGCTTTATTTCAGGAATATTAGCTGATTTAAAGAATAATTAATCTGATTTGAAACCAGTATTATTTAAAGTTTAAAATATCACAAATGTATATTTTAACATGACAGTAGCTCATTTACTTTGACAGCTTTTTAACAGCTTGAATGGCATTCGATTATCTAATGCTGTTCTACAGGAGCTTTAACCTTTTAAAAAAAAAAGTACTTGAGGCATATAATTTGAATGTCTTTAAAATAATTGGTAATCTTAAAAATTTAAGACCTTCATGTTTTCACTTATTTTCTGATAGTGTTGCATACGGCTGACCATATCTATAAAATTCGGCACATTTTTACACGTACAAAAAACAATTCAGAATTATGTTAAAAATATTTGCGGTTGCCAGATTGTAATAAACTTTGATATATGATTAGTAAGTATAGTTTTACTTAATAACAATATTTCCTAATAGTTGCACCATTGAAATTGAATTTTAACATTTAAATTTATAAATTGTTCTAATTTAAAATTTTTAAAAATGGAAAATTCATTCTTCATATTTTTTTTTTCTTAAGACAATATTGACCTTAATATATCTAATTCATAAAAGTAATTAAAAGCTTTTCTAATTAAATAATGTCTTAGTTTTATTGCATTTTTATTTTTATTTTTTTTTTTTTTGTTTTTTTTTTTTGATTCAAAGCAGATTTTTGGTAAGATGGGGTCCACTTTTACAAAAGTCTGATTTAAATTCTCTAGAGTTCTGCTTTTAACTAAAAATTATGGCATTGAATTAAGTTTTCATTTAAAATTAAATAAAGTAATGAAACGCATGTATAAATTTTTTTTTTTTTTTTTTTTTTTTTAAACCAAGATTTTCTAATAAAAAAACAAATTTCATTTGTGGATGAGTGTTGAAAGTTGCATTATAATCTGACAATGATTTTCTTTTCTTTTTTTTTCTTTGTTTTGCAAGAATTTCCAAATTAATGTGACTTTCACCACAAAAAAGTTGCTAAAATTTGCTATCCTAAAATATAGTAGTGCCAAAAAAAATTTTTTTTAATCAATTTTGAATGTTTTAAAAGCAAAAAAAAAAAAATTCAAATTTCAAAAAATACTTTGATCTTTCATCTTAATGAAAATTGATAACTTTGTTTTCATTAAGTTTTGAGCATATTTTCATCACAGTATGCTGATTTTTATGGAGGTACCTACTCTGAAATGAATGTTTCCTATTTTATATCCTCCCATGACATCAGAGACAGATGTTAGATGTGTAGCAGTTGAACATTCCTGCTAACACAATAACTTTTTTTTTTTTGTCTTGTCTCATCATTAACAAAATGGCATCTGACATTAAAATGCATAGGTGTAGAATTGAATTCCTGCATGCAGAAAACCTTTGACCTGTTGATATTCACTGTTGCTTGCTGAACATTTAGAGACCAAACAGGGGAGGGTAATGCATTTTAGTCAGTAGCGACAATTACATGTGACCAGCCCACACTCAAGGTGGACCTGCACAACTGCCAACTCATGAAATGAGTGTCTTGAAACGGCATAGCCAGTGGGGGTGATTGCGGATAAATAGTGCACTTTGCATCCATTATCCATGAAAATGAATTGCATATATTACTTTCACTGCCTCTTCGATATGTCTCTTCATTTAAAGATTTTGTTGGGCATGGGGTAATTTTCTAATGAATTATTTATTTTTTAATAAATAGAATTTTTATATTGAAGTAAATGCTGTAAATAATCAACCAATGTTTATTGATTCTTGATGGTTCTTGTAAGAAATTATTTGTTTAATCTTTACAATGTGCTAGGATAAAATAAATTTTGACTAGCAAATAACAAAATACATTATGTAGTGGGTATATTTAGGGGAAAAACTCGATCTTTTTCCTACAAAAATGAGGGTTGGTGTGATTGAATCATTGAGTACCTAAAGCAAAATCTTTGTCGCCATATTTATTACGACATTTCGGCCTTCTTCAGGTGGTTGGAATGTTGAACTGAACCCTTTATTTCGCTCACTGGGGTAGACTGTTCTAGTTCCAAGTGCCATGATCTCCTGTCAATTCCCCTCTGCAAGTTCTCCACTGCCTTAACCGGGTATTGAACTCGCACTCTTTGGCCAAGGACACATGGCACAGTGGATAAAAGCATTGGTTAGATCCAGTGACAGGACCCAAAGAGTTTGAGTTCAATACCCGGTTAAGGCAGTGGAGAACTTGCAGAGGGAAAATTAACAGGAGATAACTGACAACTGACATCCATTAGACATGGCACATGGAACTAAAACTGTCTACCCCAGTGAGCAAAATAAAGGGTTCAGTTTGACATTCCAGCCACCTGAAGAAGGCCGGAGAGTACAACAGATGAAACGTAATAAATATGGCCAAAGATGGGGACAATAGTCCAAATAATGTACATAGTGTACAGAATACCTAATCTCAGAAATATAGACAGATACTAAAGCAAAATGTTTCAAAGTTTTTCACATTTGACAATGAGGTGCAACAATATTTGGCAGAAAATTTTTCAATTCAACTCTTTCATGCCTGTTAGATGTCTGTTTTTTTTTTTTTTTTTTTTTTTTTTTTTGTCACCGCCCCCCCCACCTTTACTGATAAAATCTGTAATGCAAGGGTAAATAGTCTTGTTGACCCTGCTCCTTGTCTTGTCCAGGTCTTTATTTTACCTAACAATTTGGTATTAAAAACTCGACATGAACATGTGTGTGGAAATGTCTTTGAGGAGAATCCAGTGAAATAAGAAAATATACAAGTAAAAAGTGTTCATATGAATCTAGTTTTATTTGACTGATGTAGATTTGTTCTTGTGAAATTATTTCACATAAGGGTCGGAAACATTGGGGAAATAAGTGGATCTCATTTATTTTCTCGTGTTTATTTTTTTAATTTAATTCTGCTATTGACTGAAGACAGTTACAAGTTGAGGTTTGCAGGTCTTTTTCACTGCAAAGATAGTGAGTTTTTTTTGTTTTTCTCTTCTACTATAGTGAAAATAGTTAAGAAAAATGTAGACGCTGAAAATTAAATGTTAACAAGTCCAGGATAGTGTTACTAGTGACCCATGTAAGTTTCGTTGTACAAGGAAGAGAAAGGAAAGTATTGATATTTTAGGTTTTTTTTTTTTTTTTTTTTTTTTTTTTTTTTTAAGCAGATAATCACTGTATTTATTTTAATTCTTCTGGTCTCTTTCCTCCAAGTGGTTGGAAGTCAACAAACAATGGTAGCTGACTGTTGCTTTCAAATGCAACTACAGGTCATTTTTATTTAGCTGTCCAAATGGGTATTACAGTTATTTTAATACCATGCTTAATAGTCTGATGGTCAGCCACTGTCTTCATGATTTCTACTAATTACTACTACTTTCTCTCATCTACCTTTCTGTAAATGTTTTACTGTTAGTAGGCACCCATAGAATTCACTTAAAAAAAAAAAAACAAAAAAAAAAAAAAACATACTTTTCAAGGCTCTGAAGGATTAAGGCACAAGTCTTCATACTATTTACATTATTCTGACTATTGTCCTCATCTTTGTTGCCATATTTATTACAACATTTCAGCCATTGTATGCTTCGGCCTTAACCACGTATTTAACTCACACTCGTTGGCTAAGGACACATGGCACAGTAGATAAAGGTGATGATTAGATCCAGTGACAGGACCCAAAGAATATGAGTTCAATACCCCGTTAAGGCAGTGGAGAACTTGCAGAGGGGGAATTAACTGATAACTAACATCCATTAGACATGGTACGTGGAACTAGAACTGTCTACCCCAGTGAGTGCAATAAAGGGTTCAGTTCGACATTCCAACCACCTGAAGAAGGATGAGGACAATAGTTCGAATAATGTAAATAGTGTACATAATACCTCATCTCGGAAATATAGACAGATACTGCCAAGTTTACATATTGCTAAAAGTTTTGGCACAACGTTCCTGGAGAAGACTTATTTCTCTTTTAGCAGAGAACCTGACAGATATTGAATACATTCTATGAATAATCTCCATATTGTTAGGTGTAAGTTGAAGATATCCTTTTATGTAGCCTTTGATATTTTTTTCTTTCTTTCTTCCTACTTGTCGATGTCAAAAATGCAAAACTCCTTCCTTTACAAATTGAGTGAATTATCAGAAATTGTCAAAATCTGAATCTAGAAGTGGTCAAGCCATTTTTTATCTAGCCAACACTCTCAGAGAACAAGTGGTCAGTGTCACTTTTTTAATAAAAAAAAAATACTGACTTCTCAAACGGTCTTCTCTTTTGCCATACTGAGTTATGTTGCAGCATGTGATGTGAGATAAATATATTGAAAAGTTTGGGTGTCCTGGGTAAGATGATAAACTACATCCAGCAGCAAGGCATCTGTTCAGGAGGTTTTGAGGAGCATGGAACCACCTCTTAATTGCTGGTGTTCCCAGGTCTACCCTAACTTGGGGTGGTACCACCTGTCAGGGTCCAGCTATGGGCAAACATCCCCACCCCACCAAAAAATGGTCAAAACACTATGAAAATGTAAAAATAGGTTTTAATACCTGCAGTAAATTTTTGAAAAAATAAAAAAAAAAATTATTACCAGCAATAAAAATCTTGTCGGCATTAAATTTTGTTAAATTCAACCGATAAGGTCCGTTTTAATTTTTAAAAATTTATTTTTATCTTTTCAGATATGTGGATAAACTGTTCAGTTCATGTTTTGTTCTGTTCTTGTTAAAGTACTTTGAGATTTTAAGTCACTATCAAGAACTTGTTGTCAGTGTGGTAGACAAGATTTTGTTGGCTGTCTTTCTCTTAATATGAGAAACTGCACAAGAAAAACGTATATATGTATTTTGTATGACATTAAATATTTTATACCAACGTTAAAATACAGTCTCCTAGTGAAATATTTAGTATGGGTTGTTTCTTATCTATAATAATAGCTTCTAGAATAGCTTTTTTTTTTTTTTTTTTTTTTTTTTTTTTTTTTTTTTTAACATCAAATTTCATTTGCTTATGAACATGTCTACCCACACTGCATATTGTATAAAATGAAAATTGCTGGCTAAATTGACATTTTATTTGATTAATAAATTTTTACCAATGTTTTTATATTTATTCATGTACAGTAAAATCTTTATTTCCATAAATGTAACTTAGTTTACATTTTGAAACTAGCTGATTTAATATTTCTTACTGAGAAAAAAAACGAATGTTGACTTTGAAGCCATTTTTATTCAACACAACATTGAGATATTTTGCTCATACACAGATTATTCAAAATTACTTTTTTCTTTCAGTTTCTAGTGAGAACTTTATTTCTGCCATCCGCAACCATAAGAGTTTGGAATTTCTCTGTCTGAAGGGGAATCGCCTGGGTAAGTCTATTGTCATAATTATTGGATTTTTCTATCTCTGAGGCTTTTTTTTTTTTTTTTTTTTTTTTTTTTTTTGTAGGTGTGGTGGTGAAAATTGTTTTTGAAACCTTGTTATATTTGTATATGAAGAATTTTTCTTTTTTCATGTATACCAGATTGACTCTCTTGACTCTAAAAAAATATATATATATATATATATATAATAAATTCCTTAGGAGATAAAGAGTTAATTCTTTTGAGCAACCAGATATTGATAAAACTGGCCTTTTTAGATTAAATCATTAAAAAAAAAAAATCAAAATTGAATTTTTAAGTTCACTTATTGAAATAGTTTTGAAAAAAAAATGTTGCATCTTGTTAATTTTCTGTAATTTTTAACTTTAAATTGTTTAAAAAATAATTTAATGTTATAAATTAGCCAAATCATTCAATTTAATAATTTAAAATTTTTTTCCTTGTATAAATTTTTAATATTGACTAATAATTGCTTTTACAGTAGCCAAAGCAATTTCATGATTACCAAATCGATTTAACTTTTTTTTTTTTTTTTTTTTTTCCCTTACAAGAAAAAAAAGTGATAAACTCCGGCTATAAATGTAAGACACCCAGTAAGGATTCTGCTCACCGTTGTTCCATCCTATGTATAACCCCTGCCCACAATGTTTTCTTTTTTATTTAAAGAATAATATATTGATTATAATAGAATGAAAACTTTACTTTTCTTTTGGCTTCCTTTGTGGTTAATATTTTTAAAGATGAAAATCAAATGTTTGGGTGAGAAATTTTCTAAACCATTGTAATGTCTCCTCAGAATAATCTAATCTAAATGATCATTTTGTGTGTGTCTCTTTCTCTCTCTCAAGCTTTTTGTCTTCACTTTTTCTCTCCCCCTTTCCAACCATCTGCATTTGTTTTAAGTGATTTAGGCCAATTTTCTGTTAATTATTGATCATGTGAGGAATTTTAAAAAATTTTTTTTTTTTTTTTTTTAATTGCCATCTTAGCAAAAAAAAAAAATGATTTAAGTGGTAATTTCCTCAAACGGAATTTTCTCCTGATAACAAATGTGTGCATTTCCTGAGTTTATTCAGGAATTGTTGTCTTTAAGGATCTGTGTGCCTGGCTGTTATGTCTTGTGTACATCTACATATGTCGGGAGTGAATATTTCTGTGTGTGTGTATTTTTATCCAAGATTGATAATTGATAAATATTTGAGTAAAACTGGCATTTTGAAGTTGGCTGAACTTTTTTCTTTTTCAATTTTTGGCTTGGGATAATATTTATGGCACTAATCATGGGGATCTTCAAGGATTGGGAGTCTTCATCTCCATACTAAAATCTTTATCAAAATAGAATGGACAAAATGAGCCAAGCTCAAATATTGATTCTTCCAAATATAATTTTTGGTGGTGACTTTATGCACACTGAAACTGCAAAACTGGATTCGATGAAATTTTGCAGGCTTATGTAATGTGATCCTGTGAATGTCATAGGCTATATTAAAACCAAGATTACTTTTTTTTTTTTTTTTTTTTTTTTTTTTTTTTTTTACAAGTTACATTCTTATATTTGCTCTGGTTTCAGATTTGCATGTAATATCTTGTTTATATTGTAAATAATATAACTCCTGCTGAGAGGAAAAGAGACTATTAATAATTTTACACGGGGTCGTATTTCTTTTAGTTTTCTTTATTTTAAGTGAGCTAGTTGATTAAATACACATCTGCTTATCTTAATGCTGGGCATTTGAATCTTCACATGACTTCCCACTTTACTAACCCACCAAATTGATTTTTGTTTTAAGATATCTTATTTTCTACTGGAGTGTTGCCTATTTGTATGTGTTAATATTGTAGACTTAATGAGGTATTGTGAAACATTAAGGAGTATCTTCAGTTGGGTCTGCATATAATGAGATGGGCCAAATTGTAACCCTTTCATATTAAATGTGTGGTGGGTCATAGAAAGATGTTGGCTGAACCCTTTTTCTCATTAAAGATAATACAGGGTGAATGATACAAAACAAAAATAACTTTTACAAACACATGAGTATCTTGGAGTAGTAAAGTTTGTACCGTTTGAATCTTGTATGGAAGCATTTTTAAGTCCAGTTTCAGCATCTTCTGAAGTGATGTTTTGGCAATGCCTACTTGAGCAGAGCAACAACAGTTAGAAGCTGATGGATCCTCAAAGACATTCTGCCATACAGCTTCCACTGGTGTGTCTGTGTGCACAGTGCGCTTTAGGACCTTTTCCCAGAATATCATGGATTAATCCAGTTCTTTCAATCCATACGATTACGTTCAAAATCAACGCTAGGATATACTGACATTAAAATGCTGCCAGTATTTCCTCTAAGTTTGAATAATTGATCTTTCATTTGAATAGAAAAACTCAAGCATTTACTCATTGCTGGACATCATGCATAGACATTTTAATCTCCAAAGGATGCTCTCTGTAACTTGCAAAAAGAGAAAATAAAAAATATTGAAAACAAAAGTTATGACTTTCAAGCCCTTCAGTTTTTTTTTTTTTTTTTTTGTTTTTTTTTAGTTGCTACCCTAAAAATAAATAACATTTCAAAAGTTTAAAGTGATATTTTGATATTTTTGTTGGACATATAATATTGAAATGAACTTCTTTGTTGTTCCTGTATTTCATAAGGCATTCACACAAAAACTATCATCAGTCATTTAATGTGTGGACTTTGTGATGCCCAAAACTTATGCGAGCTTAATGAATAAATAAATATTATTGCCTAAACGTATTTAATATCCCTGTTATATTTTACATATCTCTCTGCATGGTAGTAGTCGTAGTACAGTTCTCCATGTTCTAAATAGCAACCAGGTTTGCTAGGTATAGCCGTCCCCTATGTTCACTAGTTGTTCTCTATTTATATTTGTCTATCTGATTTGCATGCGATACTACAATACCAAAAATCAAAACCCACCAAATTATATAAAAAATAATTTAATTATTCCATAAATGGCAAACAAAAAAGTCACTTTGTTTGATTCCTGTAAGCATTGAGCACCTCCCCACACTTTTTTTCACTATTGATGTGTGTGTAATATGTATAATATTATGTAATGTATGCATAATTTCCTGTTTATATTACTTTTTATAGATACAAATGTTTAAATAAATGCTCTGTTTGTAATAAACAATATTAACATTTACTGACCTGAATGTCTGAGAAATGCCATAGAAAATGTGTCCCCTGAGAAGAATCTAACTTGTATTCTACACAAACCATCAATATAGCCTGACATGTTATACCATTTAGCTACGGAGGAAGCATTGGGTTAGCAAAGGCAAATTACTATGAACACTTGGAAGAAATCTTGGGTGATCTGTAGTTTAAATACAGTAATTCGAACTTGCTAGCCAGACACTTCCTCTGTAGCTAAATGGTATAGCGTGGTAAGCTATGTTATGGTTCCATGTAGAATATAGGTTCAATTTCTATCAGAGGACACATTTTCTATTAAATTTCTGGAACATTCAGGCCGGTAAATGTTAATACTGATTATTATAAACAGAACATTTACTTAAATATTTTTATCTATTAAAAAAAAAAAACGAAAACGTGTATATATATATATATATATATATATATAAATCTGTATCTTAATTTTCATGGGAATTCTGTGTTAACATACATATATTATTTACACTATTTACATTCAGACTATTGCCCTCATCTTTATCACACAATGTTTCAGTAGTGTTGCCCTCTGGCCTTCATCAGATGTATATCGATCCAGATTAACCTACAGGGAATTTCAAACTGACCCGTCTATTTAATCTACGAGGTTAGACTGTTCATGCGCCACTGCCCATGTCTAAGGATATCTTGTCTAGTTCTTATTTTTAGTATTGCTTAGTTATTGCTCGCCCTGTTTCTACAAAGTCCAAGTACACACTGCTTGGCCCCAGGATTGAACTCAGTTACTGCATCATCAAATTCCTGAACCAATGCGTTAATCCACTAGGCTATCCTTCTGCAAGATGAAGGCTGCAGGAAACGACGGCTGAAATATGATAACAGCAAGAAGAAAAATGAGGACAATAGTCTGAATGTAAAAAGTTTAAATAACTCTTCATTCCAGAAATGAAATTCAGATATTAATATAACATTTTAATGCCACCAAAAATAAATACATTTACTCAATCAATGTAAACAGAAGTAAAAAAAAAAAAAAAAATGAATCATCTCTACCCCTGCTGCCCGATTCCCTAAAATTTCAGATGAAGCTAAATAATGAAATGGTTAAAATTTATAAAACGTTTCTTGTTCCTCATTTAATTCTGTTGGATTTAATACAGATTTTTCCCATTTTGTCTTGTGGCTTGCAATCATCTAAAATTTATCTTCTGAGGTTCTTGCAGCAAATTTGGTCATTCCTTATGCATGTTCCAAAGTCACTTTGGAATTCTTGAAAATTCAGGAAATCTGGCTGACACTGTAACAAAATTTATTAAATTTCTAAATTTTCATTTGATAACAAGTAAAAGTTGTATTTTTTTTTTTTTTCTTTGTTTCTTCCCAAAAATGGTGAAAAAAAAAAAAAAAAAAAAAAAAAAAAAAATCTCCCAAGTTATATGCATTCAGAGACTAAGCTGAAAAGAAAAATATTTTTTCTTTTGTATCTATTATTTGTTTTAGAAATGTATATAATTTTTTAATTTATCCCAAGTAAGGTGATAATGCCATTAAGATGCAAGGGGCTACTGGGAGTTAACTGGAATCCCAATCTTAAACATGAAACAAGGGATAAACCTCTACTCTTTTACAAAAGACCAGGGAGAAATGTGAACCCATTGCTTTTCATGAAAGAAAACTTGCAATATTTAAAAAAAAAAAAAAAAAAAATTCTGTATTGAAAATGCTGTTTCACTGAATTTAGATTCTGTATTGAAACTGTGGTGATGCATCATAGAATATTGTGCTATTTGCAACGATACAATTGCAGTGCTGCAATTGATGCGGATGATAACTGTAATCATAATTTAACTGTGGTTTAGTTTTCTCTAGTCTGTAATCTAATTGTTGTCCAATCAATTTATGTATTTGACCTTTCTGAAATTAATCTCGGGACAAATCCCTTGCTCTGGTTAACTGCAACATACTTGCATCATTGACCTATGGTCAGTTCCTTCCTTTCACCTCCACCCACATGCAACCTGTTAGAATGAATGACATTGTCCACTTTTGCAATATGCCCGCTGGCAGCAGCTGACTATTTTTGTTATTACTCTTGTGACCTCTCGTCTAATGTCAAGGAATGGACACTCCTTTAATTAATAATAACCTTATTTGCATATTAACTCTTCCAAATGATCATTCTGGGTTGATATTCTTTTTTAGTGTCTTATTACCATGGGAGGGGGTGATCTCGGTACTTGCAGCAAAGCTAATGATATCTACTCATGGAACCAAACAAATTTAGTTTCCAGTGTCATTAACATTCAGTTTAGACTTTTCATTGCAAACAATTTTTTTTTTTCGTCAAACTTCAACATTTTTTCCTTGCACATTTTTCAATTCATATGCATGAGGAAGAAACAAATTTCAAAAATATTTTATTTCCAGAAAATGTCTTCAGCACTATAAGGTTAGTGTTGTCTGCTAATTTTGTGTTCAGCAGGTTTCAGTATTAAGCAAGAAAGAAAAACAAAAAAAAAAAAACAAATAACCATTCCATATCTAGGATTTTTATGACTTTCTGCAATTCTAGATTTAGAATTAATTTTATCCCAACTTTAAAATTTAATAAATTTCTTTATTGGATCATCTCTCTTGCTCCTCCTTGGTTGGGTTTGTGCAAGGGGAGAGCTCTTATCACTCTGTTGGGTTTCTTGGTTTTTTAAAGTAGTCGTATTAAATTTTCATAATGGCTTCTTCATAGTTGGTATATTTAATTGGAAAACTTGTATCAAATTTTTTTTTCCCATAGCAAATGCTAACCTCCAGGAAAGTGACTTGTTGGCATCTCAACTGACATGAAGTGAAAAGACTATATTGAATCCATTGCTAGGTCAGCTGTAAAGAAAGTTGGTTTGCTGTCACGTGTGACAATTTTTCTCTCCAGAATCTATTTTGCATATCTATGTCTATCATTAGTCCATGCTTAAAATGTTGCTACCACATATGCTCCTGTGCTATTGCTATTTACTTTGAGCTCCTTAATAAAATTCAAAGAAGAATCAGCAATATTGGTCCTGATCTGGCAGATCGGCTTCAGTCACTTTCCAACTGTAAGATTGCCTCCCTGTGCCTTTTCTAGAAATACTTTTTATGGTAATTGTTCAGGTGAGCTCTTTGTCATGATACTTAAACTTTTAGAATTTATGTTCACTACTAGAATGGTGTTAAGATTTCATCAATTTACATTTGAGCTGGCAAAAGATGCAACTGTAAATTCTATGCTTTGTTGAACTTCCTTCTTCGATTTCCAGTTAAATTTAATGTGCAAAAATGTTAATGCAATGTCAATTGCTATCCGTCCTCCTGATTACTCTTTTCTCTTCCCACACATTTGTTTCTGTTTCTAATTCTTCCACACCTTGTAACCCCCTTGCGTCTTAGTGACTTTACTGCCTTGCAAGGGGTGATAATTTCTGAACATATTGGTGATGGTCAGTGCATTGCTATTTCAACTCAAATGTTGCACTGAGCCACCTGCAGCAAATCTGTGGATTCAATCGCCATCAGTAAGAAACCTAATCTGAAAAAGAAAAAAAAATAATCTCCCAAGACTGGAGTTTCCACTGGCGGTTCTGTTTTCTCCTGAAGCCAATATTAAAAAAAAAAAAATAGCCTGTTTTTATAAAAGCCTCATTCGCCACTCTCTAAGTGCTTATAACAGATGTAAAAGTTCTTATAAATTGTTGTCTGCAAAGCCATGGTATGGTACATTTGATAACTGAATGTTATGGAACTGTAGAAAAGGAGATGAAAAATCTCCAAACTTTAAAGGATTACTGATCAATTTAACAAATTTGTTTTTTTTGTTTTGTTTTTTTTTGTGAGTCGTACAAAACCTTTAATGACTCTCCGTATGTATCGTTCTTTTCATTGTCATTGTGTTGTACCAACTAATTACTATATATACTGCCTTTTATATATAATTGTCTTTCTAAAAGAAATTACATTCATTAAAAAGCAGTGTTACTGTCAAATGTCAACTTAAGAGGCCAACATTGAAGTCTCTGGTTACTTTATCCGTTGAAGTCTCTGGTTACTTTATCCATTTTAACTTCACTACAGTTGATACTTTATCAGAGCGTTCCAGTATCTTTGAGAATTTAATCCTGCCATCATTTCTCTTATTTTGAAATAGATTTAATAACCGGTACATTCAGTGCGTTTGAACTCTTTTAAACCCAGAACTTTCTCCAATTTTTTTTTTTTTTTTCGTATGACAAAGGAAGTGTTTTCGGAAGTTATGATACAAACTTGTAACTTCATTATTCCTTGGTTTGGGTCTATTGTATTTTACCATTATATTCTCCGATCATTTTTTTTCTTTTCCAATCCCAAATTAAGCGGTCTGTGTATCATGGAAGCTACTAACATTCTATGATCGAGATGCCAGTAATTTCTTCTCGATGAAATCGGCAGTCGATTTGAGATTTCTTAAAATAAATCAATGAGATTTACAAAAAGTTACAAGATCCTTAATTCGTGTTTGTTTTACAGAGATCCCTCTGAAAATGTATCAAAGAAATATAGAAAATTTAGGAAAATATATTTTGTCTATTAATATAGAGTATATAGTAACCGTAACAATGACTGTTATTTATTTACGTATGAAGCGGCACTTCTGCCTCCGATCGGTGTTAATATCCCAACAATGAATTGAATAATAAAAATTTTTCAGTATTTTAAAAACAAAATGTTGACAAACACATTGGCAGCAACGTTGCGATTTAAAAAGAAAATAGTATATTAGTTTGAATCGTAACTTATTCCAAAGTCTGTTTTAAATACAGCCACTCCTCACTTAACAACCCCAGGCTTAGGACCAACTATAAAACTCCAACCGGCCGGTATTGTACGTGGTACGAAAACTTTGATCGTATGAATACGGTTGCGTGCCCTTTCTTTCGCTTATATATGGTCTGGAGCCCCTTCTGTTTGTCTCAAGATCCTTGATAAAATCCAGAGACGGATATGCAATGTAATTGGCCCTGATCTGGCATCTCGTCTGCAGTCGCTCTCTCACAGACGGGCCGTCGCCTCCCGCTGTCCTTTTTTACAAATACTTTCACGGTAACTGCTCCGATGAGCTGCTTTCGCTGGTTCCCAGACTTCATGAATTTAAGCGTTCAACTAGGTTGGCATCTCGCTCTCACCCTTTCACTGTCGAAACTGTTAAATGTAGCCGTCTCTTCTACTCCAATAGCTTCATGTCTCGCACTTCTCGCCTGTTAACTCCCTCCCCTTTTCCTGTTTCCCTGATAGCTATAATCCCCAACTATTCAAATATAATATCAATCAACGTCTCCAGATGCCTTGATCTATCCCCTATCCTTCTCTTCATCCTTTCTTCTATCACACCTATTTGCTCTCGCTCCAACTCTTTGTAACCCCTTGCGTTCTAGTGGCTTCCCGCCTTACTCGGGGTGAAACACTTATATATATATATATATATATATATATATATATATATATATATATATATATAATCCTCCCTTAACGACCCATACTTATGACCAGCTATAAAATAAAAATTCAACCGGTCGGTATTGTATGTGTTATAAAAACTTTGATCGTCATTATTCATTTGGATTCATTTTAAAGGCAACAAAGTGGAAAATATAAACTTGTATATTAGTTCGTAAATAACGTACAGAATAGAGCTGATTTTCGAATTTGTTTATTTATATTGTGACATTTAAAGCTAACCGAAGTTGGTTGAAACAAACCCTTTACGTGCGTTCTATGCCTGAAACAACGGTCAAGTACAAATTCTCCCTTAGGGAGCAATTTGTTTAACGACAAAGTTGTTGGACCGGATCCTGGTTGTTGTGAGGAGTAGCTGTAATTTCTACTTATCCTTAAATTGTTCAACATAAGCCAAGTAAACTTATCAAGTTAAACTTGTCATTTTGAATTTGAGTCTCACACTTCCATACTGACAAGTGTCAATAAGCCACAGACACACGAGGCGAAAGGAGCAAAGCTAGGTACATTACGAGGTTCGTTTTTAGAAACGATAAAAAAAAAGGCGGCCATTTGTTAGCGTCGTAGAACTATTTGTCCTTTCACAAGTTTTGAACAAACATAAAATATGTGAATCTTTACACAAAAACTGAAATTTGAATCGTATATAATAACCTACTGTAGGTAATGGCATGCCAATAAATTGTTAGCAAATATGATTTTAGGTCAGTCTGTAAGTCACGGATTTACGTATTGTTGACTGATCGATAAAACTTTTGACTTGGACAAATATCTTCGTGATTGAATCGCTACACTGAGTCGCTAGTACTTGGGATTGAACCTTCAATGTTAGAATTTCTCGTAAAGGGTTTTGTGTCTGACAGTAAGGGGGAAGAAATAAAATGGCAAATTAAAAAGTCTCCGAATGGAGTCCTGTTGTGAAATACCGACCCCAGTGTTGCTATAGCGTATTAGCATTTATGTTATTAGTTGAAATTACTCATCTCTAATTGCAGCCATAACTGCCTCATCCTCTTTCGTCGTGTCGAGTTCGCCTTCTCTTCCTGTTAGCTTCAAAGTCTCAACCAAAATACTAACTCATTAGTTGCTCGATTCTTCGACCTCCCCTACCTCCCAAGGTTCCTCCGCTCTCAATTTCCACCCCCCTCTTCCTCCCCGCCCAATCCACTTGGCATTGGTTAAGCGTTCCTACACTGTCCCTTTATCCGGATTTACTTTGGGAATAACCTTTCTTAATTGGCTGGCGATATTTTGGTCTGATTATCCAAGAATTTTGGTTTCCTGAAAGTTTGGGGAAACCTCGCTTAATGGTGGCCAATTGTAGAAAGTTTAATCAATGCTGGCATCCTGATGTTGCCTGGGCATCCACCACAGACACACGGGGCGAAGGGGGACAAAGCAAGGCACTTTACGGGATTCGTTTTTAGAAACGATAGAAAAAGGCGGCCGTTTGTAAATGGCAGTGATAGCGTCGTAGGACTACTTGTCATTTCAAAAGTCTTGAGCAACATAAAATATGTGAACACCGTTGCACAAAAACTGAAATTTCAATCATTAGATTTTCGTAACCAATTTTCTACAATTTGATAAATTAATACAGATTGTAAATAACTATTTTTTTTTTTTTTTTTTTTTTTGTGTGTGTGGAAATTTTAAAGATTTTTTTTTTTTTTTAAGTGTACTAACCATTTTACTATAACGTCCCCCTCCCCACCTTCAGGTGTACAACTACTTCAAAAAAACATTTTTCTCTCACTTCTAGTATCTTATTTGTCACTTTATATCACCAAGATGACACAATGGTCAGTTTTGAACGTGAGCCAATCAAGAATACATTCCATGAAGTCATGTAAAAAAATAAATAAAAAAAATTAAAATTGTGGCAGACGTCAGGGTGTACTCCTGACTTTACCGTTTAGTTCAGTAGAGAGGTGTTATCTGAGAAGCGGAACTGTCGTCACCAAATATTTTTTAGTTTCTCATTCGAAGACAGAAGAAACTAAATTGTAGGTAGTCGACACAATCTCTTTCTATGTGTGCAATTCGGTAAAATTTAGTCCATGGTCAATCTAGTGGATAGGAAATTGGATTATCTAACCGATACTTCAATTAGTCGAATTTCATTGTTTATATATATTAGCCAGTTTCCGTTGGTGATTGTTGTAGTTTACCTAGTTCAATAGGGATGTGCTGCCCTGACAGGATTCCCAGGAACCAAATCTTTAGTTTTATTCATACCTACGTTATCCGAAGATTGAGACAAGCTTATGTGTAGGTAGTTCCCATCACGAAGTCAAATATACTTTTCGGATCAACTCTCGTCAATTCATGTAACACAAGTGATTCGACGTTAAAAAAAAAATTGCAAGTTCACACGGTCATTATCTTTCCAAAAGATATCTCTTCAGAATTATTGCAGATTCGAATACAAATATCGGTCGCCGTATTTTTGTGTTGAGCAGGGAAAAGTAATAAATAATACTCTGCATTGGGCGGCTCAAGTCCCCCCCCCTTTTTTTTTTCTTGCAAGTTTCTTGGAAAGTCTTGCAAGGGTCTTTGTCTCTCTGTTTCTGTGATTGTAACTATTTACATTGTTCGGACTGTTGTCCTCACCTTTGTTGTCATATCCAACTTGTTGAGTTACTAAATTGAAATAATTGAAACCGAGATAAACCACAAGAGGCATGGTACGTGGAACTAGAACAATCTACCCAGGTGAGCAAAATAAAGGGTTCGAACTCGCTTTTCAGTAGTAACTGATCTAGCAAGACAAGCTTTCTAACCATTACACCACGTCGAGGTGCCCCCAAATGATTTTCTAAGCATAGCTTAGATGTGGCACAAGGCCGAAAGTATGGGGCACACAGTGAGAATCTAACTCGCTTTTCAGTAGTAACTGATCTGGCAAGACAAGCTTGCTCACCATTACACTACGTCGAGGTGCCCTCCCCGGTCAAGAGAAGTTTATTCCTGGTTTCCGGTTCCTTCTAAAGTTTTCTTTCAATTGCAGTAGCCCCTTGTGTCTTAGTGGCATTATCGCCTTGCTTGGTGTTAATTGATATAGATATGGTCTGTGTGTGTACGTTTGATTAAAGACCGTAGGTAATAAACATTTCTAATGTTTGTTATTTAGTCCAGCGAGAGACATGTCTGACTAGAATAAACTGTATGTTGTCCAAATGTGCTTTTGAGCAAACGTTTTACAATCTTGAAAGATTGTATTTAAGCCACACAAACACGGAAATATATGAATTTTTACAATGATTTTCACTTTTAAAAATTTTAATCATAATAATTTATAAACTTTGAAATCTTTCAAAATTCTGTATTAATGTGTAGCGGTCAAGTGCTATTGTTAAATAGACTATATTTACTAACCATAAATGGAAAAGCTCACTACAATTCAAGCGCCCTTAATTTAAAAAAAAAAAAAAAAAAAAATTAAGCTACCTACTGCGGAGGGCTCTTGATTGGGCCTTCGATTTGTTCAGGAGTTTGAGAATCCTTAAGGTTTTGCATATTCTAAGCTTGAAAGCTCTCCTGGCTACCGTTTGATCTTGGTTCTCATTTGCATAGGACTTGCTTTTCCCTGCTGCAGTCTGGTCGGGGTCACTTTAGCATGTTTCCTACTGATCAGTTTCTGCTCTAGTGTGTATCCTACCACCACAATTGTATCCTACTTAAAGCCATTGTCCCGACTTTCTTTCTCTGAATGTTAAGACATACAGAATGTTTTTATTTAAAGGATTCAAATGTCATTGATATTTATTTTTATTTTTTTTTTATTTTATTTTAAATTTTGTAATATAACAATAAATGACATCCCTTCTTCCCTTTTTTTTTTTTTTTTTTTTTTTTTTTTTCTTTTCTTACGATAGATCTTGTTCTCTGTTGACGGAGATTTTTTTTTTTTTTTTTTTTTTTTTTTTTGCGAGGCATACTGCTGCCGCATGCGATAGGCAACAAAAACTACAAAAGAACTCAAAATTAATTGCTACATTTAACTATTGCATTAATATTTAAGCTTACTTTTTAAAAGTTCAATAATTCTTTTGCCGCCATTTTAATTTAAGACAATTTGATGTACGTCGGTCCTTACTTTCTGTACAAGTATTTTTATTTCATAGGTGACTTTTTCTCGATTTCGCAATTTAAATTATTCCCAAATTTATTTCCAAGTTAGAAAAATTGTTATCGTACAAAAAAAAAAAAAAAATCGTCGCAAAAAACAATCGCAGTAATGAAAACTTGGGAATCCAAAATTTCTGTAACATGAGCTATTGAAAGTTAGTTATGACCGTTTTAATTGAAAAAGTGTGACACACTGACATTGCCATTTATTATATAGATTACTAGCAGGCTTCGCAAAGTAAGATATATTTACTACTTGAAATCTTTGAAACAAAAATTTTAAATGCCAATTTCATTCATAAAATGGCTTGTTATAGTTCAGGAAAATTTTACAAATAGATGCCAATTTGTTGAAGTCCAAGTAAAATGCAAATTTCAAACACTTCTCTGCACTATGTAAGACGATATTCCTAAACAGAACTAATTTTGATATGAAACTCAAAACAATCCTCGAATAAAAGAACAGTAATGAAGGATAGTTAATTAATGAAATAAACTTTTTTAAAATCAATTTTCAGATTAGTTAATCCTGATAGTGCTTTGAAGTAGATAATATTTAATCCAGATATTGAGCTTATACCGCGTAAATCCCTCTATGGAGTGGTGTACGCACTCGGATACTTACCTGGCGCCCGTGCTTCGGCCTTGTTGCTGGTGGCCTGGACCAGCTCTGACCAGCTTGGAAAAGCTTGGACCAGCGGCACGAGTGAAAACACTCTGGTCCCCACGTTAAAAACTGACCTTGTGTCACAACCTGACTCAGTGGGGGTTCAAGTAAATACCGCGTAAATTCCTCCTTGGAGGGATTTCGCATTATTTATCATTTCTCAGTTGAGTCTCTATCCTTGGACAGAGTGCGCTCAGGGGCTTTTCTCTCAAAGGGCAGAGGGCAACTAAGGAAAATTATACTGAAAAGGTGTGCAGCCCTGGGGAACAGCAGCCCGAGGCCGCTCCCTCCCATTGCACAGGCTGTGGGCAATTTTTGTTCCTTGCCCGGGTGTTCGCGCTCGGGTCCCCGCCTTTAAGAAAGACCTTGTGTCATATCTCGTCTCAGTGGGGAGACAGAGTAAATACCGCGTGTGTAAATTACTAGAGCTAGGGCTTTTTAATTCAGGGGGAAATTGACCTTCAATTACGCATTTATTCGTATAGATTCCATAAAATTGGTTTTACTTAACTAGCTATTATGTTTCTCTAACTCTTCAAATGTTCAATGTATAACTAATTCTAATTTCTGTTTTCCCATCTTTACATTATATTAATTTTATCTTATAAATTGTCCCCTCTTCTGTCAACCATGAAATAAAAATAATTTTGTACGGAAAATAAGGATCTACGTACATCAAATCGGTGGGGTGGCTTTTAAGCTAGCTGCAATTTTGGATACAAAAAAAAAAAAAGTTGCTCTCCTTGAACCATGAAAGCAACGATAATGGATAGCATTTTATATATATATAAAACCTTGCATAATCTGGGCTTAACAAAAATCGTTCCCTGTGCCTAGCTTTTCTAGGGCTTTTGAATGAGCTATGAATCATTGAAATCGGACCAGTGGAAGCCGAGGAGTTGCTTCGACACACGCGCTTGCGTGTATCTTTAAAGTACAGTGTAATTTTAAATTTTATTTTATAAACTTGTCGATTTTTTTTTTTTTTTTTTTTTTGTAAATCCGGATATCCACACGCAACACTAGAAGAGCAGTAACTAAAGTTAAATTTATTGGTAAGTTTCTAACCATTCGTCAGCAAGCATCTTCATAAGTTAGGCTATAAAGCCAAAGTACCTAAAATTAAATAAAATATTAGATTGCTTAGAATATTTTCCGAAATTTTGAGATATATAGCGTCTGCAGCTTACTACGGAGCGCACGGGAAATGGGTTTCTTCATAATAGACTTTGTATAGCTGTGCTTCTCTGTCCGACTTTGTCAACTGATGGTAGTTGATTCACTAGGAGACACGGGTCCTTTTTAAAGTGTCCTTTTATTTCTATTTTTTAATATATTATTATTATAATTATTATTCCTCCTCCTAATCCTTGCTCCACCTGCCAGATTTTGGCATTGAACTTCTTTTCCCATAAAGGTGATGACGTTACTTCAATCGCTTGTTCCATCCGCCCTACCCATAATATCGCGTCTCTCTGACGCTTCTCACTCAGTTCATAGATGCTGCGTTCTGATTGTTGGTAGCCGGCAGAAGTTGCGACTTTTTGAACTTGGGTAAATTGAACAGATACTACACTGATTCGTTGCAGAAATGCAAATCCGCCTCTAAATTAATCGCTTTTACTATGGCTACTAGTACAGTTTAAAAATAAATCAAAATGTAGATTTGTTTTTCTTTATGGTAGTCTTTCTTTTTAGTTCTTGATGAATCAGGAGTTTAAATTTCGTGCCTTTTAGCACAAGATTTCCGATTCCATTATTTTCGAACTTAATTCCGACCAATTTCAATCACGTTTCACTGAGATAAGAAATGAGAAAAATTTATTCTATTACTAATAAAATAATTTTTAACAAATTTAACAAGAAGTCCAGTAACTGTATTTTTAGTGGATAAAACGTACCAACCAGAGTAAAAAGATTTCAAAATTATTTTTCGTTTTACATCTGTCAAATAGATACCTTGAACACTAAAATCGATTGTAGTCGCTGAAATTGTTAGTGCCCCCCCATTCGCTGAAATAGCCTCCGAAACTAGAACTTGAACTTTGAAGGTAATTGTTTGCTGAAAACCTTAGATTTATATTACAAAATTCTTATTTTGACACGTGGAATTATAATTCTCTGACATGAGAAAATAAACTTTTACTATAAAGGCAGAAAGTCCAAAATGTGCTGTGTGGGTTGATTGATGTTTTTTCAGTCTGTAATAAATTTGTTCGGTTTTATTCACGTTAACTCCTGCACGATTTATGTGATGAGAGTGGATCTCTCTCTCTCTCTCTCTCTCTCTCATTCACTTTGGAGAATTGTCGCCCACGTATACACGTCGTTTGTAATGTGCAAGTCAACCCACACGTCTGTCATATTTTGGTTTTTAACTTTTTTTTTTTTTTTTTTTTTTTTTTTGTGCCTTGTAGCTGAGAACATTTCGTTTCTCAGCCACAGTTTCGACCAAAAATCCTGTTTATTTTTCGAGTTATTTCATCAGCAAGGGGAATGTGATTTACTACTTGGGTTTTTAATATCTACCGTTTAATTCGTGTAAAAGTCGACTCTCTTTTTTGAAAAAAATGGTAAATCATTTTTTGTCGTCATTAAAATCGTGTATTAGAAATCTAGCAAGTCAAGTTCACATACAGAGGCTTCTGTCATCTACTTTTTTTTCTTTAAATGAAACATCTTATTCTTAAGCTGCTATTTAAATCATTATGTTTGCTGATTCTCTTTTCTTCACACACTGAGTGCATTTTCACATGCGCCTATGTAGTGGAAGTTTGTGTCTGTTGAGTGAGTGACTAGTGCTTGTACTATTTAACACACCTACACACACTTTTTGACTGTGATAAAACACTGGAATAATAGATTTCCCTCCCGCTCAGTCTGGACAAGCTCTACTCTAGGCCGAACAAGAAAAATGTTAAACCCTAAAAAATCATAATTATTTTTAATGAACTCCTCGGAAATTTTGGTAATAATTAGAATGACTTCGTCTTTTACTTTTTTTATTTTTTAAATAATGTCTGTCATTGAATCTCTCTCTCCCTTTTGAAATTGAAATGTACATGTGTCGCGAGAATTAATTTTCTCTTTTTGTCTGGCAACAATTCCTGGAGAATCGGAAAAGACTATAAGCTGAAATGTTCGATAACTAAACAGAATATATTTTCTAATGAATGTATTTCAAATAGCCAAAGAATTTAGATTTGAAAATTGATAATCTTTTCCGTCACCGAAGCGACAAATTCCGAACTAATTAAAAAAAAATCTACCTAAATATGTGCAGAATAACAGCCAATTGTTCATATTTTATTTTGTAACATATTTTTTTGTTAATGCGCGTAATTCAGTGGTGAATATTGATTCAACATTACACTGAAGTTTTCCCATCAAAATATTAGGTTGATGCAAAAATAATGTCGTTTTCTCACATAGTAACCTGTGAAAAAACATTATTTTTGCACCAACCTAATAACTCTCAGACTACACTTATTGATCCACTTCGTGTACTAAGTGATATGAAGAAAGTAACCAATCTGAGTGCAAATTACGTGTTCACTCACTAATGTCCTTTGGAAAGTCATGAGTCTCTTTTCTTAAGGGTCAATTAGGAGGTTAAACTGGAGTCTCTAATTCGGAAGCGTGGAGAAAGTAACTGGAAACCACTGTATATTCCGTATATAGATAATAAATCAATCTGTTGAGAACCATATTCGCTTTGATCTTAAAATGACATACAAAGTGTGGAGTAATGGATAACGGCTCGGATTGAGAAGTCGAAGAGCCGAGTTCGAATTCTAGTCGAATCCATTACATTCACTTAGGTGCTAATAATAATCTTCTTCTCTCCCCTCCTGCTATGGGTAAATTGCAGGACAGACCGGGTTCTGTAGCCTTGGATTCCAACTGGTCTACCGCAGGAATAAAGGGGCAAGTCAAGTCATGTATCGAAAGATACATGCATCACGCATGTCGCACGATTGGATATAAAATTAGTAAGTAAAAGAAAAACAAAAAACAAAAAAATTATGTGTAAAGCAGAAAATGGATTTTGATAGAGGGCCGTTGAAATTGATAAATTTTATGTGGGAACGATGTAAATATTTTTCTTTTCCGTGTCTCAGAACATATTGTGAGTTCTAAATATTCCAAACCGCCTTTCCTCATGTCCCAGAAATGGCAGCCCTTTCTGAATTTAAGTAGGGGTGTCTTGTTCTTATTTTCTTTATATATAGTATTTAATCACTATTTTCTTTGATTCTACCGAATTATTAATGTCTTAATTTGTTTAGCATCTGAAAAGCCTATTTCACGTTTACGATTTACCTCACGATCTCTTTGTTATACTTCCCGTCATTAGCGTACCCAGCTGGTAATAGTCTATATAATGCTTTACTAATTATTTCAAGGGAGCTTTCAGTAGTCGAAATGGTGGAAGTAAATCGGATTTATCATTGACTAGCTAACTAATTATTTATACTATTAACATTGTTTAGACTGTTGTCCTTATCTTTGTCAGCCGTTGTACTCCGACCTTCTTCGGGTGGTTGGAATTTCGAACTGAACCCTCTATCCCGCCCACCGGGGAAGACTGCTCTAGCTCCACGAACCATGCCTCTTCCGGATGTCTCGGTTATCTCCCCTTAACTCGACACTCCAAGATTTTGTTCACCACTGTAGTAGCCAGATATCGAACTCTCAACTCTTTGGGGGAAGTCACTGGATCCAACCAACGCTTTTATCCACTGGAGCATGTGTCCTTGAGCTGTTTGGTTTAATTTTTGACGTCGTCGTAATTTCGGAAGTCTTGATCATTTAAGGCTGCAACTTGAAATCGCTTCCACGGCGGGGTGGGGGCAATGGGCGTGTTTCAGCAGTTCATTGTCTTTCCAAGAATAGGTCACGTAAGGTCAGACAGTACATCATGTCACATGTTGTTTGGAAAGGAGATGGGTGCCGCCAATTAAAGCCATGAAGCATTGTACTCCTGACGATATCATTGTCATGAATTGAACAGACTAACGAGACCCTGGAACATCTTTTTAGCATTTTAATCTTTGAAAATTCCAAAAGATTGCAAGTTTTGGGTATGGGTTTCGACTTAAAATGGAAGAACGCTGCTAAACTGAACCTTTACTCTGCATGTTAGCTTTGACTAGATCTTTTCTTTGTTTAACCATATATAAAGTAGACGTCCAGTTGAACATTTTTTAGGTAGAAAATCCAATATGGAAAAAGCGGGCATTTGAAATCTGTGTACTATCCTCCCTAACACTTATTTAAATTAAAACTGGTCAAAGAGTGCATGGTGACTTGTTTAATTTTTAATGATTTTACTAAAAAAGCATCAAATAATCTTTTATTGGAGCCCCAAATCTCATTTTATGCTTTCCGCGGGAATTAGCTTAAGAATCACTTTCTAGTGCGGTTTTCTCAATCTAGAATTATTTTAAAGAAATCTATCTTATCTGTCTTAAAATTCATTCCAGTGCAGCATCCTGTGAGACTCTGGAAATGGTACTATTGAAGTCATTTTCCATGACTAATTTGCAGATGCCGATGAAGATCGGTTAGATGAAAAAGGTTTACGTGAATACCGCCTTTTTTATTTTATTTTT
>OZ010586.1:112947811-112955311 GCA_963932145.1 Acanthosepion lycidas
CATTATCTTAGATAATACTAGCAGTAGAGCCCGGCGTTGCCCGGGGATGTAACAGTAAGAGATAGATCAAGTATCAACCATCATAAAGACTGAAAAATAAAATTGACAAAGATTGTTTAAGGTTGACAAACACGCATGTCTTAATTAGTTTTTTTTTTTTTTTTTTTTTTTTTTTTTTTTTTTTTTTTTTTTTTTTTTACGAATTGGTCAAACCCAAACATCGTTTTCAGTCGTTATATGAGTCTACCGATTGAATAGAATTTTATTATAAACAATTGTCTTGTAAATGGAATTCTGAATGTAAAAATAAAGAAAAAAGTGTGCAAAACAATAAGAAACACTACCTGCCAAAAAAAAAGTGAAGTTTTGTTGAAATCGGTTGAAAAATGTAGGAAATCCGATCCAATATATAAACGTACACACACACACACACACACACAATCTGCGTTTTAAGATGTTGTGGGAAGGAGGAGATTGTTATATATTAATGTATGAAATTGTTTCAGTACAAAATCACTATAAAACAAAAAAAAAAAAAGTACATTAAATGTCAAAAAAAAAAACGATATAAAAATATTTTCACACCTAATTTTTTTTGCCTATCATTCAGACTCAGGTAATTTGTCAGAATTGAAAATTTTCTATTTTAGATTTTATTGTTTACAATATAAATACGTCAAACTGATTCCTGATTTTTTGACATACCTGTAGTTTTCTTTTTGAGGAGGACCAGTCTTATTGATGTTTTAAAATGAAATGTATTATTACTATGTAATGTGTGTGTGTGTGTGTGTGTGTGTGTGTGTCTACATATGATGTTCATTTCATTTCCGGTGGACATAAATGTTGCAAGATTAAAATAAACATGTAAACATTTGTTGAAATGTCTTTCGTCTACCTCTTTTCTTTGAAAATATATCTGCATATGACTCTATTTTTTTTTTTTTTTTTTTTTTTTTTGGACCCCCACCTTAAGAAAAACATAACATTTATCAGAATATGATTCTCTTTATTAAAATAAATAAATAAATATATATATATATAGTACTCAGTAATGTTGAAGATATAAGAAAATATTCTCCGTAATCTGGTGTTTTATTGAATTTTAGATACTTTTGCTTTAAATTAACTAATAGCTATTGCTCTTATTTTCTGATGTTATGTATGGACACCCGTATCTACAAAAATCGGCACGTTTATATACGTAAAAAAAAAAAAAAAAAAATCGAAATTCTTAAAATATTGCTGTTCGTTTTCAGTTGCAAAAAAATTTCTTAAACAAAACTTCAAATTTAAAATTGTGAATCTGGCAACGAAGATGAGGACAGTAGTCTGAACAATGTAAATAGTGTGTGTGTGTATATATATATATATATATATATATAATATATAAATAAAAATTTCAAATGTTCTAAAAAGGATGAAAAAATCTTTTGGTCTTTCCTCCTAATGATGATAAAGATTTTGATAAAACTTTAAGTTTGAGGCTTCCCCACCCCAATCAGTCTACTAATCAGTTGTGGTATTTACTGTAAAGCAACAAATATTTAAAAAAATAAAATAAAATAAATTTCTGTATTTAAAAGTTTTTAGGTATTTTACAAACACTCTTGTTCACTTGTCTTTCATTGTCTTGTGGACCTGCCATTGTAGATAAAAAATGTAAAACCATTCTAAAAATCTCTTCAAAATCTGATATTAATCTTTGAGATGTATTTCAAAGTAAATGAGTAAATTTAAGGATTAATTTACTTGATTTTAAGAGTAATTCCACTTACTTTTTTTTTTTTTTTTTTTCAAGATGAAAGAATCATTTGGCAGTCATAAGCAACTTCAATCCCAATCCTGACCTCTTACCCTATGTAGAGTGGGTACTTCAGATAGTAACAAATAATCCATTTTGATTTTCTTTAATTTCAGGAAATTAAAACAAAAATGTGGAGAGGGATGAAATTAAGAAAGTTTGGGAAAGTAAAAAAGTCTCAGATACTAATACAAGGTTTGGGTGGGGGAATATTTTAGTCGATTAAAATTCTTCACCTTGTCATCTCTACTAGTAACAGCAATGATAACTCTACAAGTTACTATACGGTAGGAGGAAGAGGACAAAACTATTCCAACTACAAGACACTCGAATATAATTCTACAATTCATTCTTAAACCTAAATAAATTGGCATTTCATTATTACATAAAGCATCGAATAAAGATGATACCATTAATAATATTGCAATCACACACATATATATTAGGTTGGTGCAAAAATAATGCCGTAATGTCGTTTTTTGATGTATTTTTTAACATTTTTTAACGTCAAAAAACAACATTATTACATCATTATTTTTGCACCAACCTAATATATATATATATATATATATAGTGTGTGTGCATGTGTTGCAAGAGTGATTCCTGTGTGGGCCTTTACAGCCATTACAGATGCTTTGCTGCCATCAGTAGCCAAGGCATAATTTTTTTTTGGGGGGGGGGCACAGATCTATGGTCCCTTGAGACATACGATAGGGCATTCCAATAACTTGGATCGACTTTAAATGTGAATTAAGTTTAAGTGTCTAATGATTCTTTTCTTTTTCTTTCACATTTAATAACCTAAGTCTTTCAACCATGGAAAGATTATCAAATGTGTTAAACTTATCAAAGCCTATTACGGAAATGGACATTCATACACAAGTGCATTTTACGCACTTTGCGATTTTTGGGGTCAACATAATGGACCAACTGAGAGTGCAATTGGAAAAATTGTTTGCAAATTCAAACAAACTGGGTCGGAAGACGTGAAAACACCATTGTGTGCTCATTTATGCCATTTGGCTGAAAACATTGCTGCAGTGCACGAGAACGTGACCAAAAATCCAGACACCTATTTGTTATCACATGCAGGAATAGAACCTCCTCACAATGTTACATTGAATTCTGACAAAAGATTTGTCTACATGCTTACAAAATTCAACTGACAAGAACTGAAACCTGCTGACCATGTGGAGCACCATACATTCATCAATTGGGTACATGCGCAAAGACAAGCTGATGAAGATGCTTTTTAGTGATGAAACATTTTCATCTTGGATTCGTTAATAAGCAGAATTGTCGCATTTGGGCTGATGAAAATCTAAGGAAGATTGTTGAAAAGCCACTGCATACACAAAAGGTCATTGTTTGGTGTGCATTTTTTGCTAGCAGAATCATTGGTCTGTATATTTATAAATTTGAATGTCAATTTACATAGTAGGCCTTGATAAATAACACATTTGATCATTAATCTTTACATGGTTGAAATTGTCAAAGACTTAAGTTATTAAATCTGAAAGAAAAGGAAAAAATCATTAGATGCTTAAACTTAATTCACATTTAAAATCAGACCAAGTTACTAGAACACTAATTTTTTATATATATATATATATATATATATACGCACACACATACCATTAATAATATTAACCAAAAGGTAGTTATATATATCTCAAGTATTTGTGTTAACTAAGTAGGTTATTGTGACATAAACAGTAAGGCTAGCTAGATAAATTCCTGAGGACAAAAGATAAAAGTCCAAATTTCAACAGTTGATTATTCATAGCCTGCATTTACTAACTGCAGATGGTCTGTGAGTAGAAATAATACTTGAGAAATTAAGTGACATTTCAAAAAAAAAAAAGACAAAAAAACAGGAAGATGCCCCCCCCCCGTCGTTTGTGACCCCCCCCCCCCACTTGCATTGTCAGTTCTGGTCATGATCATCAAATGGCAAATCCCATTCCTGAAGTTTAGCTCTACAGTGACGAAAAGTAGTTTGGATGAGATTCAGGCAGAAGCAGAGCTATAGTGGGGGAGGGAGGATTCAGAGAGAGAGAGAGAGAGAGATCGATTGATCAATCCACATTAAGAGGGTCTGCACCCACAGCCGACAAACACTGGCTAGGAGCTTCTGTTATTCAGTGGTTCAACTGAATGTAGAAAGCCACGTCTCAACTTTAGCACTCTTGTCATTGTTGGAGTGGATGACAAGGGTCAGTTTAACAGTTGGGAGTGGACTGATGTAAGTGGGGAGCAGCGCCACTACGCAAATAGAGGTCATCTACTTTGATCGGCTTGAGACACCCAGTGATTGATCTGCAAGAAGCATTTAAGGCAAGGTCGATTTTCTTGGCATGTGATGATCAACTCCACACTAGTGAAGCATATTCTGCTGTGGAGTACTAAAGGGGGCTGTGGTGTGGACTGTACTGGCATGAGCACCCCATTTGGGGGTAGTCAGCTTCTTTAGGATATTATTTCTTGATCTGAGCTTAGCTTTAGTCTTTACAATATGGGCCTTGTATGCAAGGGACCAGTCCAGTGTGTACCCTAACCATTTACCATATCAGTTGATCTCAAGCTGGTGGTTAGCTTCTCAGTTTCATAAGTCTTAACAGGGTTGGCTCAAAAAGTGGTTGAAAGCATAGTATGGGATAAGTTCATCCAGATTGCTGGTGAGTGAGGTCACAACTTCCTTGAAAGATTGCTTCTAGGGTGCAATGCAGAAATCATCTTCATTGAGGAAATTCCTAGTAATTTGATGGATGGGCTGATCATTTGTTTACATACTGGTGGAGGGGAGCAAGCACATAACTTTAGGTGAGACCATTCTTGTCTACACCATTGGCTGTGTTTCCTACTGAGGTCCACAATAAAAATGTCTGATAGGAAACATGATCCTGACAAATAGAGCAATCTTCAGCACCAAAGTCATTTCAAACAGCTTCACTAATTTTGAAGTTGACCCATGTCATATGCAGCAGAGAGGTTAACAAATGCAATACCAATGATCCCAACCTTCTCAAACCCATCTTTGAATGAATTGTGTCAAGTTCAGAAGTTGATTAGTACATGACTTTCTTGGTCTGAAGTCTGCTTGTTATGGAAGCCACTGAGCATCTATGGATGGAGCCAGACAGTTGGGGTTGGCAGGATATTCACCAGGTTTCAGTAGTACTATCACTTTAGCTTTCTTCCATATCTTTGGATCTTGTTGGCACTCATGCAAGTGAGCCCAGGTGCTTAATCTGCTCCAGAAGGATGTTGTGGAGGCCTGCAGCCATGTTTTTGATGGATTTGATTGCTGCATTAAATTTATTGCTTGCAGAGTTTGCGCAGATTGCTGGCGAGTGAGGAGCCTGCAGAGTTTGCGCAGATTGCTGGCGAGCGAGGAGCCTGCAAAGGAATTTGCAAATTTCCCAATATCCATATAGTCTTCCAGGCTATCCTGCTGCAAAGCATCATATATTTTCAATCAACTCCTGCCACTTCTTTTGCCTGCATGCCATGACAGCTAGTCAGGGCATCCTCACATCCCAAGAGCCAGTACTAAATGGGCCAACTTCAAAGTGTGTTATGTAATACTCTTTGCAAAGCTCCTTTAGATTGCTGGAGAGGACCCAAATATAGTTGGTGCGACATTCTTGGTGAATATTGTACCTAGAGCAAGCCTGGAGCAATTCAATAAAAACATCGTAGTTGTTGTGGGTAGCAGGTAGGTCAGTAATGGATGAGTCCAGGTCATCTACGAAGCTCATACAGTCGGCCCTCTTCAGGTTGAAGCACCACCTGAAGGAAGTGGTGTGAGGTAAGATGATGGCATTCATCTTAAGACCAATAGGTCAATGTTGGGTACGAGGAATTGGGTCTAGCACAAACTTCTCGCATTGATTTGTGATAATGATTGAGGAAAAAATCAAGTTAGGGTTGTATTGCCTTCTCCACATTGATCTGTCGAAGGATGATGGTAGCTTTGCATGGTCATTGAGTGACAGTTGATTTATGCCAGCCCAGCTCTTTAGATCAACATCTTTGTTAGTTTTTCAGCATAACCCTAGTTGGTACTGTGGCTGTTAAAGTCACCTATGACTACACTGATGCAGTCATTGGTTGGATATTCCCATGATGTTGATGGAGAGTACTTTTAGGTCATTTGAGTGTCACAGACATCTTGTTAGCTGAAAGACCATCACAGATAAAAATTACACTTCTATACAGGTCATCTCAGCAATAATGGTTATGCCAGGAATTCATGGGCAAATGCGGGTAGGGCCACAGTGTATTTCTTGATGTCACATCTGTGTTGGATAAATATGTCCACCATGAGATCTTGCTTGGCTCCAGTGACCAGTTCAATATTAGAAATACCTATTTCTTTGTTACTGGACTGCTGGTATTCCATTAGTGCACTTTTTAAGAGTCTGGGATGATAATAGAACACTGTCGTTGATGTATGACCCTGATTACATCTCACAGGCTACTGTGCATAGATGTTCTTTTCATTAGGTTTTTAAGCAGAAAGCAAGCATTAATTTACTTGATTTTAAGAGTAATTCCACTTAATTTCTTTATATCAATTACATTAAAATTCAACAATTGTCTGATTTTTTGCAAGAATTTCCAAGCCAATCTTCACTGCAAAAAGACACTCAACTTTCTGATACAAATTTATGGTCTCTTGTTGGTGTGAGAAAAAAAAGATTTTTAACCAACATTTCGAGGATTCCCAAAAAAAAAAAAAAAAAAAAAAAAAAAATTTTACAACAAAAAATCCTTTAGCCCTTCCTGCTTATAATAAATTTTGATAAATCTTTGTAAGTTTCGGGCAATTTTTCATCATGTATGATGAATTTTTTTTTAAGCAAATCTTTGGCGGTACCTACCACATACATACATACATACATACATACATACATACATACATACATACATACATACATACATACATACATACATACATACATACATACATACATACATACATACATACATACATACATACATACATACATACATACATACATACATATATATATTAGGTTGGTGCAAAAATAATTTCGTTTTCTCACATAGTAACATATGTTAAAAAACGAAATTATTTTTGCACCAACCTAATATATATATATAGTTACGAACTTGTAGCATATAGATGAACCACGGGTTAAAAAGAAAAGTTGGGTCTTTTCTCGGTCTTCACTCAGAAATGGAAGCGACACAAGGGAATCAACGAAGAACAGACACAAGACGATGGATTTCAAAATAAAACATTTATTTATAAATATATAAACAGATAAAGAAAGAAAGAAAAAAAAAAACATTCATTTAACAAAGGGGAAGGGTTCATTAAAGAACAGAGGGTGCGAGCGAAAATATATATATATATATATATATATAATATAAAAAATCAGATCAAACCGAGATAATCAACTTATCTTTCATTCGAGTTGATATTTTCACACAAAGTTCTGATTCGCCGAAGCGAGAGCTCTGATGCTAAAACAACATTTTGGCCAGCTGGCAATTTTCCTGAATTCCTTTTCCTTCACAGCATTTCATATAGGCGGTTCATTGGGTTGATTCCGTTTCATAGCAGTCCTTTCACCCCTAGTCGACAGACTTTGCCGTCTTCATCTCAGTGGGCAGTTTGACGATTATGCCCAGCGACGTTCAACTGCTGCTGGTCAGAGGGAAAC
>OZ010586.1:112957811-113002811 GCA_963932145.1 Acanthosepion lycidas
TTTATTTTATTTATTCAATTTTTTTTATTTTTTATTTTAAGCAGAACAGCCTGGAAATTATTTAGCATCACCTTGTATAAAATATTTCAGATGTATAATAGCAAAAATAACAGCAACAGTCCCTGTCCTTGTGACAAAACATAAAACATTAGAAACAAAAATCTTGAGATTGCATGAACTAAATATGTATTTAGACTATTTGTATTAGGACCATTGTCCTCATCTTTGTTTTTATCATGTTTTGGCTGTTGTGCCCTCTGGCCTTTCTCAGGTGTATATCAATCTAGGTAAAACCTTTTATTTAATCTATGGGGGTAGACTATTCTTGTTCCACAGATCATGACTAAAGATATCGCATCTAGTTCTTATAATATTTAGTACTGTTCAGTTATTGCTTGCCCATTTACCACTGAGTGCAAGTACATGCTGCCCAATCCAGAAATTGAACACATAATCACTATATCACCAAATTCCCAAACCAATGCATTTACTTGCTAGGCCATTGCTTTGTAGAATATATGTAAAGGGGGAGGAAGAAAAAAAAAAAAATTCCTAAAAGTACTCACAAGCTCCTGGGCAGCTTCGGAAATGAGGACCTGTCCAGATCAGGTTGTTCTCCTTAAGATTGATTACTATGTCGATGATGGTGGCCTTTAAATAAGTTGTTGGTCTTTTGGAGCTGATGATTGGGTCTCTTTTGACAAAGCTTCAGATGTAGTCGACCAGATGTTGGTGACAATGAAAATTCTTAGTCCAGCATTTGGTAGCATGGTATTGGTTTCATTACCTGCGATCCCTAAGACCATCACAGATGATCTGAACTTGGTGTGCATTAGTATATTTTGTGAGTCTGCACAGAGCCAATTGGTCACTTTCAAGAAGCTCACTGTCTTTGAGTCACAGTGTGCCTTTGTGTGTGTGTGTGTATATATATATATATATATATATATATATATATATATATATATATACACACACACTTGTGTTAAAGTGCTTGATATCAGATGTAGCATATGTAAATATAAAAGTGGACATTGAGGTCAACATTCAGCACTGGCAGTCTTTGAGCCATGAAGATTGTGTTTAAGCATGAAACAGACTGATGCAATGGTGTGTTAACTGCACACACTTGTATGGAATGTAATGCCAGGCAATTCCATTATCTTCTGCAAGGTATCTAAACTCCCTTTTTAAGCAGAAAATTAAATACCTCTCAGTTGCTGGATGTTCAAACCATTTCAGACATTAAGTTATCATGATAGCATCTCATATCTACAGACATAAGAGAATAATTTTCTGTGCTCTGTTTATGATAGTACAATTATGTACTTGTAAAATATACATATTGTGATAATTCTTTACAGATTTCTCTTTTTGTATGCATAAGTCTGTTGGCCTTTATTATAAACTTTTTCTGATTTGTCTGACTGACCAGCCACAGAGAAAATCATGGTCTGTGACCAATAATTATTTGACTTTTTCCTTCCTGCTAACAACCTGTTGTTATTAAAGTCTTTTTTATTGCCAGCAACAAACAAATAACAAAAGTAGTAGTAGTATTGGTTTGAGATTGATTATTATAGTGGCCTTAACTTTTCATCTGCTCATTTTCTGTGGCAGCTTTGTCTCCGCCTAGACTGACTGCCACCCACCTATTTTGGCAGAGTGGGGTGGAGGAGACCATTAATTATAAAGACTTCATCAAAGTCTTTATTGTATTTGGAGCCAGCCTGAAAGTATTTCACAGCCTTTTTGTCCCTTTAGTGTCTAGAGATCAAATGATTAGATAAGGAAAGGTGGGTGACTTGTTTCGATTAATAATTGCTTTATCTTAAGTTTGCTACCAAAAAACATGGAAACTTGATGCAAAGAATTTAGTTTTATTTTATTTATTTTTAATTGATGTCTTGTTGGTTGCTGACATTTATAAAGTGCAATAAAAAATGAAAAAGGACCTTTTATTGTCAGCACTGCAGTTTTCTCCTTATCATAAAAGGAATTTTCCTGTCAAATTGACAGCCTGTCTACAAGAAAAAATACATTGGAATATAATCTGGAGTCTTATTGCACCAAAATCATAATTGGAATAGCTTTCAAATTACAGTTGGTATAACACCTTTTTATTGTTACAAGGTTTGGGGGTGTGGAAGGTAGCATAAAAGTTCTCTGGCCTGGACTACATCACCAAATCAGTATTTCAATGACCAAACATCAGAATTCTCTGTCCATAATTTTTTTAACTCCTCCACCTTGTGTGTGTAATAAATAAATAAATTATATATACTCAAATCTGACATTTCTTTAGCGGGTGCAAGTATGTTGTTTTTTGTTTTTTTATTTTATCTTCAACATTGAAAATATCAACCAGCAAAAAAAAAAGACAATTTCTCAGTCTAGATCAGCTGATATTAATTTCACTGAACCTGTTCCCTCCACCACAAAAAACAATTGGGATATCAAGTGTGTGTGTGTGTGTGTATATATATATATATATATATATATATATATATATGATCTATCTTTGCGTGTGTTTTTTATAATTATATATGTTTGTGTGCACGAGTGGTTCTTGTTATTTTTTCTTAAATTTAACATTTTTGAAAAATAAATAAGTCCTTGTCTCAGTTGCCATCTTTGGAAGAATGGCTATTAATGTTCAAGGGATAAACGTTTGATTAATATTTTATTTTTAATGAGTTGGATTTTTATTTTAACTCTTATAATACTGAATTTTATGATTTAAGTGATATAGTGATGAGGGGCTGTAAATTAAGCAATCAATTTGTGCATGTGATATAATAAGAACAAATAGGAAACATAAATTTAAGTTTTCACTTTTATTAAAGCTTCATCAGAGAAAGAGAATAAAAAAAAATGTTTGGTAATTTTAGTTTTGTGTGTCAGTTCTAGTTTATACAGAATTTGGATAACGCTTTGTGTGTATATCTGCCTCTGGTAGGCAGCATTATGCATTTGGAGATGTTTTTATGACAACACCAGTTGTGGTAGTTTAGTATGTTAGATTCTTTAAGAACGGAGTTAATGAAGGTTGCCGATGTTTGTGTTTTTGACGTGTGTTTATACTTGGTAAAATATTTATCATGACTCCGTTGAAGTATTTCCAAACAATGGTTTTGTCTCTTTTTTTTTTTTTTTTTTTTTTTTTTATTTTTTTTTTTTATTTTTATTTTTTTTTATTATTAAGGTAGCATTTTATAAAATCCCATTTGATCCAATTCTCTCACACACTCTTCTCCTTTTTTACTGTCTGAAGATTGTGCATGTATAAGGCATGCATAGGAAACTGACAGTCATGGGGTAAATGAAGAGTTACCATTTATTCTTGCTTTGAATATTGCTGGTCTGGTGCTTATGCTACATATGTAGAGACTCTTGATAAAATCTAAAGTATCTGTAATGTTATTGGTCCTGATCTGGCATCTCAACTTCAGTCACTTTCCCACTGCTGTATTGTAGCCTTTTTTTATAAATAAATTCATGGTAATTGTTCTGATGAACTTTCCTCTATGGTACCAAGACTTTATGAATTTAAGTGCAGTACTAGATTGGTGGTAAGGTCTCGTCATTTTACGGCTGAAAAGTTCTATGCTAACTGTTTCTTCTATCACAACTCTCTTCCAGCTTCTTGCTTCTCAGTTGACTTTGCATATAAAACTTTTGAAAATCAATGTCAATCGTTATCTTCTGTCTTAATTCTTATTGTAAATAGTAATTTTTCTCTAACACTATATAACCTCTTGCATCCTAGAGGCTTTATTGCCTTGCTTGAGGTGAAATGATTTAAGAAAAAGTAAAATTCATTTTTTTTTTTTTTTTTTTTTTTTGTTGTTGTTGTTTTTCTGTATTCCTTAGATTTTATATTGAACACTGTCCTTGTAACATTCATGTCTTTTGACACAAATTTTATTTTAAGACGCACACACAAATATTGGTTCACTAAATGTAATGATTTTAAAAACTTTTTTTTAAAAATAAAATTTTCTCATTGCACCTTAATTTGCTTTCTCCTCTTCAATTGTGTGCATCGCAATTATTTATCTTTTTATATTAATAGAAAATGATGAGTCTTAATGCCAAAAAGATTCTCACCCTTAAATTAAAAGATGTGAGTGGATGGTACCAAGCTTGTCACCATTTTTTTTTTCCCTTCCTTTCTAATTGAGTGAGATAAAATATTGGCTCTGCCTGCTCCACCCTCTTGTGTTGTTTTTCTTTCACCTGCAGACATCAGAGGACATTTTCTTCAGAAAATCACGTAAAAGCCGAATTTAGTTTATTTCTGGTCTTATCCATTTTTTTTTTTTTTTTTTTATTTGGGGAGAAACTGGATTTTTTTTTTTTTTTTTTTTTCTTTCCTCCATTTTGAAAAGAAAAAATAAATAATTACTCTTACCCCAACCTTTTACCACCAAAATGTCTTTGTTCTAATTCTTTGTTCAAATCATTAGACAAGTTCATGTCTGTGAATATTGTTTGCAACTGCAATATAAAAAAAAAGAAAAGAATGGATTACTTGCCCTGGCTAAGGTTTCCTGATAGAATTGAGTGCATGCATGTTCAGCAAAGAACGAAGATGGTTATTTTATAAATAAGAAATGAAACTGAGGGAAGTAAAAATAAATGTTAGCCATTGAAAAGATTTTTTTTTATTTTTATTTATTCATATTTTTTTTATTTTTCATTATTCATATTGTTCAAAGCAAAAAAAAAAAAAAAAGCTTTGATTTCTATTAATTTTTGTAAGTCAATTAATTTATACAGTTTTGAAAAAGGGTAATTAAATTTTATTTATTTTTTTTTTTTTCTTTGTATGCTTGTCCACTGTGTTTGCATTTAGGCATCTACATACAGCTTTATCAAGAAGAAAGTACGTGTCTGTACATGTGTTGATGCAGGCACAAGTTTTTCTTAGGAATATTCTAATCCTTCTGATTTTTAACACTATTAATAAGAATGAAAATATGTTAAGCTTTTAATTTTATAAATGTTTAATGAATAAATTCAATTGGGTGGATATAAGTTTAAGTTAAAAAAACAAACAAAAAGACTGGGGGAGGGTGGAAGTGATTGCGAAATGTCTAACCATAACCTCTGTAGGCCACCAATAATTTTTTTTTTTTTTTTTTTTTTTTTTTTTTGCTGATAAAAGAAAGTGAGTTGTGAGTTCAAATTCCAACTTTAGCTAGCCTTGGTACAGGCAACCAATCGAGAAGAAAGAAAACTCTGAATTCAAAACTAGCCAGAAGAGGGATGAATATTATCTTGCTCTAGGCACTACTGCTGTAGTATGTAGGCTGACCCAAGGATAGGATTATCAAAACGTAGTATCTGTTCTTTTATTACTGAAAATGTTGCGTGTGTATATACATACACAAACACTTGTACATTTTGCATAGCTCAAAGACTTCTTTAGCAAATATGTACAATTCGTTAGTACCATTGAACTTTTATAAAAAAAAAAATTGTAGATCAACAACTTGACTAGCATTATATAACTGGTTATAAAAGATTTGATACGTCATGAAACCCATTTAATTTATAGGTGATGGATTCATATTTCTTCTGTATAAATTTTCAATAAAGCTTTATGGTAAAATCTAAAATTGGATGCTGAAGTCTTACAAACTGTATAGCATGTTACCCTCATTAATTAGTAGAGAATAAAAACAATCTATTAGGTTGGTGCAAAAATAATGTCGTCGTTTTTTGACGTATTTTTTAATGTCAAAAAACGACATTACATCATTTTTGCACCAACCTAATATATAGTTAGGCCTCAACATTCAAGGAATAACCAATGATTGGTCAGAATCAGCAAAACTCTGGTTTCAAACTTGAAAATACACTTTGCAAAATACTTTTAATAAAAAAATTAAAATATGAACCAAAAAGGACAACTTTAATCTCGATGGAAAAAAAAAAAAAAATGACGGAATTTTAATGTCCTTAAAGTTTGCGACCTCAGACATTCAGGATTTAAAGAAAAAAGAAACAAGTTTCTTTTAATTGACTACCAAAATGTTTTTTGTTTAATTCATTTCATTCTTAATTTTTCTATTTGGGATGGGGGAATTTCATCCTCCTCCATCATCAAATGGGCTGTGGTGTATGATAAAATCTTACGAATTAAACATTGAATTTTAGGGCATAATATACTTCATGATTCATTAAGATGTGGTTTCCTCATCTGCTAAAGAGTGTTGGAACCTTCGATATTTGTCTGCCTGCACACATATATATATATATATATATATATATATATATATATATATATAAAAATCACTTGAAAATGAAATGGACCTATGGATTTTAAATTTAATTTTATAATTAAATTTAAAATTTTAGTTTCTATTTTGATACGTGGTAATTTGTGTAGTGATGAACCATATTTTAAAAATAGAAAATATATATATATATATCCTTGTTTTGAACAGGAGTAGGATTGGTTTCCAGTTCCTTCTAAAGTGTGTGTTTTTTTTTTTTTTTTTTTTTTTTTTTGGGGGGGGGGGTGGTCCATTCCAAGTAGCCCCTTACATTTTAGTGGTATTATAACCTTACTTGAGGCAGAGAGATCAAATATTTAATAATATACTTCTCATATCTGCAAGGCATTCAGGCATCTTTTTTTTTTTTTTTATGTAACATGGCTATTGGGTCTATTTTTAATATTAAAAAAAGTAAAGTAAAAAATGGGGAAATACTTTTTTTTTTTTTTTTTTTTTTTTTTTTTTTTTTGGTTAAGGCAGCTTTTAGGTTAGTTTCATCAACACAATTAGCTACAATACAAATCCCAAACTTATCAAAGTGTTATGTAATAATTCAGGTCCAAGTATTATCACTGTAATGCTGAAATTATGCCTAAAAAAGTACTTTAAGGTATGCTTTTATTTATGGGTAAAAGTGCTCAATATCAGAGAGAGCCTATGTAAATATATAAAAGTGGACATTGAGGTCAACATTCAGAGGTGACAGTCTGTTTCATGCTTCAATTCAGTCTTTGGCCATCCTGGCTTGAAGATTGCATTCAAGTATGAAACACTGTTGCTGTTTAGTGTTAACCTAAGAAACACACACAAGCACTTCTCTCAACATTTAGTCTTCAAAGAAATACGCTGAACTCGCTAAACTTAAAAAGAAAAATTTAGTCTTTTTCTGCCTTAAGTTTGTGTGTATTTTAAATTTATACTCAAGAGAAAATCAATGACATTAACTCAGGTTGTATGATTTTTTTTTTTTTTTAAATCCTTGATCAATGTAATGTATACATTCTTTTCTTTCTCTTCACTGTTTAGATGATCCAGTAAAAATCATAAGTAGGTACCTCCACTAATTTGCTGGAAAAAGAGCATACCATGATGAAAAAAATATCCCAAACGATAAAAACAATTTTATTGACAATTTATTTTTGATTTAATATTTTAATCCTTTTTAAAACATTTGAAATTTTATTTAAAAATCATATTTTGTATCAGCAGGTGGACTGTGAATTAGCATAAGAAATTTGAGTTTTTTGTAGTGAAAAAGGCATTGATTTGGAGATTCTAGCAAAAAAAATGACTTTCAGTACTTATTAAAAAATGAATGAAATTATTTTAGGAATGTTTGTCTTTTAGAAAATCTTGGTAATTTTTTTTTTTTTGTTACATCTGTTACCTGCCACTTAGTTTTATAAAAATTTAAGAAATTCAGTGGTGTAATGCATAATGTTTATTTTAGTTAAAAGCAGAACTCCTTGGAGAATTTATATCAATTTCTTTTTGTAAAACAGGATGCTAACTTACTGGAAATCTGCTCTGAATTGTAAAATAAAAATGCAATAAAATTAAGACATTATTCAATTAGAAAAGCTTTTAATTACTTTTATTAATAAAATATATTAAAGATGTTATTGTCTTAAGAAAAACAATTTTTCAATGAGTAATAAATTTTTACAATTTAAATTTTTTTTAAATGAGAATTATAAAATAAGGTCTTTTTAAAATTTTAATTAGAATTTAGTTTTAAAAATTTGTTTCAATGCTGTAATGGTTAGGTGATATTGTTTTTAAGGAAAATCTATATTTATTAATATCAAAAAGCTTATTATAATTTAAGTATTTTAAAAAGAATTTTGAATTTTTTTGTATGTGTAAAAACATGCCAGTTTTTGTAGATACAGATGTTCATATGTGACATTATCAAAAAATAAGATGGATAACTATAATAAATTTAAAGCCAAAAAGTACCTAAAATTCAATAAAATATTAGATTACGGAGAATATTTTATTAAATTTTTAAGATTACTGGGTAGTTAAAAAAATTTTTTTTTCTTTTTTTTTACTGGAATAAAAACTTCAATAAAGATTTCTCATTTTTAAAAATTAATTTTGAACCTTAGGTATTTTATTTTGAATTGGTGGAGGCACCTATACCTAAACTATAGACCTGTATTTATTCTATAAATATGTATTAGTGCATGAAGTTCCTTCAGAATCTATTGCCCTTCCCAGCTCATACAACTTTAGCTCAGTGACCATCCACTCCCCCAACTCTTTCAAAAGTAGCAGTAGAATTAATTTACTTAATTAGTTTGGGCCAAGGAAATAACTCCCAACACACTTCCTCACCCCATTAGGGTATTTCGTGATAATATCAGATTTCTTTTCTTTTTGCTCACTCTCTGGACATTATGCCAGTACTTTGACCAAAGGTGGTGGAGTGGATGATGTCCAAAGCAAGTTTAAGACCCCAAGTCTGTATGGCACTGTCTACTGTGTTAATGCTATTCACACCATTCTTATCTCTGAAGACTCATCCTAATGGAGACTCCACACCAGACTAACTTCACTAAATAATGGAGGGCACATTGTTATCTCCCTTGGGAGAACTCTCCTGCCAAATTGCATGATATGGCATCAATCTTAGAGCTCTGTGGTCACCCTGCTAACTGGTCAGTGCTGGATTTGCTAATTATTTCTCACTTTCTAAAGTTTTTGGTCTGTGTTTCTATTTAGAGAAGTTGACTTGAGTGGTCAGTTATGAAAAACTGACCAAAGTTTAATGTACATAACTCATCACTGTTTACATTTGTGTATTTAAGTTGTGTAATATGGTCATGCATGTTTGTAATTTTAAGAATCAAGTCTGAATGTAAATGCAGAAAATTTGCTATTTCTGGACAGTCTATTTATGAATTTGTATTTTGCTTGATGCAAAATAGGTATTTGGAAAAAAAACCCAAAAAAACAACAAAAATCAAAACCTTCTTTTGTGTTTCTGTTGGGATTCTGTCTACCCAGGTTTTTGTTTCTATCGGAGTGTTTGGATTACAAAATTTAACACATTTTTCAAATGAAATATAAAAGGTTATTTTCTGGAGAAAAACTGGAAGCAGAAATTGTTATAAGATTTATTTATTCTTTTCAGAGATCTACAATGACAATAAAATGTTTTTTTTTTTTTTTTTTTTTTTTTTTCTTGCAGTGAAGTTTTATCACATTTAAAAGAAAAAAAAAAAAAAGAAAAAAAAAAAGACTAATTATGTTTGTTTGGTGATGCTATTTATCTCCAACAATATTCACCTGCTGACATTTCCATTCAGTCTGTCATTCTTGAATTAAGAAGCTTAGATGTTGACAAACCATCAGTGTAAGATCCAGGGACATCTTCAGAGTTAAGAAGTAAGAGTTAATGAATATCCTCTTTGAGTTATTAGTGTTTTGCTTTATCTTTTAGTTTTGTGAAATCCTGCAGACACATGAAGAAACATTTAAGAAACAAAAATATTTAATTATCAATAATGGAGTTAAATGAAACACATGAAAAATATTAATATATTGTAAACAGCTTTCCAGGAAAAAAATCTACTCAAATAGGATTAGTGGCATGAAAATGTTATAGGTAGTAATAAAAAAAAAAAAAAAATACTTGAAATCATTAAGTACAGAATCGTTAATTCTATGTGCCTTTAGTATGTTGACAATCATGGCTTTTCACAATTTCCTGTCCTTTTGTAGCTCTTGATTATTTTTATTCTCCTAAACCCTCTTCAGTCATCCATTTACGCACACTCACTATTGCCTTCAATATGTCCTGTGAGTGTCATTATCTAAACCATCTTTCCTCATTATGTTCCCCAGAAATTTTAACTCTGATAAATGTTCTTTTTGTCATTACTTGCCTGTTCGGTCCATGATATTCTCAACATCCCTCTGTAGAACCACATTTCTGTTTCAAGTCTCTTCATCTGTGAGGACATTATCTGGCATTCACTGCCATATAAGATGACTGATATTACATAACTGTTCAGTTTTTCTTTGTTTCTTTAAAAAAAAAAAAAAAAAAAATCATGTTAATACTTTTCTTAGCTTTTGGAAGGTACCTTTTACTATCTATTTCAGTAAAACACGCTTTCCAGATATTTAAATTCTTTGATTTTCCTATCTCGAATTTGTAATTTGCATGTTGGTCTGTTCCTATTACTGAAAACCATGCATTGTGTCATCCTGCAGTTGATAATTAGTCCTTTCTTCTTACTTTCCTTCACTACCTTCTGTAGGAGTTCTTGTAATTTCCTTTCTATGTCTGCTATATAGAACTTAATACATCAAGAAAAAAAATAGGAAAAGTAGATTTTTATTTTTTCTACATCAACTATTTTTTTTTTTCTTTTGCCCATTTTGACATTGATATTTTATACTTGCATGCAGGGTGGAATCATTTCAGCTTCACTTTGTCATAACTGGAAATAAAGGAGCATTGACTACATATGTTTTTTTTTTTATATAATGTTCTGAAATATGTATAAGCATTTCTGGTTCCCATAAATTCTGACTAAAAAGCTTAGGAATATTTATCATAAATTTGTCAGATTTTCTTGCTTTATCAACCAGGCACTTTGTGAATTTTATTGCTTGGTAGGCAAGTCATTAAACAAATATCACTTGAATGTCTCTAGTGAAAATGACACAAACTTATTTTGAGTCTGTTAGAATTTAGTTTGATACTGAACTGTTGCTTTCTATAAAACCTTGGTTGTAGAAAAATCAACATAGCTGTTAGTGGCTAAATACTGGTTGTAAATTCCAATCTTGTCTTAAATTTGAATTTAACAAGACTATCACTTTCCATAGCCCATTTCTGAATTTTTTCCAAAACAGAATTATAAATTATTCCTTTAAACTTACTTACTTTTTTTTCTAACAAATAAGTTAAGAAGCAAAATTTTTCTGATTTAAATATTGATTAGTAGGCATGTTCTAATTTATATTCAAGCTAAAAAGTGAAATGAAATCCTTAGAATAAAATGTCGATTTCAAAAGGGTAAGAAATGGTCCTGCAAGTCAATACACTTCTATTGCAAATGTCCTCAATTCCTGTTCTCTTTCAAGTCTCCACTGTGCAAATGAAGATAATGCTTTCAGTCTTTATAACTGAAAATAAATTGTGACTTGACCCAATCAGTTGTGAGTTCAATACCTGGCCATAGCAGAGCAAACAAAAACACAGTTGATTTACTAAAGGGAATTAACTGAAACTAAGATATCCAATCTACCCCCTTGGTAGCGTTCGGTTTGAAATTCCAACGTATATCACCTGAAGAAGGCAAAGGTGTGCAATGGTCAAAATGTTGTGAATAGGGCAATGCAAATGAGGGCAACAATGTAAATAGTGTTAACACTTTTTTTTTTTCTCTTTTTGTTTATATGAATTTATAAATTTAGTTTGATATAACAATGAGGGAAAAATCAAATAAGTTTGGCTAATGATTGTTTACTTTTTATCTGAGCATAAAAGCATTTTTTGTTTTATCTGTAAAGTCATAAAAGAAATTTATTTTCATCAATATCAGTTTGATCTTATTCTCTTTCACACAATGTACTCTGTGTCTGCATCTTGGTTGTGTGTTCTTTGTTTGTTTTTTTTTTTTTGTTTTTTTTTTAAGAACAATGTAAAGGGATTTTATAAACAATGATTTTGGTTCAATGCTAAATCCAGTTGCTATTCAAGCAGAACTTGTTTTTTACCCACAGCCCAAATCAAAGGTTGGATTGTGTTTCTGTTTTTGATTGATTGAAAAATAGGTTTGATCCAGATCCTGTAGAAAATGTCTGGTTTTATGACCTGCATGATTATTTTGGTATCGTTATTGTTCTTTGTGGCATCCTTAGGGTAAGGAGAGTAATTTGGTAAAAACCCATCTTCATTCCAAATAACATGAGATGGGGAGTAGTGGGTAAGTAGGAAGAATCGTTAACTTTCTGTCAATCACTGTGGCATTCCAATAAAGAAACACTCTCTAACTGCGCCATGTTTCTACTCCAGAGCAATGCTTTGTCTTGGCTCAAAGCAGTGTTCAATATTTAATCAAAACTGAAATTCAAACTGCTGAAATACGCTTCCCTCAAAATAATCTTTTGGAATGTGATTAAATTTAAAAAAAAAAATCTCATTTTAAATTTTACTTGATCCATACTGCCTTATCTTCTGTTGTCTCTCCCCCAAACCTTTTTAATTTTAATTTTTTTTTTTTTTTAATTAGAATTCATTAGAATTGAGTAATTAGTTATGCTGGTATTATCTTGTCAATTTCTTCTGCTTCAGGGCAGAATTCATGGAGTAGAGGGTTGGGTTAGCCATTTCCCATGTTTTAGAGTCTTCTGCTAATCTTGCTAACATTTTGGTGCAGAGGCTAGGATGATGGTTTCAAAACCAACTAAATTACAAGTTACATTTGAGTTACCTTGACATTCCATCAGGATTTTTTTTTTCTTTTAGTTTGGAGAATGCCATTGAGACCTTTGCTTCTCTCCATTTTGTGTGTGTGTGTGTGTGTGTGTGTGTGTGTGTGTGTGTATGCCAGTTTTTGTCTCTCTGCCTATTATTTTTTTTTTTTTTTTTTTTTTTAACATAGCATCTTACTACTTTCTCTGCCATTTTTTTCTTTTCATTTTCTGTTCCTACATGTGACTTAGTATATTTTATGTTGGTTCCATTTAGGCCTGCAATTTGTTAGCATTATTTTCTTTTTATTGCTCTTCTCAATGATTTTTTATTTCACTTTTGGATGTGCAGATGGTGTCATAGTTATTGGCTTGGAATGAGAAATTAGAGGACCAATTTCAAATTTCAGTCAGGTTCCTTGTGTGTAAATACCCTTGGGACATGTATGAATCCCTCTCTTGTCCCCCAGCTATGGGTTAAATAGGACCTGCAAGTGGGGACCATGTTTTCTTGAAAACATTTCATTTACAAAAAATAGAATTTCTTATAATCCAATATATATATATATATCAGCTTTAAATCAGACGCAAAGCAGTAAAAAAAAAAATCAATATTGGTTATTTTGCATTAAAATAACCACATTGCCCATCTCTCCCCACTCTTCATCCAGTTTTTAAACTGTTCCCTGCCCCCTCAATACATTTATTTACTCCAACATATTACTTTTCCCTTTATTTTTGTGAATGGTTTATTAATTTTTTTTTTGTACACCTGTTAGCTCATTCTTAGGTTGAGATTGTACCCAGACAATCAACATTCCATTGTCTGTATGTGGGTGTCATGTGTAGGAGGAGAAAGATAGCTAATTCCTGTAGGTCAATTTCTACTCCTGTTTAAGCTGAAAAGTAAAGTGGATTGTAAATGACTCTCTGTTGCAGGGACAGGAGGAGGAGGAGGTTGCAGGTTAGCAGGTCACCTCACAGTCCATTTCCTGTGGAGTGAGTTTTAACCACTGATATTGACTTCTCAACTTTTTTTTTTTTTTTTTTCCCAAGACTGGCAGCCATAACAGATCTTTGTAATTAACCAATTTACTTTAATTTTTAAATTAAAAATTGGAAGGTATTTTTTTTTTTTTTCCTTTAAGCATTATGAAAATTCTATTTTCAAGTTTGGAATTTATCAATAAAATAGAACACCTTCAATTCTAGTAATTGGAATTTGGTTAATCTCTACAGTATACACACACATATTTTCAAAACATTTTATTTTTATGTTTATACATTCTTTTTATAGATACAAGCATTTAAGTAAATGCTGTGTTTTTATAATAAACAGAATTAATAACATTTACCAGCATGAATGTCTGAGAAATTGTCATAAAAAATACAGTAAAATCTACCATGCTAACTGAAGGATTCTCCGTGGCTCGATCGGTTAATGCACGTTGGGCTAAATGACGGTCATGTATAGGATACAGGTTCGATTCCTGTCGGAGAATATTTTCTTATCAAATTGTAGTTGTTGCTTCTGTACTCAAGTTGTAATTTCAAAATTTTAATTTAAAAAAAAAAAAAAAAAAAAATTGGTTCGCAGATAGCTGCATTAATTGTATTTGCAATCTTACTGGTCATTTGGGTGACTGATGGATCTATTAAATGGGATCTTTTTGTATACCTACATTAAAATAAGTGCCAGGACAGTGGGGGTTGGAGGAATTTGTTGTAACAAGAGTAAATTGATTTTCCACTCAATTTTTAGTTGATAGGAGCTATCATAATTTATACAAGTTAAAACTTAATGGTTATTAATGTGTCAGCAGATTTCTAAGCTCCATAACAAAATACATATATTTGATATCAATCACACACCTGGAACCCCCACCGTACACTCCTTGTTCTTAATTTTATCTTGTTTCATCTTTCGTTCTATTTTTTTTTTTTTTTTTTTTTATCCCTAATTCCTTATATGCAACATCTCTGCCTAAACTGTCCTTTTTACTTTTTTTTTTTTTTTTTTTCGACTCAATAGGGGTAGATAGGTTCACCTGTTTGACACTCCTCTCTGGTCTTTTGAACATGAGTAAAGGTTTATCCCTTATTCCCTGTTGAGGATTGGGTTTCCGGTTCCTTCTAAAGTCTACTTCAACTCTATACCTATGATCTCTCCATCCAAACTCTTAAATTGGTATTTAGTAATTATTTTATTTATTTATTTTTTTTTTTCTCTTCTCAATTGGAGTAGATATGTTCAAAGTTTATCCCTCGTTCCCTGTTTAGGATTGGGTTTCTGAATTCAATTTTTTCACTCTCCGTAGCTCTTTGTCCAAGTGGGATTATTGCCTTGCTTGTGGCAAATTGACTTAAGAAAAAGGATTCGGTTATCACGTGTACCTTATTAAATTATCACATCTCCCTTTTTGAATTTTGACTGCTACATGCTGACTTATTCTTACATCAAAGCTCTTGACCAATCCTATTTAAATTGTTAACATCACACTGACATTTAAAACTCTAAATAACTAATCTGGTGAGGTAGCAGAACATTCTGACCAATTGATTGTAATATCAGTTGGGTAGTAAAGACAATATGTAAAATTGTTAGATAAATAACAATGTTTTTACACTAGTAGAAATATGCTTAGTGAATATTGTACTAACATCACCCCATCCACTTGATATGCAAATACATGGGACATAGTTAAGACATTTCAATTTATTTTTATAAAACTTATTTTTAGCAGAAATGCTTGTTTGCACAATATGAAGAGTGTATTCATTTTTCGCCCAACATATTCTTTAAATATTGGAGTTTTGTAGCCCAAGGAACAAGTCTTTTCCATTATTATAGTAATGAGTCAATTGTGAAAACCCAATTATAGGAAGAACTATATATATATATATATATATATATATATATATATATATATATATATATATATATGATACACCCTAACTCTCACCTCAGCCTTTTTTGTGTCAATGGTCTAAATGGCTTTTTTTAACCAGAAAACCTATGGATGGCCAACTAATGTTTTCTATGACATGGTTTTGGTAGGGGAAGGACTATTTTGGCTTTCATAAAATGACAAACCTTCTTCCTTTTTGTTTTTATTTATTTTACTGAAAGTGTTTGCAGTGGAATACATGAACAAATCGCAATTAACCAATGCCATTTGTTATTTGCTGGTAGCAAATTGTTTATTGATTTCTCTCTATATTTTATTAGCAAATCATTTGTTCTCTGGCTTTTAAGCAAAGTGCTTCCTCATGGTGTCTTCTCTTATACACTACCCAGCTGTTTCGCACTTTGCCATGGACCCTTACTTACATTGCCCCCACCCCTTGCCAGCTTTTCTTATTTACCCTCCTGTTAATGCATTACCACAACTCGTAAGCATCATTTATTTATTGCTGCTATTTTATGTTTTGCTTACAAGTTTTCTCTCTCAGATTTATTCCACTGGGTATTTAGTTATTGATTATCTTAAATACGAGGCCCCTCTGTCTGGGTTGTGAGGGAATGACTTTTGGTTTCTGGTTTAATATTAGTATATACATATACTCTAAATAAAGTGAAAAAATTAAGTGGTATAGATGACTGTTGAAATTCTAGCTGCACTCATGCTTATGATCACTTTGCACTAAAATCTTGTAGGGTGGGGTGCATGGATCCACTTCTCCCCTTGCCCTATCATCACAAATGTCTAATCAATAATATATATATATATATATATATATATAAAATTTTTTATTTTATTTTTTTTATTTTATTTTTTTTTTTAAATGAGGTTCACTCTGTACAAGGCCCAGGAGCCACTTGAGGTAGAGGGTTACAAAGTTGGAGGCACAGTTTATGCGGATAGGTGGTGAAAAATAATGCTAGACTTGGACAGGTTAAGGTTGAAGCGATTGGAGGGGAGAGGCATCCTCTAGGGAGTTGGTTCAGCAGAGCAGTGGTTTGTGGGAAGAATCTGCTAGAGTGGAACTTGCTTCTCACCAAGGAAATACAAAGGGAATGTGGGTGTTTTGCTACAATGTGAGTGGCATGGTGGGTCCTTGCTGTGAAGGTTAGGCCTGGCAGAACCAAGGAATGCAGTTTGAGCACTTTCCATGGAAGTAGCAATCCCATGATATTTGGTTTGGAGAGGTGGGGCAGTGGGAACCATCTCATACTCCATAACTATTTTTGTTGGCAGGTGAAGCAAAGCTGTTACAATCGTTATTAACCATGACAAGATTCACTGTATCTAAAACACAACAAATTATACAGCACTTATTTTGATTAACCAGGTTACTTAGATTGATTACTTTGATACTTAAGTAAATCTAGAAAGTTTTAACTGGCAATAATATAAGTAACTGATGGCTATAAAAAGTCAATTGATTATTTAAAGATAACTTGTTTAAATAATGCACTGACTATTGTTTGTGTCATGTGCCAATAATTATAGGTAAAATGAGGGACTAAAATAAGTAACCAAGTAATCATTTTAAGGACAACTCTAAATTTAAAACCTTTGTTGGACTGTTTGGTGACATTTTTAGCAAACTGTATGCCAGTTCTCTATATTTATTTCTTCCAAAACGTGTGGATGTTTCTGCACAAACTTTCAGCTCTAGATTCAAATCATACATGCTGTGGGTAGTCTGGTTATTTAGTTCTATGAGCCTAATATTTTGAAGACATGGGAGAGTTTTCACACATACACACACACATATATATATATATACACACACACACACATATATATATACACACACGCACACATATATATATACACACACACATATATATATATATATATATATATATATATAAGAAACATTTTGGAAGAACAAATTTAACATAGAATTAATATATAACCCCATAAAGCAAACCCTACCCACATTCCTTACCCACACAAGACAGATATGCTTGCAGAGGTATTGAGGTCTCACACTTATGCATACTCGTACCAATATATACACTTACAGACATCATACACACTCCCAATGAATTAAAAGATAACATACACTTAACACAGACATCCCCACTCCCAGCAACCAATAAAACTGTCAAAATAACAAAAAGGGAATTCTGTGATTCATGAATCTCACCAGCCTCTTTTTTTTTTTTTTTTTTTTTTTTTTTTTTTTTTTTTTTTTTTTTTTAAAAAAACAATTTGAACAAGGACTGAGCAAAATTAATCATAAAAAAACCAAATCAAGACTACAGATAAAGTTCATTTTCTTCATAGTCATTTACTCCTGTAGTTCACTGCTACTTACAAACAGAAATTTTTTTTCTCCTGATGATGGCCATGCTGGCCAAAACTAGTCTCGAGGAACCCAATTGAAATAATAAAGCAAAAAATATTAATATACAACCCAATGTGTCTGAAAATTAAAAATTTTGAATATTTTTTTTATTGTTCAAAACATATGTAGTATTTATACAAATATTTGAGCCTGATCTTCCTTGTCAATGCACTTAATTCACTAGTGAAATCGCTCCCATAATACGGAGAAATTCCTTATCAAAATTCAGCTATTATTGTCTGGCTGATCTATCCTCAAAGTGCATTTTTATTGAATCTTTCTACATTGCTCTCTGCCATTTTGATACCCTTTTCTTTTTCAAAACTCTTTTATCAAATCAAGGAAGTAATCAGGTGCAGGCTAATTAACTAATACACAGTGTGCCCCTAAAGTCTTGGACATCCTAGGCAAAAAAAATTAAATTTTCAATAGCATCTTATTGAATTGGAATATTAACAAATAACATTTTCAATATGATTTCCATCATTTGTGATGCAAAGTTTGATGAGCTTTGTGCAAGATTCATATGAACTCAATGCAATAAATCCACATTGCCTTCAATTTTAGCACATTTACTCTTTATGCTTTCAATCAAATGTGTTGCATCTGTGATTTGAGTACACCTTCTCTTTTAGCATACCCCCAGAAAAGGAAGAGAATTCTTCCTTCTTTCCTTAAAATCATGTTTAATCTGTGGAGGTAAACAAAACAAAAACAGTTAATGAGATTTTCTGTGTGTCCAGACTTTAGGGACATCCTATACTTTAAAATTTTTAGACAAGTTTTTGCAATTATTAATTTTGGATCCATTTCTTTAATTTTTCTCCATTTTTCAACTATTGCACCTGCATATATAGTGTAAACAAGTACAACCAAGTGGTAGATGCATTCTTTACTGACTAATTTGACTGATTTCTGCCAGTTGCACTTTCATTTCTGAATCTCTAACTAGCATGCATCAGGATTTCTTGAAGATAGGAAGAACCATTTTATTTTTTATTTTTTTATTTTTTTTTAGCATCAATCATTACTTAATTCTGAATATTAAAGACTAAAAATTATCCCAATGGTGATATTTTTATATTCTTTGAGACGGCTAAATTGTTTTTACAATGTAAATCTCTTCATTCAGAAATGAACAGAAATATCTGATTGCATTTCTTCTTAACCAATTTTATTCTAGTCTCTTTGGAAAAATAAAGTTGATGAAGCCATTGAAGAGAAGGGATCTTTTCAGCTAACTTTTTACTTCAGAGTTTATCAGGTTTCTTTCATAGTAAACTATCAGAAAAATGGCTCCTGGCTTCATATTCCTTTTGATATAAAATCCAACTTGTGGCTTATTAACTTTTTTTTTCTGTTTATTTCTTTAGTCTTTGAAATTTGTTACAGTTTTTGTTTCTCATGTAACATTGACTATTTCAAATTTTAAAAGAATCTTAAGACTTAACAAGCATTCTCTTTCTGATGTCATGTAGGGGTGTATAATGGTCACCCTCAGCAAGGTAGTTTTGAAAATTTTAATTTTTTTTTTTTTTTTTATGTAAAGTAATTTTTCTTAAATAGTCACAAATGTTTTATTTTTTTTTTTTAATAATATTGTAAACATTTTTCTTAAAATATTCAACCATCTTGTGTATGATGATAAACTACATCTATGTCCAACAACAAGGCCTCTGATAAAGGTGGTTTCGAGGAGTATGGAACCATCTCTTAATTGCTGGTGTTCCCAGCTCCACTTTGACTCAGTGTGGTAGCACCTGTTAGTCTCAGCTATGGGCAAATAGTTAATCCCCCAAACTGGGGTCAAAATGCTGTGAAAATGTAAAAATAGGTTTTAATACCAGAAATACTTTGCCAGCAATAAATTTAAGAAAAATTACCAGCAATACATTTTTGAAAAAAATATTACCAACAATAAAATATTATGTCGGCATTAAATAACCGATTGACGTTGATATGTTGTGAAACAAAACACACCAAACCAAACTATTCAAATTTTTAAAAACTTTTCTATTTCGAGTGGCAGTAAATTTGATGATGTATAAACTCCTTCAGTATCGAGGGGGGGTTGTTTTCATTTTGTTCATGGGTTTTAGTCAAGCTCTTCTGGATATTTTATTCCCCCCCCCTCTAAGCATGTTGATAATGAGAACTGCCATTTTCAATGACCACCCCACCCCACCCCTTCCTCCCTGCTATTTCTTCACTTCTCTGGCAGTCTCTGCAATTCTTTCAATTTACTGTTTTTAACTCTTATCTGCTGCCTCTACAACAAAACTCATCGTTTAACAAGTTCATATTTTTAAGTTTTGTCTGGAGCATCTATTTTGATTTTAATATCCTATAGAATTTTACTTATATTTTCTATCACTCTTTCTGGTTTATAAATAAATCTACATTTATTCATACAATTTCAAGTGAATTGCTTTTTCTATCCTATCCTGTTTTTGTCCTTAACTAATTTGTTGTATCAACTTCAACATTGTGATATTTCGGTGTCTGTTAGTCTTAATATTGTTCTAATACATTATATTTTGGACTTGTATTAACAAGGATTTTGTTTCTTTCTTCAAGTGTCCTCTGTATAACCATTGCTAATAGAATTTTGCCATTAGTTCTTTATAGTTATCTTTTTGAAATCAACTTTTTTTTTTTTTTTTTTTTTTTTTTTTTTTTTCCTTTTTTGTTTCATTTTTGGTAGTTCTCTTATTACTTTTATTACCATTTTTCACCTTTTTTCCTGATCATTTTATAGATCATTGGTGTGTAAGACACAAAGCCTGCATCCCCCCCCCCCAACTAACTATATATCCAATAACTCTTGTTGGGTCGACATAGTCACGTGCTTCTGTGAATTTCCTTTACCCAAATCCTCTGGCTTTGTCTACATCTCTCAGCCTGTGTTTGCCTCCATTTGTAATGTGTGTAAACTTTCCTATTGGACTGTTTTTATTAACATCAGTCAAGGCACTTATTGCTTTGGTTGTGTGTCCATTTGCAAACCCTTAAAATAAGTTCTATGGACACACAGTAACAACTCTGATTCGGGTATTTTCTCTCACCCTGTTCACCCACCCTCTCGCAATGTATTTCACAATGCACAGCACTCTCTCAATGGGTAATGGCGACAACACTAGTAATAGTCGTCTGCTATTGGTTCCTCACTCCCAGTCCCACATTTGTTTTCCTGATGGATTTTCGTTCTTGCTATTGGGCATTAGTTCCATGCTGTGACCAGCAGTTTTAGATTTCTCCCTTGCTGCTGCTGCCCCCAGCCTTTCCCCTTGGGTAAGGACCACAGTACAGGTTTGTTATTGTTTTATTAGGTGTTGGGGTGATTGTTGGTCGTAACTGATTGTCCTCCAAGCACAATTCATGCTCTAGTTAGCCACTTATTAAATATGGATCAGTGAGTGGGGCCCATAGCCCTTTCTCCCCATGCCTCACATCAAGGTTTACACAACCCTGCCAAATCCACCTTGCAGTTAGGGTCCCTTCCTTCAACAACTCCTCCTCCTCCTCCTCCTCACTATCGTGTGCACTAGTTTTGTTTAGTGCATTCATTGTCACCCACTCTTTTTGTTTCTTTCTGCTTTGCCAAGGTTCTTCATTTTGTGAGGTTGGCTTAAATACTTTGGCTTAAAGCTGTACCTTTTCTTTGCTAAATTCTTTTCCTTTTAAGAAATCTCAACTGCCTAGTTTCTTCTTTTTGTTTCTTAGAATTCATATTACCTTTAAAAAAATCCAAATATGTAAATTAATTAATCAACTGACTGATTTCCTATTGCTGGTGTGTCTTGGGTATGACGATAAACTACATCTGCATCCAGGGTAAGATGATAAACAACATCCAACAGCAAAGCCTCTGATAAAGGTTTTGAGGAGTGTGGAACCACCTCTTAATTGCTGGTGTTCCCAGGTCCACCCTGACCCAGGGTGGTAGCACCTGTTAGGGTCCCAGCTATGGGCAAATAGTTAATCCCCAAACTGATGTAAAAAAGCATTATAAGTGTAAAAATAGATTTTAATACAATACTTTGTAAAAAAAATTACCAGCAATATGTTTTTGGAAAAAATAAAAAGGACCAGCAATACATGGGATTGTACTCAAAAATATGAGTAATTGAAAAATGTTTCAGACATATATGTATACATACACACCTTTTATTTTTTTTTATTTTTTTTACCAAACTATTGCTATGAATCTATTTAAAATAATTTGTTGGCATTAAATGACCCATGAAGGTTGATATGCCATAAAACAACCAACCAATTGCTGGTTATTATTGATGCATATTCTGACCTGTACAAATTAAATTAAATGATCCAGTTCTACATTGGCCACCCTTGAAGAAGGTGTGACATGCTTTCTGGTAGAACTACAAATTGGAACTAATAGTGAAATACCTGAATGTTAATTACATATTTTGGTTTGCTGAGTCATTAATTTATTTCATCCGACACATCAGTTATGTCAGTTAAATATATTTTAGATACTTTTATTTTATATCAAACCAGTTCCTATTACCATTTTTCTTTCTCTTTCAGCTTTTAACTCACACGCGTGTATATTTGGCATTATTAATTTTAACTAGTAGTTACTTACACTTCAATTTTTTCCATAGTTTCTTGCTCCTTATTATACCCTTACATAGACCATCAATCTGCAGCTCTGAGTAGATAGTGCAAAATTAGAAATGAAGATAAGTTTTTGGTGATATTTGATTTTGTATTCCTTCTGTTTCAAAGGGACATAGTAAATGTCCAGCTGTTTTAACTGCCAGGATACTTTATAGAAGGAAAATAAAATATTATGCCAGTTCTTAATAATTCCTACCTTTCCTGTGGCTATTAGTGCAAAGTCAATGAAAACTGTAACCATTTTGGCAACAATAATAGGCTACAAATCAAAAATGAAAATTACTGATTCTGTAATATTTTCAGATTCTTAGATGGAATATTTTTGTCATTACAGTTGTTACCCCACACACTCTACAATCTGACTAGTCTCTCTTTCTCTCCGTTTTGTCTGTGATATTGTTGCCAGAATAAAAATGAAACAATGGACAATGAGATTTTGATTTGAATTTCAAAAACTCCCATATTTCATGGTAGATAACTTCCCTGTTCTCTCTCGTTCCCCACCAAATGACTAAAAAAAAATCTCCTTGGTTTTATAAGATATCTAGTATGTTATTGCTTGTCCAGACTACATACAGGACCAATACATGTGTCTACCTTCAATTTATGGTGCTGTAATATTAAATGCAAATGATGTGGATTTGTCATGTATGTAATCAAATTCAGTAGTTAAGTTTGTTACAGATACTAATTACTAGTGCAACTAAATGTTCAGTGTGTCATAGAGACATTAGGAAGGAGGATATTAGATTTGACTTTGCTAGACTAACTAGTTAAAGATGGAAATAATAAAAAGGTGATGAGGGAGGTTCTCTTCACACACACACACATATATATATATATATATATATATATATATAAAATATAATTATTCAGTCTATCATCTAAAATTCTTGGGAAAGAGACTTTTCTGATTTTGGAATGGCAATATGTACTATGTATGCAAGTCTGATTGAAAAGTATCAAGACTGGTGATATAAAAAGAAAATTACAACACATGAATTCAGCATTTAATCTGCTTTAAAACTGCCTCCATCTGAAGCAATATACTTTAGACAATGTCATTCACATTGATAGAACTATTCCTAGAACTCCTTAAATAGGACGGTGAGCAGCTGCCTCATAACTTTCTCTTGGATCTCCTCAGCATCTTGAAATGTGGTTCCATTCAAATAGGATTTGATTTTTTGGAAAGAGGAAAATGTTGCAAGGTGTGAGATCAGGAGAATATGGTGGGGGTTGGATTTGGGGATTGTTGTGCTTGGCCAAAAACAGTGACACAAGCCATAGTTACTGATGGAACCGCTCTAGTACTAAGTCCAAAAAGAAGTTTGGAAACCGAACTTTTATTTTTTGTACAAGCTTTTTAGTTCACAGAACTTGATATAATATTTGATGTTTGTATTTTCTTTGAATTTCTATAATTTAATACAACAGAAGTAGAAAAAAAAAAAAAAAAATGAATGATTTGTTGTTGATTTTCTAGAGGAGAGGAATCCATTTTCTTTTGTCTGTGATACCTGTTTCCTTTTTGTTCTTCAACCCCGAAATCTTGAGATATTCGATCTCATTCCAACTGATCTTTCTCAAAACCATTCTTAAATTTTACTTTATTATTTTTTATCCAAAATCATACTTAAAGCTCAAACTCCATGAATTCTACAGACCTATTTTCCTTCACATGTCTTCCATCTTGATTCTTCTAAGACATTTTCTAGTTCTTCCCTGAAGAATTTTCTTTTCTTCCACACCCTCTTCCACCCCAACCATATCTCCTAAAGACAAGATGAATGAAGGGGTAGGATTAATCTAAAAATCTTCCACATTATCTTTTATTCTCGAACCTCTAAAAATAGCAAGGAATTTGTCTTTCTGCCTTTTGGTTCCAGGCTTAATCTTTGTCTATTCTGTAGGGACAATTCTTAGAAATTTGTGTTTCTACAAGATAGAAGAATCAACTAAAATAACTATAAAACACCAACTTTGATGGTTTCTTGTGGTTTTTTTTTTTTTTTTTTTGGTTTTTTTGTTTGTTGAAATCTGAAGAGTATTTAGTCTGGTTTATAACATTCCCAAAATCCAGGACAGAAAAATTTCTAATTGTAAGTGAAGGGTTAAATAAATTGAGTTTTGTTCTTATCGAGCATTGATGTAACAAAGATGCTAATGTATTGTTTGCAGATTCAGAATGAAAACTGAAAACACTTTAAACTGAAAGTAGTCAATGAAAGGAAGGCAAGATAAAAACATTAATTGTAGGAAGGAATAATTGATTGTGAGTTTATGTGCTGCCGATGTAAAAATCAAGCAGTGCCAGAAAATTCAACTATCTGGATAATTATTTACACATGATGGTTGGTTGATTTTCCTTAGTGGCATATTGACCTCTACAGGTTATTTACTGCCAAAATCTAGATATTTTGTACCTAATTTAATGCTTTCAGGGTAAAGTTATGTTCTTCAAAAAAAAAAAAAAAAATATAGTTTGTACATAAAATACATTGTTGTTAATTTTACTGTAAAAATGTATTTTTATATGTTTTAGTGTTGCATTGTCATTTTGCTATAAAAGTGTATTATTGGTCATTTTATTATAAACAGTACTGTTGACTTTTGTTTGGGGTTTTACTATTTACCCATAGCTGGGACCCTAACAGGTGCTACCACCTCAGATCAGGGTGGACGTGGGAACAATAGTTAAGAGGTGGTTCCAATCTCCCATTCAGGGGCTTTGTTGCAAGATGTAATTTACTGTTATACTCGGGACAAATTTACTGTTGTCCTTATCTTTGTTACTATTTATCACAACCGTTCTGCACTCTGATCTTCATCAGATGCTTGCTGATCTGATTAACACTCAGGGAAACTGACCCCTTTATTTAATCTATGAGGATGGATGGTGCATCACAAGATACACAGATGACACAGTTGCTGATAGCAGGAAATAAAACCACTTACAGTAAGTAGTGAAGGAGAACAAGAAAAAGGGACTAAGCATAGACTTCAAGAAGACAGAATGCATGGTTATCAGCAAAAAGATGAGCCCAAAATACAATTTACAGGATGGGGACACTAAAAATCAAGCAGGTGTGGAAATTTAAATATCTGGGAAGTATTCTGACAGAGGACGATAAGTGTGACGCCGAGATCTGAAAACGTATTGGGATGGCCAAAGATGTATTCCAAAAGCTAAGCAGCGTATTATGAGATAGGAGAATTTCATTTGTAACGAAGAAAGTAGTACTGAACTGCTATGTGATATGTCCTCCTTTATGGCAGTGAATGTTGGGCGGTCTCTTCAGAGATCAAGACTCGAGGCAACGGAGGTATGGTTCTGCAGAAAGATGCTAAGGCTATCATGGACTGAGCATGTGAGCAACGATGAAGTTTTGAAGAGGATGCAAAGAAAAAGGAAACTTATACTTAACATCAGAAAGAGGCAGCTGAAATTTCTGAGACATGTAATGAGAAAGGAGGGCTTAGAGAATATGATACTCAAAAGGTGGATAGAAGGAAAGTTGGACAAGGGAAAGCAATGTGTGACATAACTAGCAGGCAAGTGTATGACAGAACAGGGTTTGGGAGAAGTAGCAAAAGGACGGTATGTATTGAGTTACAATGGATAGTAGGAAGTGGAGAGCCATGACCGACTATGTCCTGAAGGAACACGGCACATAAAAGAATAATAATGAACAAGTATCAAAAAGAAAATTGGGATAAAGTATTGCTGAAAGTTACAGGAAGCTGTTGAGAGCCATGTTTGTTCATGTCCTTTCAGGACATGGCACACAGATATGAACGCAGATATAACCTGAAAATAATTTTTTTTTTGTATGATTTTACTTGATCACTCACTACAAACATACAGTGTGGCCATAGGAATCATCTTGACATGGTGACTTAGTTTCACAGTTCAATGCAAACCCCTGACTCTTTAGTTCTTATATTGAGCACTCCTACCCTATAAATATACCGTCCTGGGTAAGACAATAAACTACGTCCAACAGCAAGGCTTCTGATCAGGTTTTGAGGAGTGTGGAACCACCTCTTAATTGCTGGTGTTCCCAGGTCCACCCTGATCTGGGGTGGTAGCACCTGTTAGGGTCCCAGCTATGGGCAAATAGCTAACACCCAAACTTGTCTCAAAATGCTATCAAAGTGTAAAAATAGGTTTTAATTCCAGAAATGCTTTGTGTAAAAGAAAAAAAAATTAAAAATAAAAAAAATTTTTACCAGCAATAATTTTTGAAGGAAAAATTATCAGCAATATTTAAAAAACAAAATACCAGCAATACAAACAGCTATAATTAAAAAATAAAAAATAAAAAATATTACTAGCTATAGATTTTTGGAAGGAAAAATATTCTCAGAAATAGATTTTTGAAGAAAAACATTACCAACAATACATTTTTGAAAAAGAAAAAATTTACCAGCAATAAAAATTTTATCGGCATTAAATAACACATTGAGGTTGATATGCTGTAAAACAAACCAAACTTATAAATATAATAAATTTTATGCTTACTTAATATCTGTCTAAGGATATTAATTTCCATGTGTCGTCTTTTGTTTCAAATTTTGATGGAAGATTACTCTACGTTATGGAGAGAACAGATTATTAGTGCACTTCTTGCTACATGTTCTAAGCGAAGGTGTTTTCTTTAGGGTGTAGTTGATTCTGTTACATTGACCATGGCTACTGTTTCCCAAAATACATTTGATGACTCTTTTGGTATACTTAACCTTCCAGGACAAGTCGTATATTTGTCATACTTACAAAACAAAAAATATCTCCCTTGTGATAAAGTAGATTAGAAAGTGAAGAAGCATCACTGGAAGCAACAATCTTTTTTTTTTTTTTTCCAAAGTTAAAAAGGAATCACTACCTAAGATTTTTTTCCTTATTTCTTTACTGAACTTAATTTACTAACATTAGAACTCTCATCTGATTTAGGCTCACAGCCACATCACATTGAAAATCCAGTTCCTATACAATCACTGGTGGCCTACCTAGACTGCTTGGGAAGACCAGGTGCTGTAAGATTGGATGTGTGGGTGGTGCAGTGGATAATGGCTTGGAATTGTTAACCTTTATCTTGCTGGAGGTGAAAAATTATCATTGTAGAATGTAGCTTTTTGCTGCTCTAGGTGCATTCTGTCACCTTGTGATGGTTGCTATAGATAAACACTGTTATTTTCAGTATTTTAAGCTGGAAATCGCCTACTAGTACTTTGGAACGAGGCTAAACTTCCATTTTCCGACATTTTGAATTACATGAGATGTAATGCCGATTACTCGTGTTAATTTTTTTTTTTTTTTTTTTTTTTTTTTTTTTATAAACAAAAATATCTGCATCGACATCCATTGAAGCCTTTATTTACGCATTTTTTGATTCAGACTAATGATTTTGAAGTGGATATTGATGGTGAAATAGTCAGATGATAACCACAAGTGATGGGGAGGAAAGCAATGATGACCACTAGGTGCTGAACGATGACTCGGGCATGGCTGACTAATTTTATGGAAGCTACTGGCCCCATGGATATACCTGATAGCCTTTCTGAAGTTGAATTACTTTGTATATTTATAAATGACTTTATTTGTCAACAAGACAAATATGATAGGTGAAAGAACGAGTAAACAAATGCTGGTATCTTTTATGGAAACATGAGGAAGCATGCCAATTTTTTGATGAAATAAAGCCTTCTTTGTGATTTTGCTTTTTATTGCACCCCAGAACTCAACAAGGAGTAATGAAAGTTAAAGTACGTTAAATTGTTAATATATTTTTTATTTTATGTTTCATTTCATGTTTTCAACCTCAAAACGTGCATGCAAAACATAATGGATCGCATAATGCATTACATCAAAATATTACTCATCCATTCTTTTATTAGTATACAAAAAATAAAATCTATACTCACAATGCAAAGAAACTTTTAAAGCAGTAGGTGCTCATATTTTTTTTATTTTTTTATTTTTTCTTTTTTGCATCCTCAAAAAAACAAATGCTATGCTGGGGTGGGGCAAACAACTTTAGAAAGAATTTAATGGTGTAAAGATTGATTGGAAAGCATAGTTCTTATTTCTATTGTTGAATTCACTTATGTGCACATACCCTTGTGCACCTATCCTCCCTCCAGCTATGGATTAATTAGTAAGACTTGTATCAATAAAATATTATCCCAAAAACATTCTTACAATCTAGAAATATTTTTTTTTTGGTTTAAATAACCTGCAAAAGGTTGATAAACCATAGAAAATGAATCTATGTAGTACTGATCAGGCATGTCTTGGATTTATTTGCATTCTCTGGAATACAAATGTAGAAAAACTCTCATTGACACAAAATGAGGGACCAATTCATGCATTGATTGTAATATAGAATTGATCCCCCACTTTATATTGACATAATTTATCAAATTCTAATTGGGTATCAATCTACCTCTTCTTCCTCCAGCTATGGGTTAATTAATAAGACTTGTATTACTAAATCATCTCCAGAAAATATTCTTACAATCTAAAAAATAATTTCTGGCTTTAAATAACCTGTAAATAAGTCATAGAAAGCAAAATCATCAGTCAATCAATCAGATCTGATGTAGGTTGAATAGCCAGTCATTTATAGATGACCAACCAATTGCCTGACTTTTGTGACTTTATCTTTTAACATTTTTGATAGTCTTTTACCAGACTTCTAATATATTCATCTTGCCCAAGTATTATACTCTCCCCAGCTTTCTTTACTTTTAAACCAGTATTTAAAATTGGTTTACAATGACAACCTTGTGGTACATTGTTGTTGGCTGAAGGATACAGATAAATTTGTCTCTCAAAGCTCTCTTGGAGGATAAGTTAAAATATCCTTTGATTTGCAAACTCATCTATTTGATGATCCAATGAAAAGCATAACTGTTCTTTTGGAACTTTTAGGAGAATTAATTCTATTGTTGCCTGTTTCAATATCTTGAAAGCTTTTTGCCATTTGTCTTTCTTTAATAACTGTTTTTCTATTAGAATCTTTATCCAAATCCGTTTTGTTTGTATTCTTGGCTGACCATTATCAGGAATCTGTTCAAATATTTCATTTTCCTTTTACTTTGTTTTCTCTAATACACAATCTCTGTGTACTAACATCTCTTCTTTGCAATCAGATATTTGTTTGTCTTCCATTCCAAGACTCTATGCTCAAAGCCTAACGAAAAAGTCTAATCCTGATCCGTGACAACATATGTAATAAATTTATTTCTTCCTTTTTACTTTCCCTATTCTGCTGACAACATTCCTTCTCCTCTGCTTTTCATTTTTGTGAGAACTGTAACTTGAGGTGGCTTAACCCCACCCCCAGCTATTTTAAATCTATATATATATATAATATATAATATATATATATATAATATGCCAATTAAATTCCACACAGCCTCATCTGGTCACACTCATTTCTTTTGTAAAAGATCCTCTCTCTCACTATATATATATATATATATATATATATATATATATATATATATATATAAAGTCAATCACTGACTGTTTAGTGGTATCACAGCTCTTCAGTGGGGCTAGACATCTGATTGCTTCAATCTATCTCCCTCCCTCTCTCCTGTGTTCTAATGCAGTGATATTTCATCTTTCTTGTGCATGACGATAAACTACATCTGGCAGTAAGGCCTCTGAATGGGAGATTAAAGGTTTTAGCATGGCGCCACCTCTTAATTGCTGTTATTCCCAGTTTGACCCTGACCCGGGGTAGTAGCACCCATTAGTGTCCCAGATATGGGCAAATAGTGACCCCCACCCCACCAAACAAAATCAAACTTATAGCAAAATGACCAGCAACATATTTTATCTGCAGTTGAAGTCATACAATTGTGTTCAAAATATTCAGATTTTGGCATTAAATAACCCATAAATGTTATACTGTGAAACAGTCAGCCAACCAACATGAAAGAACTTCAATGACATTAATCCAAATACCATCCTACATTTTCTTAAATCAAACTGTATTCCAAAATATAACTTCAACAAAATAAAAACATAAAACGCATTACTGCTTCTAGTAATCATGTCCACACAAACTTGTATATGCACAAAAGCTGTCTATCATCTACCATGTATTCAGTTGTGAAAGCAGAATAACATACCATTTTTATTACTAGGTGTATGCTGAACGGAACATTAAAGATACACAAGCATTTCTTTACATACACACTTTTACACTATCACACATTTTAACGTCCAAAATGTTCCTCATACCTATTTATATATTATCTATTGTGCTTATACACCTAACATGTATCTGACCAATAAGAACTACTGAAAAATCTTAACATTCCAATACTCTTTACTTTTCCATTTCTATCTTGATCTCTGAAAAAGCCTTAATAAAAGTAAAACATTAAATTGAGATACATTTCCTACTTGTTCATCTTTTAATATATATATATATATATATATATATATATATATATATATATATAGGAGGCATGGTGGAGTAATGGATAGCGGCTTGGATTGAGGAATTGGAGAGCCAAGTTCAAATTCCAGTCGAATCCATTACATTCACTTATGTGCTAATACCCTTGGGAAAGGTGTGAATCCTCTTCTTCTCCTTCCAGCTATGGGTAAATAGCAGGACAGACTTGGCTCTATAGCCGTGGATGGCAACTGGTCTAGGAGAAGGACAACTCTGAATTCAAAACTTGCGGAGGTTCGTTTGGAGACCTTGTGGCACATAGTGCACCAGGTCTCTTTAATCGGCCCTTCAAAAAGTGTGGATGGTCCTGCACGAAACTTTAACCACTATAATCAAATCTCATGTGCTGTTGTCAGGCTGTCGGTTTCCTGGGAACTAATCTGCTTGACTTTCATACGTTGAATTTGACGTGAGAGTCGAGTGTGTATATATAATATATATATATATATATAATATATATATGCGCACACAGTGTGTTCCAAAAAGTCATGCAACAATTCGCAGAAAACATACACTTGTGAAATAGCAACCAGGGAAAAATTTGCATGGCATCATCTTCCATAATTCAACCAATAAAATTTCTTGATAATATATTGTCACATACACAAATATGATTCCATTTGGTAAATGAATATAAAATTTACAAAGTTATCAATGGTAATATGAATTTTGTAACAACTTATATATATATATATATATATATATATATATATATATATATATATATATATATATACATACGCACACACACACACACACACACTCACTCAGTACGTTTGTAGCTTGACAGGAGCTGAATTTAGATCTGAAATTTTTACTATATGTGATTAATATTCAACACTGAAGTTCATAAAGGGGAGATAATATTTGGATGGACAAAGTTTTTAACTTTACTAATTGGAAAATTTTCTTATAAACTGAACAAACCTTTGGCCATTCTGCTATGAATAGCAAGGCCTATAATAGTTATTGGGTTGGCCAAAAAGCTTGTTCAGTAAGTTTTCTAATTGATAACAACAAACCTTTTGGTTAAGCAAATAATTATTATAGGCTTTGCTATTCAAAGCAGAATGGCCATCCTGGTTGTTATAATCATGTTTTGACCATTGAATCCTCTGGCCTTCATCAGGTGTCTGTTGTACTTGTAGATCTTGGAATTTCAAACTAAACCCTTTATTCAATCCATAGGGGTAAATTGTTTTCGTTCCATTTTCCATGCTTAGTTGATATTGTGTCTGAAGATGATTGCCTGAATATTGCTCAAAATGCCTTCATTTTAAGTTTCATATTGATTTACCCCACTGTCTGTGTTTGCGTATTCAATTTTATTTATTTTTTTAATTTACTTACAAAAAAAAGGGAAAAAGTCCTTTCTAATCTCTCTGACTTGTCTTTGTTAAAAAGTAAACAACTGTATAAAATGAAAGAAGGGGTGTTTGTGGTATGTGGTGAAAGAAAATTGGAGGGGGTTCAATTGGCAACATCAGATACTACCACCCTCTACATCCTTACAACATTTACATTTTATTTTTTTGGACTTTGCTTCTAAAGCCATGCACATGTTGGAATTGTTCCTGTAGAATACTTGAGCCATTTTTGAAATTACAATATTTTTTTCTTGTAATTCTTGTCTTGGTTTTCATTATGTTTTCTCTTTCCTGTTCAGTTTCAATTTTGCATTCTATATTTGCATTGCCTCTTACTCCATCAATAAAAAAACAAAATAAAATAAAAAAAAAAAAATGAGTATTTTATTATTTTCCTGTCCCCCCCCCCCTCTGCCTCTTATCTTTTACTGTGTGTCCTCTCTTCATTTTCCTTTAACTACCCAATATTCTTTTCTCTCTTCCCTTGACTTTTTTTTTTTTTTTTTTTTTTTTTTCCTTATCACAAGCTCGTAAATTTGATTAATTCTCATACAATACCCTCCAAGGATGAAGCATAACTTCTTTTTCTGTAAAGCTTCTTCTAATTAAATTGTTACATCTTTTTCAAAAGTGTAAAAAAAAAAAAAAAAAAAAAAAACCCCAAAAAAACCTTGTTTCTTACCATCAAACCCAACCCCCTTTTTTTGTATGCCAGACCCTCTCCCTCTCCCTCTATCTCTTTCTCTCCAGCAATCCATCTTCATATCCCCTATGTTCAAATTTTTTTTTTTTTTTTTTAAACTAGGCTCAATCTTAACGCTACTCTCAGACATCCACTTTTGCTGCTACTGTTAATTATTTGAGACTTATTTTATTTAATCAAGCACTTCATTCTTTGTACAAAACCTTTTGCTCAGTATATTTCGTATTCTCTCATTGTTCTTCACATGTACCTTTCTCTCCCTTCTTTAAATTCTACAGAAATATTTGAGAGGATGAATTATTTGATCATCTTTTCCTTTTTAGGTTTTATTTTTATGCACACACACACACACACACACACACACACACACACACAGTATGTGTGCATATCCTCGAATATGCACATTCTCATGTATTTTCTGAATATGTGCAGATATATATTTAATCAGTTCATGTACAATCAATAATGAAGTGATTTAGATATGCATTACAGTGTATATCCCCCCCCTTTTTATGCAAAAAGATTTTCTTTTGAAACAAAACAAAAAACTTGGATTCTTGTACAGTTGTTGTGATACTTCAATTGCCATTGCTACTCGCTTGTGCAGCTTCCAGTTAAAAAAAAAATGCAGAAGAAATAATCTTGCTATAGAAAAAAAGCAAAAGTGGAGAGCCAGCATAATCATGATTTGCATTTTAAATGTATTTTCAATATAGATAAATTTAGATTAAAATTCCATAGCAATGATTTAAGATCTGATTTTTTTTTTTTTTTTTTTTTTTTTTTTTAATGAAAGAAAAATTGAAAACAAATGAAGTCAAACCTTCTAGTAAGAATTGTTCAGAGGCTGACATTGTAGCTTAAGCTGTTCCATATTTCCCAGTTACGTCCATAGTCAGTGTCTGAGCCTATATAAAATGCCAGGGTTTCTGATTTTTCAAGGCAGACTCTTTCCACTTGGAAGTTTTGTACAATGTAACAAACTTTCTTTCTATATCCACCCTTTTACCCTTGTGCCAGATTAACCAATTTTTAAGAATTATTTCTGGTTATAGATATTTTTTTTTGCATGTGACTTTTCTATCAGGTTTGATTTTAATGCTAATGAATAGAGAATGAGTTGAGTGATTTGAAAAGGTCGTTGGATTTATTGAAAATTTACAGGGAAATGGATGTGCAGAAAACTGAATTGTAAAGCAGTTCAAATTTTGGTCATGTCTAAGGATGACTAGTCTGAATTCAAAACAAAACCATAGAGAAGGCACTAGTGGGAGTGGGGAATGATTCTATCATCTTTTCAAAGAACAATTATGGCACTTCACAAATAATATAGAAATGTAACTGTAGAGACTCCTGATTTTTTTTTTTTTTTTTTTTTTTTTTTTTTTTTTCAAGAAGTGAAATCCTTCTTGGAATGTGTGGACTTGTGTGAATTTATTACAAATGGATAAAACCTTAACTGTAACATGACAATGTGTGATTGTCAGCAAGAGACCTAGCCCAAGGTGTGGGCTACAAATTAGACATGTCAGAAAAGATATTTTATAGAAATTTAACTGAGTAATGTAGTAACAGAAATTGTGGTACAGAAATTTGAAAGCACATTGGAATAGCAAAAGCTTCTTCCCAGAAGCTAAAAGTCTTAAGAGATAGGAAAATTTAATTAGTGCTTAATAGCTGTGTATAACAGTAAATGTTGAACGTAACAACCGAAATATGGTTCTATAGACAGATGTTGAGAACACCTTGGAGTGAACAGGTCATGTCAATGGGAAAGTTTTAAGTAAAATGGAAACAAAAATGACACATAAAATCATAAAGCTGGAATTCTTGGGGCACACAATGAGGGTAGAGGGCCTGGAAAATAAAATATTCACAGGACGTGTGGGAGGGACAGATGGGAAATAGTGAATGACATATGTTTGTGCAAATTGATGGCACTGTGGGGACAAAGGGATAGTAAAGTCAAAACATTGCTCAGAACACCAAGGGATGGGCTGTTATGGATACATGATTATTCATGGCCTGAAATACAAGGCATGAGAAAGTAACCCTTAACATGTAAAATACAGATGATGCTGGTGACTTTGTGAATGAAACTAATAGAACGATGAAACCAGGTTCGAAAAGACTGAATGTCTGTAAGGTGGAATGAATAGTTGCAGCCTGAAAGGGCCACCCAAGGTACATTATGAATGTCAGAATTGGGTAGGTACAGACATTTGGCCATCTGGATTGTGTAATAACAGAACCTGGAAAATGGGACAAAATAACAATTGACAAAGAATGGGAAGACACTCTAAATTGAAAGAGGAAAGAAAGCTTGGAGAACTTGACAAGTTTAAGCAAATGGATAACAGTAGTAGTACCACAAAGTCAATGAGGGTCTGTAAAGGAGCAGCTATTGCTAAAACGACAAAAAGGAAGATGTCTAGAGCCTCTTTAACTTTCACAAGTTTAATGCATATTGCCAATAACTTTTCAGCACCCTCCTTATACATCTTGTACATATGAGAATTAATGGATTTGTTTTCAATCTCACATTTTATTTCAAAATGTTATTTTTAGTGGCTACTTGTGTTTGAAATAAATGCCATGCTTTTGTTTTAAATGGTTTTTATTATGTCTATTGACCTTTACATGCCAGATAACTTAAAGAAAATATACTCTCTGGCAGGGTTTCAACCTGCGCCCTCTTTTGATGGAGAAACAGCCATTTGATCTTTTGTGCTTTAAACTAACTACAGGGAGTCTAAGTTTAGATTTTAAAAGTGAAAATACACACTGCTTAAAATAAAAAAGTCACTTTCAAACATTGGTATACGCTAAAAAAAAAAAAAAAAGTGTATGTATGTATATATATATATATATATATATATATATATATAAGGACAGGCTGGTTCTATAGCCTTGGTGCACTACATGCCACAGTCCCCAAACAACCCTCTGCAGGTTTTGAATTCAGAGTTGTCCTTCTCCTAGACCAGTTGCCATCCAAGGCTATAGAACCAGTCTGTTCTGCTATTTACCCATAGCTGGAGGGAGAAGTGGGTTAATACCTTTTTATCAAGAGTATTAGCACGTAAATGAATTTAATGGATTCAACTAGAAATGGAACTCTGCTGTCAGATTCCTCAATCTGAGCTGCTATCCACTACTCCAGATATATATGAGTACTTACTTTTTTTTTTTTTTTTTTTTTAATGCACTGGATATTTTTGTAGTTTTCATTGGGATATCATTTCTGATGGCTACAGTATAGGAAGTTGAAACCATTTTTACATTTGGGTTCTTCTATCAATTTATAAATTTTTATAAGTATGTATCTTCCACATGTTTGGTATTGTCAGTTGTTGTGCAGAACATCCTTGTGTTTTCTACAGACAGTTGGAATTTTTTACTTTTACCAAGAACAACCATTTTTCTTGTAGCCATATGCATTGAACAGTCGCTCAATTTACATGAAATTTCCTACATGAAAAGAAAATCTGATTTACACTATTGACATTGTTCGGACTATTTTCCTCCTCCTTTATTGTCATATTCATGATGTTTTGGCTGTTGTATGTTCTGGCCTTCTTCAAGTGACATATGTTGGAATTTTGAACCAAACCCATTATTTCATCCATTGGGGTAGATTGTTCTAGTTCCACATGCCATGCCTTGTTTGGATATCTCTGTTTCAGTTATTTCCCTTTTAAGTTTTTGTACCCTCTACTGTGACTAGGTATTGAAGTCTCATCTCTTTCAGTCAAGTCACTTGATTACTTCGACCAATGATTTTTGTCCTGTGTCTAAATATGACAACAATGAAGTCAATAGTCTGAATAGTGTAAATAGTTACAATAAAGTTAGTAAAATAAAATAAATACTTGCTTGTTAAGCAAAGCTCAATATCAGTGCACTGATTCTGGAACGTTCTAGCCTAGAGCCCATTCCATCGTGGGTTCATTCTTCACTAAGTAACTGTTAAGGTATGTGGCTGATATAGCCAGTTATTAAAATACAATTATTAGTTAGAATGCTGTTTTGAACCACCATCATTTACCTACCTTGTGGACTTTCCTCTTTTAGAATACATCTGTTTGCTACTGGTTAAATATTTGTGACAGGAAATGCTATAAAACATTTCAGTAAGCTAAATGCTTTCTTTGATTTCTTGGTCAATTTTGGGCAAATTTTCAAAGGTTGGAATGATTTCCAAAAATGGGCAGGTAGATGGAGAAATAAAAATGGTTTGGCAATATGCAACCATTTTAGAGCAGTCAATCTGCCATGAAACAAATTCGCAGCTAATAATTCTTTTACTTTCTTGTTTTGTAACTTTTATTGCCACATGTACTATGGATGGAGATAAATATAAAATATGCATACACAATTTCATAGGTAATTACACATGTCTCTTAAGCCATTATCATGTGTAAACCCACCTTTATTGGTAAAAAGAAATCAGAATGTTGTCCTGTTATTTATATATATATATATATATATATAATTTTTTTGTTGTGTATAATAGCTTTAACATTTTCATCAAATATTCTCTGGAAATGTTTCTCCTGATAATAAATTGTTTGTTTGACATCCCTTCTCCATTATTTATTTATTTTTCTCTCTGCCATTTATAATGTAAACCTATGTGAAAGATGTTTTTCTAAACAGGGAATTTCTCAGCCATTCACTCACTGTTTGTCAAAGATTGCAAAATCAGGCTGTTATCAACTATCTAATTGATGCATAGCTTTAGGGTGTGAACGATATGCTGAGGAGGTGCTGAGAAGCCAAGAAGAGATTCAACATAATTTGTAATGTTTGGTCAGATTTTTGTGGGTGACTTAGCTGAACTTTGATGTGAGATTTTCACTTTTGAATGTTAGATTCATGTAATCAATGAAGAATTTGGTTAAGTGTATTGACAAAGAAAGATTGAAAATAAAGTTGCAGTTAGGATACAGATTTATTGATGTATAAGTATATTTAAGTACATACTCTATCAATATTTATAGAGTATGTTTTAAATACTAAAGATTGGACCCTGTTTTTGAATGGGTTATATATAAATCTGTGTTGCTCTGTATATTGAAGACAATAGGGAATCAATTCAATATTCCCCACTCTTCCACAATAATCATAGTAATGTCCATATTTATAAATATGGATGGCCGTAAAAACCCATGGCTGCCTACTTCCTGAAAAGACCTGAAACTTAAAGAGAAAGACAGACTTGTCTGTAATCTAGTCTCCATATTGCGCTTTGTTATATATATATATATATATATATATATATATATATATATATATATATATACAGTAATAAATGCATGTGTGTAATGAAAGACACAGAACAGAGTAACCCAAATTAGGCTTCATTCCACACAATAAAATATTACAACAAAACTACTTATAAACAGTCCATTTTTGACAAGAGGTGGGGAAGTGGGAATGTTCGCCACAATATCTCTTACTTCTAGAAATAATTAGAAGCAGTTAGTCAATCAATATTAAGGAAAGATCCTAGCAGGATTTATTTCAATTTTTACATATCACCTTTATAAGCTTACTTGATTTAAGGAAATCAGCAAAAGATTTATTCATAAGTGGTCAGGAGGTCTACACGCTCACTCTGATCAACGTAAAGGAATTTCAATTTCATTTTCTGGTGTATCTGTACCAAATTCAGTCTTGTCAGGATCTAAGGTGTCAGTTTTGAGTAGGTAAAAGTCAGTCTTGTATTTAAAGAGTTGTTCTGAATAAGACCAGTAGTGGGGGTGAGAGATCTCGAAATGATACTCTGTGATTTCTTTGCTGTTTTGGGGATGAATGTGCGTATAGTGAGGATTGGCTTCTATAAGTTCTGCCTCCTCCATGATAGGGTCGTACTTCAATTGTCTGACATGTCATCTCGGAAGAACCTTTCCTGGTGTTGTTAGTCATGTTGGAACAGAATAGCCACTGGAGGTTCAGCAAGGATAGTTGAATAACTGTTCATGAAGTGTAGCATTTGTAACTGTTGAAAGTAATGTGCACATTGAATGTAAAGCATCTGGCAGAACATTCTTCCATTGATTTATAGATAGGCATTGAGTTATAAGTACCAGTTATTGCTTTCCATAAAATGCCATTATACCTCCTGCAGCCTGACAGAAAACATAGCATCTGCGGTGGCTTCTAAAACTAGAGTGTTTCTTTTGTGGAAACCATAGCTGCCCAGCTCAGAATGCCACATGTCAAGCATGTGAGGAAAATTGGCCATTTTGCAAAAGTATGTTGTTCCAGGACATCTGCCACTCTTCATTCTTCTAATCTTGCGGTGATGGCAGCATCGTTTACAGATTTGTTTGGTGCAACTACCCCAATAAAAATAAATGGGAGGGGAGGGTCAGAGCTCTCATGGACACTGAGGGGTACTGAGAACTTCATATGTGAATCGCTGGTTCAGAAGTTTCGTCTGCCTACCCTACCAAGGAATAATGCTGTGTCAATGGCGTCAACCTCTTGGACATTAGGTTACAGCCTGGTAAATTTGGAAGTGGAGAGACAAGAATATTCTGATTTTAAACTCTGTGCTTCCTGATTTGTTTGCTACTGTCATCCTTGGGCAAGATTTTATTGGGTAACATGAGAGTATCTGTGTGAAATTTGGAAAGAGGCCCCTTTTAAGTTTGTGGACTGACTACTTTTTCTATTCCTTCTCTCCCATTCTTTGCTAATCTTGCTGAGAATTGCAAACCAATAGCTATTAAATCTAGAAAGCACAGTAAGCAAGATAAAGAATTCATTACTGCTGAAGTAAATAGACAATATTCAGAAGGAATTATTGAGCCCAGGTCGTAGTGACCATTAACAAACAATATAAAAAGAGAATGGTGGTCAATTATTCTTAGACAGTTAAGATTCATTATGTTAGATGCTTACCCTTTACTTAAGATCAAGGAATTGGTAAACAAGGTGGCACAATACAAAAATCTATAGCGCTATAGATTTGAAATCTGCTGTTTTTGTGAGGATTCAAGTTAATTTCCAGGCACCTTTTATTGATAGCATGAATTGGTATTTAAAGATACAGAAAGATGACTACCACTGGCTGATCATTACACATTTAGTGAAATTAGATATATTTAAAATAAATTTATATATATATATATATATATATATACACACACACGCACACAGATTTTCTGAAGTGTCTTATTTCATGGCTTTGGCAACTCCCGTTTAACTATTTGTGCCACTGATCAATATCCAAGTTCAGGTGAAGCTGGTATTTGAAAATTTAAATTATTTTTTTTTTACTTTGATATTGTTCGTCACATATAAACTAATAAACATCATGTTTATGCACTGATATATAATGTACATGTGGGGAAAGTCCTCAGTTTGACTACTTTGCAAAACCTAAAGAAATGGCCATGCAGCAGCAATTTTTTTTTCTTTCTTTTTAGGCTTCTTGGTCAGGCAAAGAAATCTTTAGCATCAACAATGTATAGTTGTATCCAAAGAAAATGTTCAGAGATGCTTTATACAAATAATTCTCATTTGCACACACTACTTTTACATTTTGTATAGTAGTGGTAAAGACACATTTGTAGAAATGCCTGTATGGTGTGTGGGTGGGCATGTATATGTGTACACACACACACATATCTATATATATATATATATATAATATAAATATTTTTCTTTCCCTTGTCTCGCCCCCTTTTGTTTTTCTGTCTGGATTGTTCCTTCTCCACTATTTTCTTTTCTTGTCTGGGCCGCAACATTCACACTTGAATGAATTGACCAAGAACAAAAAACACAAAAGATGGACAATAAAGCTCTGATTCTACTTCCTGTAAACCTGAGAATAATTTGAATGAAAAAAAAAAAAAAAAAAAAAGTCTGAGATAGAAACAGGGTGAGGCAATTAAATCGGATACATTGCAGTCGGGTGTGGTGGTGAGATGATGCTTTGTACCATAAGCGTTCTGTTAACCCATTTTTCTCTCTATTTTTACACATAACTTGGATATTGAGAAACGGGCATGAAGACAATAGCCAGTCGTTGATTCAACTGAAAAACTTAAATGAATGGCAACAAAATCACTTGACCAGTTTAGGATTTTTACCATTCAATTTCTGTTCTTTTAGATATCGCATTCTACCACTGGCTCATCTTTTACTATTGTATAATGAATTTGGACCACCCAGTGAGGTTCAAACTTATGACTTTGTACAAGTGTTTTTTTTTTTTTGTTTTGTTTATTTTTGTTTTGTTTATTTTTGTTTTGTTTATTTTTGTTTTGTTTATTTTTGTTTTGTTTATTTTTGTTTTGTTTATTTTTGTTTTGTTTATTTTTGTTTTGTTTATTTTTGTTTTGTTTATTTTTGTTTTGTTTATTTTTGTTTTGTTTATTTTTGTTTTGTTTATTTTTGTTTTGTTTATTTTTGTTTTGTTTATTTTTGTTTTGTTTATTTTTGTTTTGTTTATTTTTGTTTTGTTTATTTTTGTTTTGTTTATTTTTGTTTTGTTTATTTTTGTTTTGTTTATTTTTGTTTTGTTTATTTTTGTTTTGTTTATTTTTGTTTTGTTTATTTTTGTTTTGTTTATTTTTGTTAACTTGGTATTGCACCATGCCACATTGAGGCTGAATTTCTTTATAACAGCAATTGTGTATGAGTCTAGCATGTTCCCCATTGGTTTATAGAAAAGGTGTTCCTGGTGTTCTATCTGGATTTTATTGGAGATCAAATAACAGCATGTCTCCATGATATTCTGCATTGTATTTGGTATTCTTAGAGACCTGTTTACTGGGGTGGGTACAGAAGTTCCAACATGCGCTACATGCCAAGACAGATTTATGGTAAAACACATATTGATGGACTGTGTAGACTTTGACCTAGCTTGAGCAAAACCTTACCAAGAGAACAATTTGAAAGATGTTTTCAACAAAACAAAACCACCCAAGATATTACATTTTCTAACAAGTGAGATTGTACTCAAAAATATGACTAATTGAACAATGATATTCCAACTATATGTACCTATGACAAAACTTATTCTATGTGCCAAACTTATTCTACAAAGAATTAGTTTATTTCTATAAACTTAATCTAAACATTTGTCAGCATTAAATGATACATTGAGGTTGATGTGCCATAAAACAAACAAACTTAGAGACCTGTCATTCTCAAACGTAAAAGTGCCTTGAATTTTTTCATACAAATTTTGGTTTAAAAAAAAAAAAACAAAACAATTTTCTAATGCTACCTTGTTGTTCTCTTAGCATCCTCTGGATATTTCTACTGCTTGCAATACCATATACTTTGGGAGTGTTGATTATAGATCTCAGTAATGCCATTTTTTGGGTGGTTGCATTTCTTTCTTTTATTTCCAATTCTTTAAATCTTTTTGCGATAATTCCAAGTGTGTTACCAATACATCCTACCACCATCCTTCATATTCCATTATTTATTATCTTTAGTTCTCAGGCAAGACGTATAGCATTTTACACTAGTCTTATATTATTAGCATGTTGCGGTTTACTTTTTCCAAAAAGAAAGATCATTAAAGATTTAAGGGTATGTAGGAGTTTTGTCATCAGAACAAAGACCAATCCACAGATATTCAAAGGACTGGAACCAATATGTTAAAAGTTCAGTCGTAAAGGATATGTGAGAAATAGAACATTGGCATTGTGGCATTCTGAAGAGTTTCTTTCTCTTAATGAAAATATTAAAAAAAAACAAAAAAAAAAACAAAAGCTCAAGTTGCTCACACACAGATTTTGACAATAGAATCAAACAAAAACAGATTTATTTCCTTGAGCAAAAAGACAAGTAGAGACTTGCTAAAATCTATTTTACTCTATTCCACAACTACAGTCACTATTCTAAATATACATATGAACGTAGATAAATTATTTTTTGGTAAATATACAGAAAAGCTTTGTGTGTGTATAAAACAAAGTTCTCCAGTCACCGGCATGTTTATCTAAAAATAAATGTCAAAATTCACCTTCATACCTGCTGTACACCAATGACTTAGGGGTAGTCTCTCTGATTGATAATCAGTCGGGTTTCAATCCCAGCTTGAGGCTGATGTCTAGCCAAACTGATGAGCTATGAAACAGTCTGTCTGTGGATGACATTTTTTATATATATATATATATATATATATACATACACACACACACTCTTAGGGTGTGCTATATTTATGGGATAAAGTGCTCTATATTAGAGATAGTGTGTGTAAGTATAAAAGTGAACATTGAAGCCAACACTTAGAGGCGATAGGCTGTTTCATGCTAAACGCAATCATCAGGCCACCCAACAGTGCTGAATGCTGGAATAATGGAATAATCCCTCCAGGGTCAATATTAGCAAGAAGTCACCTCAAAACACACACACACACGTGTGTGTCTCTTAATATCTTCCATAGTTTGACTTGTAAGAACACTCACTTTCTACAGGCTAACTGAAAGTCAAGACAAACTATGGAGGATATTAAGATATACACACACACACACACACACACACACACACACACACACACAAGTGTATGTGTTTTGAGGTGACTTCTTTCTAATATTAACCCTGCAGAGATTATTCCAGCATTCAGCACTGTTGGGAAGTGCCTGAGAACCCATATTATGGCTTGACCTGAGTGGAAATTGTGTAGCCTGTTGATGGTTGTACCAGGAACTGTGAAAAGGAAATCTGGCCAAGGCTTTGAGCATATTGGCCTTGTTCAATCATTGATCATGCCAGTTTATTCATTCTAGCCCAGAAAATTCTAATAACCACAAGTAGTATTAAAGAAATTTTATTGTCTTTTTATGATGTGCAATTTTTTTTTTTTTTTTTAATTTTTATACTATTTCCCAAAATGTCACATCGATGAAAAATTGTTTGCCTCTTCTGAATCAAAATTTATTTGGAATTTGTTGTTTAAATTTTATACATGAATGATTATGAATTTTTTGTTGCATATTCTTGTTGCTTATATATAATGAACTTCATAAATTCCCCTTGGATGATTCTGAAAGTCTTCATTATTCTTGGAAGACTAATTTGCATAAATGGTACTTCATCAATTTGTGATGAAAAAAAAAAAAAAAAAAAACACAAAGAAAAAAAACTAGTGAAGAATTAACCTCTTGAATTCATTATTTACAATTAAAATATTTTAATTTATTTGATGTAACCTAATTCTTTATTTCTTTTCAGGTATAACCATCCTGACCTTAATTGACAAACTCCATGACAAGAAAGAACCGTTCAATTTAAAATCTCTCAATGTTAGGTAAGACCATGTTTCTCACTGTTATCAGAAAGTTTTGGAAATAAAGACTTTTTTTTTTTTTTTTTTAAATTGCCATAACTTGAATTGTTCACTCAGATAACTACTGAAGCACTTTGAGTTTTGGAATGTAAAATTGTTAAACTTGATGCAAATTTGTTATTCCATCATATACGGAATCACAAAGCAATTATGAAAATAAGTGAACACTTTTAGCATTGTTTATTGTCAGTGCGTATAAGTGCCAGACATGCACATTTCTGTTGCAATATCACTGCACATGCAAATCGGTAACTTTCTGGTAGCACTTTGTATATTTATTTAGAATTTGTTGCCCTATTTTATGTGTAAAATGTGTAGTGGGGGTTGCTGTGACAAACAAAGCAATGTTGGATGGCTGTAAAAAATTACTAGTTAGCAATACAATAGTTAGCAGTCTTGCACATGAAATATAGAATGACTTGTATTACATCTGTTGTGAAGGGGTTGGTTGAATCTGTGGCCATTA
>OZ010586.1:113010647-113020647 GCA_963932145.1 Acanthosepion lycidas
TTTATTTACTTTTTGCTGTCTTCTATCAACATTTGATATTTGTGTACAGTGATGAGCAAAAGAAATGACGGTTTCATTTTTACATTATTCATTATCTTGTCAGTTCACTTAGGAGTAGTGTCGGGGTGGGGTGGGGGTTCATTCAGGAAAGATACAGACCTGAATGCATGGCAATATAGAAAATAGAGAAACGAGTTACATGCTACATTATACCCTTGCCTCATGCTGAAAAGGTTAAGACTTGCATGCAAATTTCTTGTTAAAATCAACTAAATACAGATTGCATAATCTTTGGAATCTTCAATATAAACTTTTAGTGTACTTGTTTTGTCTTTTGATAATGTGAATATTATTTTGAATAGGAAAAGACTGGTGGACATTGAAAATTAGACTAGAAACTAAAGATGTTTTGGTTTATTTATCAGTATCCTATCCAAAGTTAGTGACTTATCAGATAATGAATGAAGTAATGTTAATAGTGAAATGTCTTCATTCAAAAATGACACTAAGCCACAAAAACAAAATAGAGGGACAGGACAAACATCTATGGGGGAAAATGGGTAACAGGGAAATTTAATGAGAAAATCTAAACAGCATCCAATACCAACATCCAATTTGATTATATCAAAAAGCTAGTTGTTTGAATATTTAGATGATTCAAAATAACTGAAAAAAAAAAAAAAACTCGTGTAGTCTAGTTTTACATGTTTCTCGTTGCACCCAAAACCGGTATCAAGTGAAAGGCCAGGATCTCGATTGATTTATTTTAATGTCTTCCATTTATTTTGAACTGGAATTATCCTAATACTCAGTTCTGTTCAGATTAATGCCATTGTCTCTGTCGTTTAAGTCACCTGTACAAAATTAATCATTTCTGTCTGATTTTCAAACATGAGAAAATATAATTTTACTACTAATCTGACTAATATCCTTAGTAGCTATTAACCACTTTGAATAAATGATGATAGAATTATGAGCGCATGCTGAAAAGTTCTCGATTTTATCAAATGACGAAATGTTAATTCCAAAAGGAGATTTTCAACACACTCTGGTCCGGTCTTATAACTTTAAAAATTGGTGAAGCATAATCTTTACAAAAAACTGAGCACGAGACCTAAAATAATAATCTGAACATTTTTAAATTTTTGGCTGTGGTACGGCCCCCCCTCCCCTGTCACCGACTAATTTACATTTACTGAATGTGAATTATTTTCAGTCAATTTTGTCTCCTACTTTCTCTACCCCACCCTCAAAATAGAATATGCTTTCCTTCAAATACTTTTTATTCCACTCCATTCTTTTTCTAAGTAAATGTGTATGGATGTGTGGATGGATGGATGGATGTATGTATGTATGTGTGGATGGATGGATGTGTGTGGATGTATGTGTATGTATATATATGTGTGTGTTTGTGTGTTTGTATGTGTATGTATGTATGTATGGATGTGTGTGGATGGATGGATGTGTGTGTGTTCGGTTGTTGTAAATCTTGGAATCATAAAATAAAAAAATGCATTAAAACTAAGTTTAGTTAACATAAATGGAAAAGCTCACTACAGTTCTGCAGTCCCCAGTATTGTAAAAATAATTTTGAAGTGTGTGTGTGTGTGTGTGTTCTGACTTTTGTGAATATGGACGTCCATATCATATACACACACATTATCAGAAAATAAGACCAGTAAGTATAGTAAGACTTCAATAAAACACTCAATTACGGAGTGTATTTTCCTAAATTTTTAAGATTACTGGGTACTTATATATATATATATATATATATATATATATATATAAAAGGTTCCTATTTTATATTCTGCAAGTAATTTTTTTTAGTTATGTCCACCTATGCCACCGTAGAAGAAATTCCAGTTAATAAAGCTGTCAATATCTTAAATAAACACCTACCTCTGTTTAAAAAAAGGTTAAACTGTGACATGATGGTGGAAATAAACAAAATATTGGTACTATCTACATTTTTATCAGCTGGAGTGGTTACAATGAAACAATATAGCGAAGCATATGTTCAGATAATATGGCTTCGATCCATTTCTATAGAAAAAGAAAAAAAAAAGAAGGCATTTCACAGAGGGCAATACATATTTCATTTTTATGTCAGGACAAATACAGGGAAGGAACGATCACATAGAAGTTTATATTCTATCAATGGCAATTACCTTATCTAATGACATAAGATCAACACCATGTTTATATTTATTATAGAAACAAGCACTAGTAATATATGGCATCTGGGTAAACATTAATCTACCAATTTTGCATGTAAGACCAAATTGGCAATTTTTGCATCTATACCTGACTTAATTATTTTAACAAAAGAGGGTTTATCAAATACACACGTCAGATATTGTATCTTGGTGGAAACCAGGTACTGCAAGTCAAAAAGTAATATCTGCCAATAAATTTTGAATAGGAATTGTTCCAACATTGCTTAAATTGGAAATTGTTCCTTCCATGCATTGCAGTTGTTTTTAGGCTAATTGCAGTGCCTTCTGATTTTCCAAAGGCAATTAAAACAAAATAGTCTTTTTGTTTATAGAGATTTGCTCAAGGCTTTTACTATTGTTTGTCTTCATTCATTGACTTTCTGAAAATTTGCATAACATTGCTTTCGATTCAACTCTAGGAAATCTGGACTGGCTCAAGTGCTCTTAACAACGGTGTCAATGGGCACCAGTGTTGTGTAGCCAACTTTATAAGCCCATCAATCTGTCTGTCTTTTTGTTCTCCACTAGTAATCTCTCTCTCTCTCTCTCTCTCTATTGTTGAATTCACAAAAAAAAGTCAGAACAAAATTGTTAGACAATTACACCCAGAAAATGACTTTTTTTTTCCTTTTTTAATTCAAAATATTCCAGATTAGCTTCAGTAAGTTGTTTGGTTTAATTTCTGTATTTTCTAAAATTTGGTTTTGTGTGTGCACACACACACTTTGACAGTGTTTTGAAAAATGAAAATATTTTATAAAACATACATGCAACAAACTATTTCTTATTTAACAGTTAAAATATTTAATCCTTGAGAATGGCTAAATGTATAGCTGAAAGCGCTCAGATAAAAAGAACATTCGGACAGTTTTTATATAATTTATCATCTGAAAAAAAAAATTATTAGATTGCATGAGAAATTGTATAAAAAAAAAATAAATAAAAGCACCTTGTCTGTCATATTCAATGAAATGTGCATGAAAGAAGGATTGCTGCCTAAATACGCACATATTAATATATATATATATATATATATATATATATATATATTTATGGGATGTGCTGTCAAGGTAAGCAATGCTTACGCTGAATGAAACAGATCAGCAGCTACATTTTTGTTGTAGCACAATATGCACCTAATTACAAACTGCCTACCCTGAGTAATTACTGACAGTACATGCCAGCCATATATATATATATATATATATATATATATATATATATATATGTGTGTGTGTGCGTGTATACATATAAAAGCTTAAATATTAAAAAATAGTGTTTTTATATATATATATATATATATATAATTTTTTTCTTTTTTCAGTGTATGTAATTTAGTGCTGAACATAATGCATTTTATTATTACTTGACGTTACTAATTTATTCACGAAAGTTCTAGTAGATGAAACATTACAATTTTGCAACTGCGTCTACCAATATGCTTCAATTCCACCTCCATCTATCAAACCTAATATTCTCATAAACTACTACACATATGTACAATGAAAGTTCCATTTTAAACCCACAATGGTCTCTCTCATGTTATTTTTAGTGGATACTCGTGTTTAAAATAGGCACTCAGATTTTATTTTCAACAGTTTGTACTATGTCTACAGGCCTGTGCACTCAAAAAATATTAAAGAAAATGTGCTCTCCAGTAGGGTTTGAACCTGCCACCCTCTTGTAGGAGAAACGATTGTTTTATCCAGTGTGCTTTAGACCGCTCAACTAGGTTTGGAGTAATAAAAATGTCTGAAATAATTCAATTTAATTCTTGTCTCTAGAGATTCACCAAAAAAAAATAAAAGCATACATGACACAAATGCCCCAAACATGATAAAAAAATTTCATAGTCTTTATTAAGTGGAAAGACAAAAGAATTTTTTGATTAATAAATATTTTTGAATCCTTTTCAGAATCATAAAAATTTTCGTTAAATGATTTTTCCTGTCGGTATGTAGCCATAAATTAGTATAGGACATTTTAGTGTCTTTTTTGCAGTGAAAAACACCTTATTTGGGAAATTCTTGCAAAAATCAAATAATTGTAGGATTTTAATTAAACTTATTCAGACAAATCTTTCATTTTAGAATTTTTTTTTTTTTTAATTTTCTACATCTGTTACTGGACCCCTATTTAATTTTATGAATTTTGGGGGAAATTCATTTTTGTACAGTTTAATGTTTATATTAATTTTAAGCAGATGTCCCTTGGTGAATTTAAATCCTCATTGTTTTATTTAATTTTTTTTTTTTTTTAAACAGGGCTCTCATTTACTGAAAATCTGTAGAATGAAAAATGCAAGCTTTTAATTACTTTTATAAGATGCATTATGGACACTATTGTCTTTTAAGAAAAAAATATTTTCAATGAATAGTGAATTTTCATAATTTTTTTTTCTTTTAATGAAGATATTTGAATGATTCATATATTTTTAAATTGTTTAAAATTCTGTATTAATTTTTACCATTTTGGTGACATTAAGTAAAATCTATATTTACTAATCATAAATGGAAAAGCTTAGTACAATTCAGCATTTTAAAAAACAATTGGAACTTTTCATGGCAGTATCTGCTGTTGTGTATTTTTTTATTTTTATTTTTTTTCATTCATGGCCTTCAGTGAAATGTGGGTTTAGAAATAATACAAGTCAAGAGAGTTGTCAGCTGGCTGGCTGACTTTGATTGAGCATGGTAGATAAAAAAAAAAAAAAAAGTCGCTAAAAGTCCTGTAGACAAAAAAATAATTTTGTCTTTTCTTTTAATCGTTTCCTTTTTTTTTTTTTTTTTTTTTTTTTTTTTTTTTTAGTCGATATGTTATTTTAACTTTACAAATATCTTTCTAGCCACATGCCATTGTCTGCGTTTATTTAGTCTTCGATGGATGATTGACAAAATACAATTTAATTTTCAAAGATTTTATTGAAAAGAATAAAAATAGAATTTAATTCCAGATTCTACAATACTTTTCAATGCATAAAAGTTATTTTTTTATCTGTAAATTTTATGTTAATAAGACAAAAGTTCAGTTGCCATATAAACTGCAGAACGTGTAAGAAACAAAGAAGTTTTATGAAAACAAAAGACACAAAGAGTTGGACATTCTGGGATAAATAATGAGGAAAGACAGCTTGGAGAATTTGATACAAGAGGGATGGAGAGGTGAGAATGGCAAGTATTAGGTTGGTACAAAAATGTCGTTTTCTCACATATGTTACTATGTGGGAAAACGATTTTATTTTTGCACCAACCTAATAGCCTAACAATGACAGAACAGGGCATGGGAGGGGTATTGTAAAGTCGAGAATTAATAACTTTTTTTTTTTTTCTTTTTTCATTTAAAATATACTAGACCACCCATAAACCTATTGAGTTTCTTTTGAAAGCAATTCATAATACAAAATGATGAGGTAACAATATTGTCAATTTTATTAGACCTTTTAAAGATGGTAAAAGAAGGTTTATTGTTCCACTGGGCTTCATAGTTAACACATTGTGGGGAAAATTTGGAGTAATAATTTGAAATGGGTGTAGACTTTTTCAAATAAGTATATATTTTATTATACATACTTGTTTCTTGGCTTTTATTTCAAAATAAAATTTCAGCAGCAAATCGGTGTGCATCTGTTTATCAAGTCATGACATGTATAGCCTCATCACTGTTCAAGTAGTTTATAAAAAAAGTTCTAATGTATTGAATTGTGTAAATATGTTATGTCTACTTCAATAATCTTAATGTATTGTGTATATTTATTATTTTTCACACGCATAAGAGTTGGAATATAATATGCAAGTGTTTGTTTATATACATGGATTGATATAAGAATGTATAGAAAACAAATGCTGAATTTGCTATTAAAAATGCTGTAAAAACAGAAAAATGGCCCTAGCTCAAAATCACTTGCTGAATTTTAAATAAATTTGGCACGGCATTCTACATAGGTTCAAGGTGCAATATGCTCCTAAATTAGTTGGGGTATTATGTACTTTTTAAGCTGTATCTCAAGAATGAACACACACACACACACATTAGAGGTTTAGTATTATTTATAGATTGTAGATTTACACGATGTATATTATTCCTAAATACATGACTTTACATGCCCAGAATAGATTAATTCTCAAAATTAAAGGCATGTAGTAATTTTGATAGATGTTTTTGTGAGTGTCTCATCACCAATTTTAATTTATGCATTTGGTGAAAGTTATTTTTCCCAGCATATGAAATAGTTTATTTTTTATTTATTTATTTATTCATTTTTATTTTTTTTTTAAGAAAAATGTGTTAATTTGGTATCTTTGAAATTAATTTTCTATTTTATATATATATATATATATATATATAAAATTTAATGTTGTCTTGTCCCAGAAGCTCTTCAAAATCTGATTTTTGGTTATTTGGGCAGTAAACAGGGCCAAGGTCTTTTCAACACCTGGCTAGATGTGTGTACGGCTTGGGCCAGGAAACAGGATTGTCTGAAAAAAAGGCTTCAAATTTAAATATATTTGAAGACCAAGAAGCAACTTTGTCATATACCCACAAATCTTAAGCACTCGGTGAAGATCATTCTCGCTTGCAGTATTTTTATGACCATTGTGCATGAACAATTACTTTCTGAGGTGGTTTTTTTTTTTTTTTTTTTTAAGAATTGTGTTAAAAAAATGTATGTGTAAATATTTTCCACCTCCTTTTCAGTATATATGGGTTTGTATTTTTACATTGGTTTTAATGTTAAAATTAATTTTGAGTTTTCAGCAGATTATTACTTATATTCTTAATATATCTCATTTGATTGTATGGATAACTCATTTTCTCAAATATTAGAATTTTATAAACATTGAAAATTCATGAACAGAAATCTCAGAGCAAATAGATAATATGAATGAAATTTCTGTAATATCCATTGTATTATCTGACAATATTTTTTTTCTTCCTGGTAAAAATAAAAGTTGTATGAACCATGTAAATCCTTGTTAAAGTTTTTGACGTGTAAAGAATTAATCTTGATTGAACTGAAAGATGAGTACACACATTTCTAAGATTTCTCATTTATCAAACTCTTACAGCTGAAACATTCTTAGTTTCCTAACTACTCAATCCTTATTTACACCAATTACTATAATTATTTTTCCATCCTCCTCTTGACGGTTCCTTCGAGATCTTCCTTTCCAATTTCACTCTTCTTTCTGTGAATTCTACTGTTGATGGTTTCCCCACTCAACCCCCTGTCCTCCAATAAGTTTCATAGGCAATGGTTGCCAGTACAAATTAGATGTTTAGTTTGGTCCTTTGAAATAATCATCTTTTTATCTTTTCACTGCCTGGCTACCAATCCGAAGTTTCTCGTTACTGCCCCTGATTTTTGTCTGTTAATTTCCCTCATTCATATTCAGGAAGCCATTCTCTCTTCCTGGTTATCAGTGCCATTTATTATTTCTACATTGATTTCATAAAGCCATAAACAAAATGTCAGAAAGCCAACCTTCCTTTTTCTCCCCTGCCCTCCTCCTATCTCCTGCAATTTGCATCCCCCCCTCCACACTTGCCCACCTCCACATTTGCCTGACAGCCAGAAAATTAACTGCAAAGAAAAATTTAATTTTTATTTTCTTATTTCAGAATTCATTGATTGACTTTAAATTTTTGCTTCTTTATAAGGGTCGATTATTTTTGTTCACCTGGGTGGATAGCTGATGGTGGTGGCTTCTAGAAAATCATTTCAAAAATTTAATTTGGTTTTCTGTTCAAGAACCCCCTCCTTTTACTTTTACTTTTTTTTTTTTTCTTCTTTTTTTTACTGACTACTTACCAGAGGGTCATCCGTGTTTTTTTTTTTTTTTTTTTTTTAATCTAAACCATAAATTTTTGGTTTTGACTGACTGTGCCCCGACTCTTTCCTCATTTTCTGTCTGTTTGGAAGATGTATCCATTTCTCTCTCTGGTTATTTATACGTTTCTTCTCTCTACCCTCAGCTGGCTACCTGTGTACCTTTTCCTTCTCTCTACTACGTGTGTGTGTGTGTGTGTGACTAAAATATATTAGTCATCCACATATAAGCCTGTTTCACTGTATCACAGCTCATCAGTGTGGCTAGATGTCAGATTCCTTCAAGCCAGGATCAAAGCTGGACCAATTTGACATCACTCAGATTCTACCTCTAAGCTATTGGTGCATGGCAGAGAAAGTGAATCTTTTAATACATTATATACATGATGTATACAAACACTAAATCATTAGCCAAGAGTGCTCAATTCATAACTGAAGAGTGATATCCCCCACCACCTGACATCTTCACTGATAACATGGAATTATACAGTTTTTTTTTTGTTTTTTTTAACCAAAATAAGTTTCAATTAGATAATACAACTTTTTTGTTTTTCTTCTTAGACTTCTGTAATCATTTGCATTTATTTTTTCCCCTTTCTCAAACCAACAATCCTTAATAGTTGTTTGTGGACTTTAATATTTCAATCAAATGCCCAACTCCCAATGTTGTGTATTTCCCCTCCTAAACCATTAACTTTAAATGAAAAGATAATTTACCAACTGTAATTTTTGTTTCAAATTTGTGTAAAGTGAAAAAGAAAATATGTAGGAAAGAATTAAAGACATGAATGAAAACCTTAAACAATTTAAGGGCTTAAAGAATTCAATAAATTTTCCCCATCTAAATCCAGACAGAATTGCAGATTCTCAATGGATTGTTAAAATCATTAGATGATTTTCTCAATGCAGGTTAGATGTGACACAAAACCGAAAGAATGGGGTACCCAGTGAGGATCAATCTCACTACTTGGTTGTAATTAACTTGTTATAGCTTGCTACTCTCTATGCCCATCCCTGCCTTCCTGCATAGCCTGTTATTGCTCTTTACTCCCCCACCCCTACATGAACTCGCTGTGGCCTGTTATTGCACGTTACTCCACCACCGCTACTTTCCTGCGAGGCCTGTCATTGCACGTTACTGCCCCCCTGTCGCTTTCAGCGTGGCCTGTCATTGCATGTTACTAACCCCCCCCCCCACGCCACTTTCCAGCGAGGCCTGTTATTGCATGTTACTCAACCACCACTACTTTCCTGCGAGGCCTGTCTGCACGTTATTGCCCCCCCTCGGACGCTTTCCAGTGAAGACTGTCATTGCACGTTATTGCCCCCCCCAGCGCTTCCCAGCAAGGCCTGTCATTGCACGTTATTGCCCCCCCGGCGCTTCCCTGCGAGGCCTGTCATTGCACGTTATTGCCCCCTCCCGCCACTTTCCTGCACTGCCTGTTATTGCACGTTACTGCCCCTCCTTCTCGCTGTGGCCTGTTATAGCTCACTCACCCACCCTTGCATCTTCCTGCTGAGGCATGTTATTTCTTACTAGACCCCACCCACTTTCAGACGCACCCTGTTATTGCTTGCTACACCCTCTACCTTCCCACCATGGCCTGTTATTGCCCGTGCTAACACCCCGACCCCCAACACACACACACACACACACACACATCTAAAGGCCTGTTATTGCTCACTATTCCACCCGCCTTCCTGCTGTGGCCTGTAATTGTTTCTTTTTTCTGACTTGGTTTACGGTATGCCCTTTTCTCTTTCCCTTCACTTGTGGTTTCTTCAGTGTCTATTCAACACAGGAAATTTAACAATTTATCCAAATAGAGCCGATTGGGGTGGGGTTATTTACAATAGAATGATACCCTCCCCTCCAACTCTAATACTTACCACCACCCAGTATCCCTATGAATGCTTAAATTGCTGGTCAGTCAATTCCATAAAAAAATTATCT
>OZ010586.1:113025647-113050647 GCA_963932145.1 Acanthosepion lycidas
TCATTTGAAATGAAGTGTCTTTTGGCACGACTCGCACAGCTTTGTCTTCAAAAGTCTATCTTACTATAACAACTACTCTAGGACTTCAGCAATAGAATCTGACAATTGCAGAATATCAAATCTACCCCTATATCCATATTCCTTGTTACACCCCCACATCACCCCACCCCACAAACAGCTTTAATACTTTTACTTACATCCACTTGTAATATTACCTTTTATTTATGAAGCATTGTCAGCCATTATTAATTTTTGTCTAGTGTTTCTTTTACATTAATTTTAGTTTCTTTTGTTGCAATTATTTTAAGGTAATGGCAAAAATAGCTGTTTCCTTATAAGGAAATATTGGCATTCGTTAACCAAACAACATTGTTGTCTGGAAATTTATAAAATTTTTCCAATTAAATATTTTCCTGAAAAACTGTTTTATCTCAAGTCTCTTGTTATCCTTCTTTCTAGTATTGATTGGAGTTACCTTCCTATTCTTTTGTTTAATGTAGTATGGAACATCTTGTTATTTTCTCTTAGAGTTAAATGTGTTATCCATTTTAGTAGTTGCTACTATTTAGTTATCAAGTGATGTGGTTTCTATTATTTGGTACAATTCTTTGTGATTCTGTAGCACCAGTCTAAGATCTGACAAGGGACAGTCCTCTTCAAGACCTACAGGGTTCATCTGCTTTAAGCCATTTTTAATCATTGATATAAGCAAAGTGTTTTGATAGTTTAGATATTTCTGAATGAGCTTGATGCCATAGGGTGACATCTATATGATTGCCTCGAGTCTACCATGGCTATTTAAGAACAGAATTAGTCCAGGTTAATTTTTCGGTTTTGCAGGATTCCCCACCTCCAATCCTTGGGCCAAATTGCCCCAGGTGCCGCACACACATTAATTACAGAGAACCGATATTATTTATGAATGTATACAACCCATAAATAATTGGATATACTACAACATACCTAACAAGAAAACTTGCATCACATATCTATGACCATAGCTCAATTAGGTCTCATTTAAATACACATAGCCCTACCAAACTCATTGATAATACAAATATAATACTCATCCACATGTAATAAAGACTAAAAATAATGGAAGCATTGCGCGCGCACACACACACACACACATATATATATATATATATATATATATATATATATATATTGTGAGAAATTGACATTGCTTCATCTAATAACAGCATTCAAGATAGTTGCTTCCTTTGAGAAGTAACAACTGAGGTGTGTATGTAGTAATGCTTATTGACATGGAACTGGTCACCCGAGTATAAATTCCAGCTGTACATTACACTTCTCCCTCATGAGTAAGGCATGAATCCAGCTCTTCCTCTCTTGGCTATGGGTGAAACAAGATATTGAATTTTTTATTCTAAGAGGAGAGGTTTAAATTCAAAAACCTACCTGAAAATGTGTCAGCTACATAAGTTTCTTTCCTTTTTTGGTCAGGTGCATGGCAAAATGGTTAGACCATTAGAGATTTTGGTTTCAAATCTCATCATGGTCAATTAGTTATAAAGTTGACTTCTTAATAATATTGTTTTAGAGAAGTGATCTCAGTGTATGGCACAGTTGAGAAGTACCTGAAAACCATGCCAGAAGTTGACCCAAGCCTTGTGAGTTAAATTAGGTAAATGAAACTTCAGAAGCTATTGATATATAATAGGTATGCTAAAATAGATGAATTAAAGTGTTCAGTATCAGGGATAAAGTGTATATAAATATAAAATGGACATTGAAGGCAACATCCTGCAGCTAGTCTTTCATACTTGAAAGTCTTCAGGTGTGAAGATTGCGTTTAAGAATGAAACAGACTGTTGCATTACATGTTAACCTTCCTGTGCATTTATTTATATAGATGCTTTTCAGCCTCGTCTGGTGAACTGTCTAGGGATGGTAACTTGATAAAAACACTTATCCTTTCATAGTCTGGACATGTGGGGGATGACTGACGTTCTTAAATGGTGTAAGTCGGGCAATCTACTGGAAGCAAAGATAGCATCTTTTCTCTGTATTGCAACTTCCAACTTGCTATTATTACAATGATTAGTATTCTGCCTGCTGGTTGGATTTCCTTGTTCCCTTTGGTAGGTTGTTGCCATGATAGGAAATGCTCCCGGGCAGATATCAAATCTCAATGGAGGTTTATTGTCGATTTCAGATTTGTGCTTTTTCATGGTAATATGAAACAAATCTTGCTCCAAATTGATAGTGTATGGTCAGCTCTAGAAAATGTAATTGCACATGATACTGATCAATTAGTCATTAATCCAGGTGTGAAAATATGACCATGGCCCTCGTAGTCTTTCACTGATTGAACAAATCGCCCCCACCCCAAATTCCAGTTTTGGGCCAGGATGAACAAAAACTCTGAAAAGGCCAGTGTACTTTTACGAGTGAATGGAAGGTTAAATAAGGCTGTGTCAAAAGTGAACACAAATTCCGTTTCTAATATATTGGGTTATTTATTTTTAGAATGAGCTGACACAACCTGGAGGTAGATTGGTGGCACTTGGGACATCCTTGCTGTCTTCTGTCATGACAGACTAACCGGCCAGCACTTCTTTCCTTCAGCCAGTGAGAACTGATTCTCTCTTTCTTTGCTTGCTGCTTCTCGCACTCACACCATACTGGCCACCTCTACTTCATGATGTGCAGCTTTCTAAGTCTATCTATTAGGTTGGTGCAAAAATAATGACATAATGTCGTTTTTTGATGTTAAAAAATACGTCAAAAAACGACATTATTACGTCATTATTTTTGCACCAACCTAATATATATCTGTGGACACCTCGTTACCTCTAACAGCTGCCTTGTAACTAATTTATTCTAACAGTAATTCAGTTGATATATAAACCCACAAGTAGAATTTATATCCTTCTGGCCAAGTGGCACTTGATCCCAAAATTTTTCCTTTATTTATTTGCTTCAAATTCCTTCTTCCTGTCAGTACTTTGATGGGGGCACCAGGTACTGTGAGTGATCTCCCACAATCTGAAATATCATTTGGCTGTTGAAAGAGTTGATAAACCATAGAAAATAAAGAAATCGATCACTACCTGCGGACAGTTTATGATTGTTTTGAAACAAATTTTTTTTACTGTCTATACAATGCAGATAAAATCATTTAGAGCCCATGACTTAGAATGCACCCTAAGTTATTTCAAGTGGGGATCCATTGTCCTGTGGTTTCAGTGGAGGGGGGGAGGGTCTGCAAGATTTCATTTTTCTCTTTCCTATTTTTCTCTCTTCTCTTCTCCTTTTCCTCCCACACTGATTTTGCTCACCCATGCCATCATACAATATCAGATTGGTGTGACAGCCAGAAGAAATTCTGAATTTTTGCCTGTAAAAAGATGTGTAATGGACAGTTTGTATTCAATTAACAAATAAAAATTAATATTTATCTCCTCCTCCACATTTTGACTTCAGAAAATGCAAGCAAAAACTTTCTTACTTCTTAATTATAGATTGTCAGCTGTTCTAAAAATGGATACAACTCTGGATAAAATGTTGATTATTTCCCCAAATTCTCTGCAATTAATGAGATGAGGCATCAGTAACATTTGTTAGACAAGCACCTGGGTCAGCACGGCATACTTCAGATTTTACTAAATTCTATAAATCACCCTGGAATACCAAAAATAATGTCTTTTATGGAAATAGACAACATTACAAGCTTCTAGCATCTATGAATTCTTTAAATTTGATTTTCATTTTCTTTTTGATTTCTCCTTGCAACAACTTTTATGAGCCTGTGATCCTAACCCTAATCACTCAAGTATACCTTCTTATTTTTACTCCTCACTTGACCCTTGCCTTCAATTGAAACCCTCTTCTTTCTACCCAAAAAAAACTTGGATCTTTTTTTTTTTTTTTTTTTTTTTTTTTTTTTGAAATTCAATCTTAATTGCTATGACTTTTTATATATCCTTCTGATATCAAACTTTGTTTAAAACTCAATTTATCTATTATCAGGTCAGTGTTGCACTTAAGAAAAACAAATTATCATTGAGCCAAACTTGCAACTATTTACAATGGTCAGAGGAAAGGATTGTCAGTTTGAGAAAGACTGCCCAATGCTCTTATTTATTGGGATAGATGTAAAGAATATCAATTTTGTATCAAACTTAGAAATTGAGCTTTCATATTCAGTTTTACTCCAGATTCATGCTGAGGAGAACCACTTTTTTTGCTAGTAGTCATTATTCACTTAATTATATTATCCCTGCTCGCTGATTCTCTCTCTCTCTCTCTTTCTTTTTCTTTTTTTTTTTTCATATGCTTTTTTGATTTTCTCTCTCTTTATGCTTTTTTGATTCTCTCTCTCTCTCCTTTTTTTTTTTTTTTTTTTTTTTTTCTTTTTTTTTCTTATGCTTTTTTTTGAGTCTTCTCAGTTTTTCAGTGTTGCTCAGTAGCTTCAAACGTTTGGATGTCTCCGGCACAATTAATGGCTACATAAAAATGAAATGAAGGCTTTGTTCATAGCTAAAGGGAAGTATGGGTTAAGGCTACATGTACCTTGAAAAAAAAAAATTTTTTTTCTTCTCCATGTAGCACTAAGATGGAAGAAGACTGAAAGAGCTGCGTTATATGCCCGGTGACACGTTCGTGAAATCCATTCAGGTGTGAAAATTAGATTTAAAATTAAAGCAAAAAGCTTCTTTTTTTTTTTTTTTTTTTTTCCTGTGACAACTCTGATACCCACTGGTTATCAATATCTATTTTATTTAACTCTTCAGTGTACTATCCTCTTTGGGGCTGCATGTAACTTTCTTTTGAAGTGTTGATTTTTACTGGAGGTCAGTGAATGAGATTCAAGATGCACCGTAAGTTCAAGTCAAGAATATGGTTGCTCATTAATTAATTTATTATTAAATAATTACTGGAGTTACTCCAATTCCTGGATTGAGAAAGAATTTTATTTTTTTCTCTTTCAACTTTTAATTTTAGTTTTGTGCTGACATAGCTGAAGTCATCAGTTGGTGCTGCGAATGAACTCTCCAATGTCTTGCAGAATCCATTTCACTTGTATTTGAAGGCAAACAAAATTCTTGCAATAAGAAATTCACTTTATTTTTGATTCATGATATTTATATTTGGTTGTATTTTTCTAATTTGGCTATACCATTTTAAAAAAGCAAGACAGTCAAATAATATTATACTTGCATTGGTTAATTTTTATTTATTTTTTTGCATAAGTAATTTAAAATTTAAGGATTTTTCACACCATTAAATTAAAATTTAAGGATTTTTTATACCATTAAACCTGACACAAACCATAAATGACATGTTTAGGAGAAATTGGAATTTATAATCAATATAGTCCCACTGCCTTTTGTCAAAAGATAAAGTGCAGGAAATAACAAAAACTTATCTCCCCCACAACCCATCTATATATCTCATTAGTAAGGATAATTCGAAGACATTAATCTGAAGAGAGCTCAATGTAAGAAACAGAGCAATATAAAAAATAAGTACAGACAATCCTTAAAAAGCCATTCGGCCATATTGTTGGCTGGTTGGTTTGTGTTTAAATAAATGGAATCAATTTGTCCAGAAAAAAAAGAAAAGGAAATTCCTCTTTTAATGTAAAAATTCTTTTTTTTTTTTTTTTTTTTTTTTTTTACCCCCACTCTCCTTTTCTTTTAGTCTGGACAAAGAGATTCCATTTATTTAAACAAAACAAACTTTGGTTGGTCTAAAGAGATGAATATTTGGATGTTCTTGAAACAAATTATAAATGAATGTATCTTCCACGATTGTCTGTACTCATTATAAATACATATAAGGGTGGGAAAATGTGGGTGATTTGGTACTGTGGAAGTAGTAAGGTATGTCTTAGATGTCATGTTCTGAAATGGTGAAACTAATTTAGTTTCTCAAAGTAACTAAAAACAAGCAACAAGGTTGCAAAACTTAATTTGGAATTCTGAAAGCTTTGAATCCCAGGAAAAATGCATTAAGGACTTTGATGTTAAACTTGCAAATAAGGGAAGGCAGGAGTCCTCAATTCAAGTATAACAGTTGCCATACTGCAATATATTTGGTAGTTACAAGTGGAGTATACTTTACCAGAAAAATACTTCTGCTTCTCCATAAGTGCCATATCCCTTCAGGAGATAAGTGATTACGGCTCTTCACAGTTTCCTTTATTTTAAATACCTGTAAGCTGTGCACTGCCATAGTTCTTAGAAAAGATAATGGAGTAGTTTCCCCAATTGCCTTCTCCATATATTTTTTTTTAATTGTACTTCTATACTGGTTGCCAATCAAGGCTAAAGAGTAAAGTCTACCCTGAAATTTAACCCAGGGAAATAGATACATGCCTTTTGTAAGGCGTTGGTGTAAACTGTTTCGATTGAAATTTGGACTTGGGTCGCTAATTCCACATTAAATTAAAACAAAATAAACCCAATCCACTTTAAATGCTGATATCAGTTAGTCCATTCGCACCTCCCATACATCAGCGCTAGTATTAAAAATCTATAAAATTTTGGCAAAATTTATTTTGGATCAGACTGAACCGCTGACTTTTACAAACTCTCCCAGTCTATTTGAAGCGTCTCACTGTGGATCAAACCATTACTACTTAAAGTTTGATACTCACTGAGTGCCCTATGCTTGTGGCCTTGCTTTACTAAGCTCTGCTTAGTAAATGTCGATAGTCTGCCTATTTTTATGATGATAGTTGTGGAGGTCAATTAGTTATGTCAATATTTAAAGTATAATGTTGACAGGCAGATTAAACATAACTAAACTTTCAACGCTCAAATTGAAATAAATTGTGAATTTAAAAAAAAAACATTATATATGAGGTTTTATCAAAAAGTATCTGTACTGGTGCTAAAAAAAAAAAAATTACAACACATATCAATTCTGCAGTTGGAGCACTTCAATGTGATGTAATGATTAGCAAGCTTGTCATGCTAAATCAATTACACTGTAGTGAGTTCGATCCTCACTGAGTGCTCCACACTTTTGGCCTTGTGCCGCATCTAAGTTATGCTTAGAAAATCATTAAAGTTTAGCAAGCTTGTCTCGTTAGATAAATTACTAGTTTGATCCTCAATGGGTGCTCCTTAATCTCGGCCTTGTGCCACAAATAAGCTATGCTTGGAAGTACCCAAGACTGATTTACTATATAGTGTAATGGTTAGCAAGCTTGTCTTGCTATATCAATTTAATGAGTTCGGTCCTCATTGGGTGCTCCATATCTTTGTCCTTGTGCCATGTCTAATCTACGCTTAGTAAATTGCCATATCTATTCAGCATTTAATCTCCTTCAAAGTGGTCCCTTTCTGAAGCCACGCACTTTATCCAGCGTCGTTTCTATTGATTGAAAACATTAAGGGAATTCTTGGGGGGGGGCGGTGGGAGAGGGATAGCCAGCGATTGACTTCTCTTGTATTTCCTTGACGTCTTGAAATTTTGTTCCCTTTTTGGTAGGGTTTTGATTTTTGAAGAGGAGAAAATATTAAGGGGGGGGGGGGCAAGATATGGAATATTTGGTGGTTGTTAGAACTGAGGAATATTTTGCTTGGTCAAAAATTGCTGAACTACCCATTGTAACTGATGAAATCTCTGGGGTGGTCCGACGACCACAATTTCCCTCCAAACACTGCTATAAACAATGGAAGAGAGTGAGAATGTTATAAATTTGTGTGTATGCATGACAGTGTTCAGGGTCAATCTGTGCCAAGTAGCTTCACCCTGCGTATTTTAGCTCGGTTACCATAGTAACAGGCCCGATACGTTTTGATCAGACCTCATACACACATATAAACAGGACGTGCATTTACTGATGCATGTTGCTGGAACCAAGATAACTGATATCGGTATTTCAAATGCTGATTTTCAAGGTAGGCAAACCTTAGAAGATTGGCGTAATTTTACTCTTCCTTCTCACATTTAGGCATAATTTTTCTTGCTAGATAAATTTTTTTACTTATTTCACGTCATTGATGTCAGTTGTTGGCGTTCGAATCCAGGCTGAAATTTCGAATGCTGATTTCCGAGGTAAATAGTGCCTCCAGAGTTGCCGGATTGACGCAACACTGTATTCTACCCATTTTTTTTCTCTCTCCGTAAGCTCGAATAAATATTAAGAATTACCTGCATTTCAACTCTTCATATGGGAAACGAAAAATACTTAATTTTCTTGCTTCACTCCCCCATGTGTGTGTGGATGAGAGACAGAGTTCATTTAGGGTAGTCCGTTATAGTGCTCTTATTGTCCACCGTTAAGCTCTCCATTCATCATTCAGGAACGGAGGATGTCAAGAAATGCTAGTGTCCACCGCCTCTATTGTCCGTTTGGTTAAGAGAAACAGAAAGATAGAGAAGAAATAATATGACGGTATTTTGAAAATGTTCCATTTGTGTTGCACAGTGGCTGAAAAATTTCAAGACCTTAAGCAATAAAACTGCCATCAACAAATTCACAAGTTGTTCTAAATTTTTCTCATGTTTTTTTTTGTTTTGTTTTATTTATTTTTTTACAGCTGTTTTTCGCTATTGTTTGCTATGACGACCATTGTCCTTTCCTGCTTTTTGTCCCCCTTCCCCAAATACTCTCTCTCTCTCTCTCTCTCTTTCTCTTCCTTCTTTTCCCGCCTAATTGTTATTGCTTATCTTCTCTTTCCGAGACAAGACCTCTGATCAGGAGATTGGATGTTTTGAGGAGGGTGGAGCAACTTCTTAATTACTGTTGTTCCCAGGTCCACCCAAACTCTGTGTGGTAGTACCTATTAGGGTCCAAGCTATGGGCAAGTAGTGTACCCCCAAACAAAAATCATGACAATACATCACTAAAAAAAAATATAAAAATACATTTTTATAGTAAAATTACCAATAATACATTTTATAATGTACAAAATATGTATCTAAAAAACATACTTTTGTGTTTAAAATATTTAGATTTAGGTATTAAATAACACACATAGATCGATATTCCTCTAAACAGAATCAATCAACCAAAGAACCAACATGAAAAAAAAATTCTTTCGTGACATTAATTCATATAATATCCTAATTTTTTTAAAGAAATCAAATTGTAGTACAAAATATAACTTCAACAAATCTATAACATAAAACATACATATCACGACTTCTAGTAGTTATATTTGCGCATACATGAATTTGCACAAAAGCTGAGTATAATCGACCATGTATCCAATTGTGAAAGCAGAATAACATATAGCATATTTTTATTACTTCAAACCTCCCAAGACAACTTTCAGCATTTAATGACCAATAAGGAGTTGATATGCTGTTAAACAAATCAATCTATTTCACTTAGATGCCCTTTCTGTCTTCACTATTGCTCTTTATTTCACCCTCTCTTTTAGCATTCTTCCTTTCTACCCTCTCACTTTTTAATTCCCCTTTACCTTCGCTCTTTGTTTGCGAGTTGCTTTCTTTTCTCTGTCCCTTTTCTTTCTTTGTTCTCCCCTTCTTTCTCGCATTCTTCTCACTTTTCTTCCTCTTTCTTTTTCTCTTCTCTCTCTAATCCTTTTTCTTTCTTCTTTTCCTCCTCACTTTGTTTAACTGGAAATAGTCCAATTGCAATTTACGACATTGTTTGTCGTCGTGCATTTCCCCTAGAGGTACATAATATTTTTTTTCTTCATTCTTTGAAAGAGGCTCGCAACGGATATTTCTGACATCATTCTTGGTAAAATGAAATGGCTTTGAGCGAATCAAATTCGTAGGTCTTAGCAAAGACCATCCTTTTTCGATCTTTGTAGCCAGTCACTACAGAATCACACACACACACACACACAAAATGCCAAATAACAGAAACCACATCACTTGACGGATTTCAAAAGTACCAACAACTAAAATGGCAAGGACTGTAAATAATAACATAATTTAAGTGTTGATGTTCCACACAATCTCAAACAAATGGTTAGGAAGGAAAAAACCCATCAATATTGAAAAGAGCGATGACAATGAACTTCAGAAACCTATTTTCTTGAAAGATTGATTTAAGAGAAAGACTTTATAAGTTTCAACTGAAAGTAGTACTGTCTGCTTGGGCAATGGATGTTTTCTTATAAGGAAACGGTTAATATTACTACTACTATTCATATCTTGAAAGTCATCGAGTTGTTACTCAACCAAACAAGAATCACATTCTGCTCAAACAAGAGATTAATTTAAAAAATACAAAATTTAATCTTTTATTTGGACCTGCTTGATGGCAGAGACTTGCTTAGTTCGGCCCCAGGTAAGAAGCAAAATTTTGGTTCCCAAAGAAAGTTTACTCTCTGTACTGTTAAGATTACTACAAGATAATGTTTTCAACCCAATTCTACTTCCATTAATTACTGTACCTTATTAAGCCAAGATACACCTTAACTCTAGGCGATGCGTGGACCTCGTACCGTACAACAGAAGACCTACAGGTTGTCCCTAAAATCTGGACACATAGGAAATCTCATTAACTATATTTTTTTTTACCCCCAAACATGGTTTTGTCGACAGAAGAAAGAACTGGATTCTTATTTTGAGGTATGCTAAAGGAGAAGGTGTACTCAATGAAAATCACAGATGCAACACATTTGATTGAAAGCATAAAGAGTAAATGTGCTAAAATTGAAGGCAATGTGGATTTATTGCATTGAGTTCATGTGAATCTTGCACAAAGCTCATCAACCTTTGCATCACAAATGATGGAAATCATATTGAAGATGTTATTTGTTATTATTCCAATTCAAGGAAATGTTGGTGAAAATTTCATTTCTTGAAAATATGCATTTTTGCTTATGTGACCAAAACTTTAGGGACACACCGTGTATATTACTTTATATTAACTTTCTTGGTTTTTAATTTTAAATGCCATGCCCTTCATGACATAGACAATCATAGTACTAGATTCTTTTTCTTTGTTACCTGTGGATTGTTATACCATCTTGGAAAAGGTAATGGAGTGATTTCTCTTACGTTCTCCACGATTTGGACGTCACAGTTTATCCGTCACTAGGGATCATTCCAAACACCTTCGTAATCACTATTAGACTCATCCAACCCTTTGCAAATCGTTTGCACTGTTGACAGATTGACATCCAAATACTCTGAAATGTTCCTATTGGATCCTCCGGCGCGAATGCTAAGCAGTGCAACATGCCGTTTCCAAATTTCTGGCAAAGCGAATTGCATCATGGTGCTCCTTTTCTCACAGATGGTACCCAACTGACTCTGCTATAACGTGCAGTCAAGAAAATCAAAACGCGCATACGCAAAATTTAAAAAAAAAAATAGCGACAATTTACCTATCGCACACAGTACATATTAGGTTGGTGCAAAAATAATGACGTAATAATGTCGTTTTGTGATGTATTTTTTAACGTCAAAAACGACATTACTACGTCATTATTTTTGCACAAACCTAATATAATTTCACTCCAAGCAAGGCGATAATGTCACTAAGACGCAAGGAGTTACTGGGAGTGTAAGAGAATGTGACGACTTTAGTAATTAGAAAGGAGAATAAAAGAACATGATTGAAGAAGTCACCAGATGGTGGTTTGACGTTGCATTTAAATTTTTGAAGATTGTAGATGCCAGGGAAGCGGGAAACCAGTAGAGAATTTCATAAATGAGACGTGCGAGACATGAAGCTACTCGGATAGAACTTACGGTTATATCAAGCTATTTCAACAGTAAAGTGATGGGACCTAATTGGCAATCTAGTTGTGCACTTAAGTTCATGCGATCGAAGTATCAAGGAGGAGACCTCATTAGAACAATTGCAATGAAAAGAGAGTGGGAAGCCAAGTCACAGCGGTAGAAATCGATATGCCAGGTTAGGAACCATAACACCCACACACACACACACACACACACACACATATATATATATATATATAATCATCCAGAGACAGACTGTTTCGCTGTATCACAGCTCCTCAGTGTGTCTAGACGTCAGATTGCTTCAAGCCGTGATCGAAACCCGACTGATTTGACATCAGTCAGATATCTTACCTCTTGGCACGGGAAGAGAATTTTAATGTTTTTCACTATACGAAATACGCTAGCAGCTCGGAGAACTCAATTCAATTTACTTGAAGAGTAATGTTTAATATATATATATATATATATATATATATATATATATAGGTAATAATCCGTTGGTATATAATTCAAGTGAATCCTAATAATATACAACAAAAATAATAATATAAAATATTAAAACTGATCCACAAAAAAAGCTAGAACAGGGCGTATAAGATCTGTCGAAAAATGCCAACGTAGTAAAGTTTGGTTGAAATAGCTATTCTTATGAGGCAATTTTGAATTTCTCTATTATGTAACTTATATATATATATATATATATATATATATATATATATATATATATATAGACAGTGAGAGCAACACCAAGAGGTAACATTCTGTTCCATGTTTGACTGTAATCTTCGGGTCATCTGAGAGCCACCTGGGCTAGGTCAGATGATCTACCAGGTAGATTTTTGTCGGTGCACCTGTAAGCTTTTGTATCATCGACATAGGTATTCATTTCGGATGCTTTTATATTGTTCCTCTTCCTTCGAGCCAACAAAGATGCGATGGAATGGTAATTTCTTGTCTGGTGAGGTACAGAATTTGTACCTATGTCTGGAACGAAATACGCTTTTCATTTCCATTAGAAAAATAAACTCTAATATAAATCCCTCAACAAAAAGTCATAATTGATAAAATGCATTTAGTTTGGAGTTGCTGACAGCATTCCATTTATAAGGAGACAAAAGTACAAAAAACAAAAAGATAATGAGTCTGTCTATATTTCTGAGATGAGGTATTCTAATTATTTACATTGTTTGGACTATTGTCCTCATTTTTGTTATTATATCTACAACCCTTCGGTCATTGTACGCTCCGGCATTTTTCAGGTGATTGAAATTTCGAACTGAACTCTTAATTTCGTCCACCGGAGCAGATTGTTCTAGTTCCTCGTGCCATACCTCTTCCGGATATATCAGTTTCAGTTATCTCCCTTTAACTCAACAATCTTTATTCACCTCTGCCGTGGTATACAGAAATAGACTATCATTATTGTTTTGTCCATGTATTGCTTAATATATTGTAATGTAATTGTCATCTTTGGTAATGGCTTATGTAAGTCGAAAGCTTAGATAGGATTAAAAACATGTATCAATATGGTGATTTTCTTTCGTCTTTTAATGATAATGTTATTAAGCTTATCAGACCATATGAAAAGAATTTACATAAAATAGACAAAACTTGTCTATATCATTTAAATGAAACATGCATCAATATATATATATATATATATATATATATATATATATATAATCCAACATAATGTATCGAATTTTTCTTTCTTTTATGTCTCATAACATGAACTTAAATAAACGTGTAGACAAGCATGGAAAAAGAGATAAAAAAAAAACTTTAGTTTCGAAGTATTCATAAAAAACAACAAAAAAAAAGACCCCTCCCCACAAAAATAACAAAAAACGCGGAGTTCATTTACGCTGATAATTCGGGCCATCCACTGCTCTCGCATGACAAAGGACACTCCAAACTTCTTCTTCTTCTTCTTCTTCTTCTTCTTCTTCTTCTTCCTCTTCTTCTTCTTCTTCCTCTTCTTCTTCTTCCTCTTCTTCTTCTTCTTCTTCAAAGTTAGTCACAGGAGGAGGAGAAGAGGAATGATTACGCACTGTACACAACTTGCAAATCGGTAACACATTCGCAAAGCCAACAATATAAACAAAACAATAAACATGTAACTTTTTCAAAACGCGAACACGCATGCTCTGCGTCCAGAAACATTGAGGGGAGTGCTTACGGTACGATGGGCTGTCCAATGCTGGCGCACAATTGGATATGACATTTACAACCGAGTATTAACAAAATTACGGACGATATTCGATCTGGGGTCTGTGCAGTTTCTGACCCGACACTAAGTTAGATTAGCTGATTAAGAAATCAATGTATTTAAACCGTTTTTTTTTCTTCTTTTTTTCATTTGATTTTTTTTCTTCCTTTCTTTTGTACTTTTTTTTCCCCGTTTAACAGCTTTTTTCTTCTTTTCGCGTGTTGTTTGCTTTTTCATTTGTCTATTTTCTTTTTTCCCCTCCATCATCTTTCTTTTTTCGTTCGATTTGTTTGTTTCGACACACGTTAAGCTTTTTAATCCTTGCATCATTTTGTTCGATCTTTAAATGTATTTTTTCAAAAATCTTTAACAATATCGTTGTATTTTCTTTGCATTTTTCTTCTCATGCGTTTCCATGTTTCCAAAATTCTCTCATTTTATATCATTTATTTTTTTCTCTTCTGTTTAGAAACCCGTTTAAGTCACTTAGAATCCACGGAAAATTGTCGTCTGCTTCATCCAATTTTTTTTCCTCTCCTCCAAACATCTGGAACGCTCCGAATATTTTTCCCAGTCTCGATAAAATGTTACAATCTTGGCGAGGCTTTGGACGTCGGTTGAGTTTCAGTTTCACTCCAGACCTCAAGTAGAACTCAGATATACGATCCATTGTCTTGACTTTATGCCAGGCTTTATCTTAGAAGAGTCAGATTAGATTAAAAAAAAAAAAAGAAAAAAAAAAAGGATTATTTCTGTCATGTCTTTGCTAGAGATGCTCCGTCGTCAGTTTCCAGCCTTGATAGAGTTCAAAATTATTTAAGGAGTCTGGGCGGGAAGTGAGGGTAGATTTATTATCCACTCTGCAGCCTCTTTCCTCACAGACGTGATATCACAAGCCTTTCTATCACTGTTAACATGGCAAATGTTCAGATGAGCGCCATTCTTTAGTTCTACTATTTCTGGCCATTACAGCTTAAACAGATCATGCCACTTCCACAGAGTCAAGTTATCCTCATAACCCTCGAGTTTCAAATGTAAGAAGACAGGTTCAATCAGATAGCTTTTTTCCAAAAACTGCTACTTTGTTGATCAGGCTCCCGAGTGGATGCTTCCATGAGCACTGACTGATAAAAAGTAAAGCCTTATGTTTATTTCTACACAAGCTGCAGCAATTACAGAAAGAAGAATACCATCATTGATTAGTGAAAGTTTTCACCTAGGAAATAGTATTTTTATTCATAATCGCCACCATTAGCTGCGCATTTTTGCCAAAAAAAAAAATCCTTCATTATGTGCGCAAACGACTGTGCAGGTCTACCAGGAACACATCTTGTCACACAGATCGCAGTTACCAATATAAAAAAAAATTCATTAACCTCCGCCTAATTTTGTTCAAATCCATTATTTGGTTTCCGTAAGCGATCAGCAAGCGTCAATAGAAGCAATTATACTGCTTGGATTAATTTGATGACACAACTTTGCTTCGTACGCATTTTCATGTCAGAAGTCATTTTGCCTGATCGTTTCTCAGCTGCTGTCTGTAACAAGAGAAAGAGAAAGTCTTCTTCTATACGGTCAAGGCGTGCATCTGACTTCATGTGACAACATAATAAAACAGGAGGTATTACTTTCGGAGCGAAACTTGAGACGCGAAAATTGAGTAATTTGTAAACCGGCATTTATTAAAACTAAGGATATTTGGTCGGTATTATTTGCACCCGAAGGAATAAGTCACCAGTTATTTGAGAAGAAAATGAGGTTTCTTGAAATTCGATCTGTTAATTGTCGAAATCAAATAACAATCGTGAAATGGCAAACTGACCGACATCGTTAAAAATCCTGGCAGTTGGCGAATGGCAAGCTCTGAATGTTGGACAAATCTCAAAGGGATTGTATAGCGTCATACGTTAGCACCCCACCCTGCTTCAAATATGGAAATTTCCACGATATCCATTTTCTTTTTCAGGGTAAAGGGGTCGCTGTTTTACAAATGCTTCGAGGGAGAGAAACAAATACCTTTTTTTTTTTTATAGATCTTGGGATTTATTATATATATATATATTCGGACCATCATTTTCAACTTGGTTTTTACACTCACAACATTTCGGCCGTTGTAGCCTGCAGTCTTCTTCATGTGTTTGGATCTTTAATCAACATAAGAAAGTGGATTAAAGCGTTGGTTGAGACCGTATCGCCTATTGGGTTTCTTGGCAGTTGTAGCGGTGCAAAGTCATATACTCTGGTTCAGTCGATGAAACGGACAAGCAGCACTTAGTTTGGTTTGGTTTAGTTTGTTTTACGGCATATCAACCTCAATGGGTTATTTAATGCGGGCAACTTTTTTTCCTGGTAATATTTTTGTTTTGTCAAAAATCTATTTCTGGTAATATTTTTTTCCTCAAAAATGGATAGCTGGTAATATAATTTTAAAAAATGTATTGCTGGTAATATTTTCTTTCAAAAACGTATTGCTGGTAAATTTTTTCTTCCTCAAAAATTTATTCTTGGTATTAATTTTTTTACAAAGTATTTCTGGTATTAAAACCTATTTTGACACTTTCATAACGCTTTTTACCTCAGTTTCGAGGTTAACTATTTGCCCGTAGCTGGGACCCTAACCGGTGCTACCACCCCTGCTGTTGGGCGTAGTTTATCGTCTTACCTTGGACGCGCATGTAGTTTATCGTCATACCCAGGACGAAAGCAACATTTAGGTGAATAAGACGGGTGAGTGCTAACTGATAAAGAATATCCCCACTTCGCTAAGCATAGAAAAGTGCAGTAAAAACAATAAACCCCATCAACCCTAGGAATTGAATAATGTGATTGATTCGAAATTCCAATTAGGTTAGCGAGTAGTGAGTCGGATACCTGGAGAAGGTCGGAGAGTAAGATAACCGAAATATCGTGAGTATAAAAACCAAGATGAACATGATGTTCCAAATAGCAAAGAATGCCGAAACTTTGGGGGTATCACAACTGAGATATGAGCATAATGATTTGAATTGCCTTTCATTTAAATAATTTAATAATAATTCCTCATATAAAAAAATCACGTCAAAATTCACTTGGTATGTATATAATAATTAAAAACACCAGATAAATATAACACTTCTCCATTTTTCTCCTCCTCTTCTTCTTCTTCTTCTTCTTCTCTTCCATCTCCTTCTTCACCTTTTTCTTTTTCTCCTCCTTCTTCTCCTCATCCTCCTCCTCCTTCTTCTTCTTCTTCTTCTTCTTCTTCTTCTTCTTCTTCTTTGTTCCGTGTTCCTTAATTGGTGATAAAATAGACTGACTTGTTCATTTGATCTATTCCCGCCTTTTAATTACACTCCATTGCAAATATCTTGTTTTTTCTAAGACAAAAATTTGTTGTGCTCTTCATTTTTCTAAAACAAAATTGTTGTTATGTTCTGTACAATTTTTAAATTTTATCATGTAGACACACATGCAAACGTCAAGAGAGGTAAGTTATTGAAATGTCCAAATATCTTTTAAAAAAAGAAAAAAATGTCTTACAAAAAACAAGACACTGATGACGACATTGTGCTAATGTCGAAAGTACTCTGAATAAAATGAACATGCATCAACATGGTAATTTTCTTTCTTCCTTTAATAAGGACACTAAAAACCTTGTCCGTAATTACGAGAGAATCCTATTAAAATAAGTAAACAAAACTTATTTAAATTATTTAATGAAACATGTCTATATGTGTGTGTGTGTGTGTGTGTATTTAATCTGGCATTTTCAAATAACTTCCAATGTTATTATAGTAGACATATCGTTTTTTAAATAGACACGCCATTTTTACCTATTAACCTGCGTGTATTACATCTATCAGGTTACGCATTCGAGAAATCTTAGTAAAGATAATTGCGTACCCCTTTTTAAGGAAAAATAAAAAGGAAAAATAGTCTTGCTTGCTGCGTTGTTCCCCCGTGTCTGAGCAGTAAAGTACATTAGATCAAACTTTGTGTTGAGAAGTGACAACCCGAGAGAAAGAATTCTGCTTTCTAAATCAAAACGATTCATCTAAAGATATCGAACATAGAAATTAAAATAAAAATATCTTTTAGCAATCGATCTCATTATTTGAGATATTCATTATTATAATAACATGGGGTATGTTCACTTCAAGCAGTGTCAAATCATACGTCAGGCTCAGATATTTTTTAACTGATATTCGCCCTATACAAGGCCCAAAGGTAAGTCAAAGCAGAGGGTGGCTGGGGGCGGTTGTTGTGTGAGCGGTAATAGTAATTGATGAAGTTCATGCGGATATGTGGGAAAAATAACTGTTAACTTTAACTTGATTAGGTTATAATTGTAATGATTGGGAAAGCATCCTGCTGGGATTCTGTTCCACAAAGTAACAGATCTTGAGAAGAAACTATTCCAGTGGAACTTGCTCCTTACTTTTATGAATATAAAGGGTATGAGGGTGGTCCGCCTCGATGTACGCTGCGTGGTGAGTTTTAGCTGGGAGGGTTAGAGATGGCGAAACAAAGGAATGTAGCTCTGTTGAACATTTTCCACTGTAGAGTAGTGAGAGGTCTGTGGTCTGTGGTAAGTTGGAAAACAATTTATCACCCACAAGACCACGTAAGCACCTTTAGATTCCATCAAGACTGAGAATTGAAAATTGAGCAGCTCCAGCCCAGATATAACAACAGTATTCTATTTTTGACTTGATCTGGTGCTTGTAAAGATGGTGTATATCAGAGGTGTCACTGTCTCGGAGTGGTGCAAGGAACCGACCATTTTCCCATCATCTTTAGCGATATATCGTATGTATGATCTAGAAGCATAACCCATCTTCGGCCGGGTGTTTCATTATTGGGAATTTTTGCCGTTCAATTGGAGCAGTTTAAGTTTAAAATCGACCCACCCGAAAATCAATATTAGTAACAACAATTGGGTGCAACTCAGGCATCATCTCCAAACGATTTTTTTGGCGGGGGGCGGTAACAATTTGGAGGGGTTGACCCTGAAAAGGGTCGTTTTTGGGTTGTCAATCTTGCAAGGATGGACCGTCATAATAATAATATACGATAATTTTTATTTATAATATAATTTTTTATATAATTCTAATAATCTTTTGCGTTAGATTTCAGCTCTCTAAATTACGGTGTTTTTTTTTTTTTTACAGATATTAAATTTTATCTTTGATTTTTGCGCAAAGTGTAAAAAATCAGTCTTTTTCGACTTTTCACCTTCAAGGTTGTATTTTTTCCAGCCAATTTGAACTCAAAATCAGAACTGAAGAATTATCTATCAAACAAAAAAAAAAAAAAATCATCGAAATCGGATAAAACCTGTGGAAACGTATCCGATTACACACACACATACACACAGACACACGCACAGATTTTGAGAATTATAGATATAGATACCACTTGAGGCCTGGGGTTAGCTTAAGTCCCAATAGACGATCATGGCAAGGGACCTTCATTACGACAGACCGAAAGGAAATACAGGGCCTGCTTGATGATGATGATGATGATGATTGGAACGTTGCAAGTTTGGTTTTTGAGGCACTGGATATGGCCAGCCAGTTTTCTTCGACTGAGTTCTTGAAGCTAATTTGTGTTCTTGTGCCAAACTTAGCCAATCTTAATAAATATTCATCGTTTATAGGACTTTTGTCCCGGGATGGAAAATAACCAAAGTGTAGACCAGTGGTTGGCGGGTATTCCCTGCGCTGCTCCTTCTCCACTGTATTTAAAGCAAGGGAGTCAGGGTCAATCTCTAATGCTAGAGGCGTTCCAAAAAGAGGAAAATGCCGGCGGAGTTGGACAATTACTCTCATCACCTGCATGTGCGTGTGTGGGTCTTCACATTATAACCTTGTGTAAAACTATCATGTGTATTAGGGGCCGTAATTAAGCAAATTTTTCTCCTTTTTCTATGTGATTAATTCCTTCTTGAAATGAGAGATTGTAACTCTCCACAGCTTCTTCTGTTGTTCTCAGTGATATTTTTTCTTTGTATATTTATACGTGTATTTCAACAAACATCCTTTTTTTTTAAAACAGTGAAATTAAACGCAATCGAAATTCGGGAGGCATATTTTTGTTAATAAACGTTCGATTTGTAAGCCGGTTGGGATCGAATTAAAAACAGTGATGTCTGTTTAAAGCTACAAATATTTTAATGGGCACACGGACTTTGCGGTTACCATGTATATATGCATTAGTTAAGCGGATCTATTTACCTAAGAGTCGTAACGTTTGATCTGTGGGGGTTGGGGTCAGTATCATAAATTATATAAATCAATGGAAGAAAACAAATTACATCGAGAAAAAAGGGGTTCAGTTCAAAATTTGCAGACCGTGAAGTGGTACCTGAAGAAGGCAAGAGTGTCCAACTGTTGATACATTAGGACTAAAATAACCAAGATGTGGATATTAGTTCGAGTAGGTCAGTGGAGAATCATGATAGCTGTTCATCTTAAAAGTTAAAAACAGACAAAAAAAAAAAAAAAACAACTTTGAATAAGCTGTCCAAAATTAAGAGAAAGAAATATTAAGAGGTCGTCTCTGAGCAGAATCACATTCAATGAACTATCTTTGATCTATTATTTACGATTACCTTTCGTCTGGCACACAAAGTGCTTACAGAAACCGGTCTCCCTAAGCGGTCCTCCAATTAAGCAATTTAGAAAAGCCAAGTTACATTCTGGGCGAAGTGACTGTAAGCTTCAATGCAACATCAAATCAATATCATATATATATATATATATATATATATATATATATATATATAGAGAGAGAGAGAGAGAGAGAGAGAGAGAGACAGAGAGACAGAGAGACAGAGAGAGACAGAGAGAGACAGAGAGGGGGGAGAAAGAATTAATATGAGTAAAAGTTTGTTACTTAGCTGATTGATGTTATCTTCACCATACCGACTCCAGAGTTTCGTAGTCAGGATGCTGCAGATAACATCAGGCAGCTAAGTGACAAACTTTATATACTGCTCTGACGAGCTATCTTCCCTGGTGCCCCGACTACATGAATTTAAATGCGATATTATATTGGCATCTAGGTCCCACTGTTTTACTGTTGAAATACTTAAATGTAACCGCCACTTCTACTCCAACAGTTTATTTTTTCGCGACTCCCGACAGTCGAACTCCCTTCCTCTTACTTGCTTTCCTAATAACTACAATCGTCAAAAATTTAAATGCAACGTCAGTCTTGATCCCGTTCTTGTTTTATCCTTTACGTAATCCCCTCTGCACACAGTTGTCTCCCTCACTTTTACTTTCTATAACACCCTGTGTGCTAGTGGCTGTCCCGCCTAGCTTGGGTGGAAATGCTCATATATATATATATATATATATATATATATATATATATATATATATATATATATATATATATATGTATGTGTGTGTGTGTGTGTATATATGTGTATATATATTGTGCATATTTAGGCAGCATATTTTCATTCAAACAGATTTGGTTAAATAATTTTGGAATTTCGTTGTGATCCTTTCGAGTTCACGGATTAATATCTTGATAGGTTTAGAAAATTGTTAAAGAAATTTGTTCTTCAGCAAAAAAAAGACTTTCTTCACTGAATTAAAAATTATTAAACAAATCCTCGTTAATAATAACTTCCCTAATTACATTGTTGATGAACAAATTAGACAAGGCTATTAGGAATATTAACATAAATCAAAATGAATACAGTGCATCATGAAATAAACTTATCAAATACATTCAAACTATAAACAAGAGGAAAAAATTAAAAAAAAAAACCCTCATAAATCTAATATATCCTGTACTGATCCAGGTAATAAAAAAAGATAAAATTAATTATACTATACTAAATTTAATACAACCAACCTAGTTGTCCAAAACAATTCTTCTCCGCCAACTGGCATCTTGCAAAAGATCGACATTGTTTAGCAATTTAAATGTCCTTTAGGAGATTGTATCTTTGATAAAAATATCGATATTTACGTTGGCTTTACTACGACGATGCTAGCAAAACGTCTTACATTTCATTTGGCTGGTTTACCAAGATTTTCGTTACTTATATTTTTGATTTCTTACTGGTTACGGGTTGAGAGGCAATCTAGCAAAATGATGTTTAACATTAAAGTACATACGAAGCAGATTTGTTTCAGCGAATTTATCCATGCGGACAAAATTGCATTAATTTGGTCGGAGTTTGCTGAATGTTTATGGAGACCAAATTGTGGATGTGAGTACAGTTAGACGTTGGTTCGCCACTGCTATCAACCGATATCCGAAGTTTGTTATCAATTGCTGGTGAAAATGTAGCGTCAGTGGCGATGAAGATGTGGAACAAGTGTTTTCTAGTTGACAACTTGCTCCTAGTATCAATTGCAGTTTTGACGTAAATAAAAATAGAAGGTATTACATTTAACGTGTACCTCGTGTGTGTGTGTGTGTGTGTTTGTGTGTTTGTGTGTTTGTGTGTTTGTGTTTGTGTTTGTTCGCGCATGCGTATTGCACATTTCAATCAAATTTGTTTTCAATGAATAATTAATGCCTAAATACTTTTATTTATTTATTTTTACAAGGCCCAAGAGTCATTCCATAGCCTTCTGCCTAAATATCCCCTTTTACTCCCCATCATCATTTACTGATATTCCTTGGTGTGCTCATCAGTAATGGTCAAAATATGTTAAAACTTCACAACCCTCTAGAGCAACCCATACTGTTTTTCACTGCTTACAACAAAGTCCTTTGGTTTTAATCGTTTAAATAGTTCCTCAGCTCTTTATTATTATTCAGAGGCAATGTCTTTGGGATCATTACTTTTGATGCAATGACGATGGTCATCAGCTTGACTTTTATAGTAACAATTTCCGCAGTTCTTCGGCAAGGTTTTGGTATTGACCGACTTTTTCATGCTTTCATCATCTTTTTTTTTTTTTTTTTTCAAGTAGCTAATTGACTTTTACACAAGTCGGTCGGGAACAAGTGACGACAGGTCTCCCCAAATCTCCAGCACTAACCTCAGTGTCTTTATGGATTCTATGCTGGTCTATCTTAGTTTCAAATCTCCACCAAATTTCCAATTCCTCCAATTTCAATGTTTCAATCAGACGAAAAGCACAAGGCAGGAGTCACGGGAGGGTGGAATATATTTGTTTTAAAGGGAAGGATGTTTATAAAATTAAACACGAATATTAAACTTATGACATTAATTTGGGGTTTATATGAAGAATGAAATATTAATTTAAAATTAAAAGAGAAATAAAAAAGGGTTTAAAAATAAATTTAAAATATATAGATAAAAGTAAGAGATTAATGGAAAGACAGTTTAGGAGATTTTAAAATAGGATTTTTTAAATAATTAATATCTTTCCAAACCAATTCTTTTATTCTTTCTCTTCCACTCATTCCCTTTCTCACTAACCCTCTCTCTTCTCTCTCTCACTAACCCTCTCTCTTCTCTCTCTCACTAACCCTCTCTCATTCTCTCTCTTTTGACACAAACACATATGCAGAATATGTAACTCTCTTCTTCCAAACATTCAACTTCTCTCTCTTAAAACTATATCTATAACTAAAGGTAGATTTATCCTTCTCTCTCTTCTCCCCCTCTCTCTCTTTCTTCTCTCAAACAAACTGTATCGCTTTACATCCATATTTATATGGACAACTTCTCTTTCTTACTTTCCTTTCTATCATTCTCCTTTCAAACCTCAAGCCCTCATTTTACGCCCTTCCCTCTGTTTGTCCAAAGTCTCAACTTATCTCTTCTTTTCTCACTCACTCACTCACTCACTCACTCGCTCACTCTCTTTCTCTCCATACTTAAATATATTCAACTTTTACCCCTTTTCTCTCTACTCTCTTTCCTATTCAGTTTCTCTATCCCATTCTCACTGTTTAAACATATTTAACGCTCTTTAAAGCTTTTATATATATATATATATATATATATATATATATATATATATATATATATATATATACAAACCTGTTCAGTTTCTCTCTCACTCTGGATTCAAATCTATTCAAATTATTCCCTCCCATCTCACCATCTTTTTCCATCTCACCATCATTTGTATCTCTCTATTTAATTTACTTCTACCCAACAGATATCACGACAATTCCACTGAGTTGAAGACGTGACTTTTAAATTATTACATTACGTAAATACGACTTCGTTATTTTTGCAGCTTAAAACATGAAATGTCAGCAGAAGGGAACGTCACTGGGAGCTTTGCTGGCGGCCACTTCAACCACCCCCACCACATCAGATGTCATCAGTTTGCCGATTCGATAAAACATTTTGCTATCAAAGTCGATATTTTCATGAACACAATGTTGATGAACACGTCTCTGAACGCCAATAGGGAGCCAAATTCATTATTAAATTGCCCATTTGTTTTATCTTTTATTATATTTAAAGTCAGCAGGCAGTCGTGACGACAACATAAGGTTTTTTTTAAAGTGCATACACGGATGTGCATATTTAGACATACACACATATATTGTATACAAACACACACACTATACATACATACATACATACATACATACATACACATATATATATATATATATATATATATATATATATATATATATATATATATATATGGGATGTCCAAAAATGTATTCACATTTTGAATGTTTACTAATGAGATCCGATGGATTCGGCACATCCGGATGGAGTAACCATATTTCTAGACATCTATTGTACAGAGAGCTTCTGGTTGGCAGAAGACACCAAGGCCGACCAAAGAAACTGTGCAAAGACATTCGAAGCTAACCTTCACATGTGCAAGATCAGGGCCACGGAGCCATATTAATGTGCTGCCGACCGATCACGTTGCCGTGGCATTGTCCATGAAGCCTCTCTCTGCAAACGTTGAAGAAACCGGGTCTCGAGAAGTAACACCTCAAAGAGAAACGTTTCACCGTGCAGCTTTGGCAGCGATCAAACCCACTGACTTGCAGTGTCCGCACTTCTCCAGACTCATTCAGACTTTGGTTACCGACCAATTCTGATGAATTTCAAAACAAAGTCTTCTTCAAACACGGACGAAAAAACATGATTAATACTATTTACATTGTTCGGACTATCGTTCTCATCTTTGTTGCCATATTTATCACAACGTTTCGACTGTTGTACGCTCCGGCCTT
>OZ010586.1:113053147-113145647 GCA_963932145.1 Acanthosepion lycidas
TGATATCAAAAGATACACAAAGAAATAATACTTGTGTCATTGATTGATGTTCAAGCTCCCAAAAATCATGATCTCAAATGCTGATTTTCAAGGTAGTATTTCCCCACTGGATGATTAACGTAAAGCAATTTTCTTATGCCCAGTATCCCCCAACCTGGCCTTGTGCCAAACTAAGCTAAACTCAGTAAATAGTAGAAAGGAAAAAGAGGAGAAAGAGAGAGAGAGAGAGAGAGAGAGAGAGAGGTGAAGGGAAGTGGATTCTTGAGGAAGCAGGTTGAAGAAGTGGGAATAGAATAAGAAAAAGGAATGGGAGAGGTGGGCCTAAACGAAGAATCCAGTCAGTAAAATTGATTCACTTGGCAGCGATCGCTTCGACGGCCAGCGCCCTCTTCCGTCGGTGGAACAAAACGAAATTCCCAGCCATATCCAAACACATTTATTTGTACAGCTGCAAACAACAAATGCCATAACATTATTGCATTCCCCCCTCACCCCTACCCTCTGCCGCCTATCGGCTTTCCAAGAAGAATATTGCTGGTGAAAGTCTTGTCTTGTTTCGACGTTGTCGGCTGCTGGAGACGGTAAACAAATACAGAATTCGGATTAATGAAGGTCTTTCCGTGGCCCGTGGCCATTATTCGTCTTACACCGGTCTGTAACCCGGATGTCGAAATATCTAGCATTGCTAACCTAATTAAATTCTCTTGTCGTTTACTTTGTTTTTATTTTTCGGTTGTAATTGTAAATTTGTTTGTGTTCATTTGGATTTTTCAATACTTTCGTGTGGCGACAGAGAATAAATAATGAAAGAGAAGGGAGATAACCGAAGAAGAGAAATAAAAATTAAAAAAAAGAAGCAAGCAAAGCGATTCCAAAGCTGTTCAATGATAAAAATTGCAAAACTACATTTGACGATAATGATAATAAGTATATGAGTTTTGGGCCAAAAATGACTTCATTGTTCTAGAGATATCTTACTGAGAAAAAATGAAATAATATTGAATTTTTTATTTTAGGTACCTCAACGAAAAAGCTAAAAAATCAGCATACCTTGATGAAAACATGCTCCAAACGTAATGAAAAAATAGTTTTATCGTCAAAATCTTTGTTATTGTTAGGAAGGATCAAACGGAATTTTCTACTCCTTTTTAGATCATTTGAAATTTTGATTAAATAACTTGTTTTTCTTGAGTCAGTGGTTATACTACAGCAAATTCTAGCCTCTTTTTTTATGATGACATATTAATTTGGAAATTCTTGCAAAAATCAAATAATTGCCAGATTTTAATTAAATTTTCAGGACTTATTCACAAATGAATTAAATTAATTTTGCAATTTTTTTATTATAAAACCTTGGTAACATTATTTTTTACATGTGGTTCTGCCCCTTTTATGAAAACGAGAAATACATCAGGATACTTTTTAGTGGCTATAAAAGCAGAATTCTTTGAAGAATTTGAATCACCGATTTTTTTGAAAAATCGGACCCCGTCTTACCGAAAATCTGTCCTGAATAATAAAAAAAAAAAGATAAAAAACGCAATAAAACTAAGACAGTATTTAATTAGAGTAGTTTTTATTTGCTTTTCTGAATAATATATATTAAAGGCAATATTATCTGAAGAAAAATTTTTTTCGACAAAAATGAATTTTTACAAGATTTGTTTGAATTTTTTTACAATTTCAAATTGAATAATTTATAATAATTTATAATGATTTAAGTTTTTAAATCTATTAAAATTCATGATAATTCTTAGGAATTATTAAGTAAAACTTCCTAATCATATATTGTAAAGCTTATTACAACCTAACGACTCTGAATATTTTGATTTGTTTTTATATGTGTGATTACGTGTCGACTTTCTGAAGTATATAAAAAAAAAAACTTTATCGTCTGCTCCACCATATTTAACTATGAACACATTCGGCTGTTGGTCGACTGTCAATAAATCGATTAACATGTCAGAAAAAAAAGACACCGTAGTTAAGAAATTTTTGTATACATTTTATGCTATAAGTAATATTTGTTTCAAATCAGATTAATTTAACTTTAAATTTTCTAATTTTCCTCAAATAACGTTTCAAAAATATTTTTTTATTTTTGCAAGATTTTTAAAACCGAGAATTAACTTTTGTTTACGAATCTGTCAAAGTAGATGTTTTGATTAATTTTACTGGGAAAAATCGATTCCGATCAATATAATTTCTGCATGAAATACACCACAGAGTATTTTGCTTACTGGAAATAGTAAATTTTAAATCGTATACCAAATTAGCGGAGGTACCTATTATTAAAATTTTAAAACTTATGTATACCGAATTAAAAAAAAATTCGGTAGAAAGAAAGAAATCTTTGTTAAAACCACAATTAAATAAATTGAGGGGTTTAAGAGGCGCTTTTTGAAAACAGTTTGGTTTGATTGTTTTAAACGGCATATCAACACCTCTATGGGTTGTTTAATGCTGAAATCTAAAAAAAATTGTACACTATTTTATGTTTTTACCTACATATACTTCGAACGCAATTTTATGCCTTCAACTGCAGATATTGTGTACGTAATTGTATACATCTACAGGTCTGAATACTGGAGAATCTTGTTAGAAAAATATGCATCTTCCGGCAAGATTCGAACCAGTGTTGCTTAGGGTAAATCGTCATTAGATCTGACGTGACTTAGACCACTCAACCATGTAGGACCTCCCGGTCAAACTAAGCCCGAACAGTGCTTTTGAACACACATTTTCCCAAATGTCGAAATATACATTTCTGTTCTGTCGGATTTAACCCATTTCGTAAAAAAATTGTCCCGGTTTACGTTAGGAGACAAAAAAGAGCAGATATTCATATTGCCATAGAACTCGGCATGAACTTATTCAGTCATTAACTTAAGAATTAAGATTCATCCCAAAATTCAAATAGGAAAACCGTAAAATTTTTACGAGTCTTTCTAGTCTTAATAATTCTACAAGTTTAGTTATATTGGAATGTTTTTTTCTAGTTATTACACTCAAACAAAATAAAGTTGTTAAGCAACTGATTTCCCGTAACAATCAAGTCAAAATCGTTTCATTTTATGCATTATAGAAAGGATTCTTAAAATCATTCACGAATGTGTAATTTTTCCCTTTTGCAACTTACCAGACGTTTCTCTTTTGTGAATATTGTAAATTTTACTAGCACAACTTCTAAATGATCTCTCGGAGAAAAAATCCTTAAATTTTTTTGTTTCTTACGTCTATTTCGTAGATATCAACAATTATTGCCTCGTTTATCAATATAGATTTACAAGGATTTATATTAAATCGTGAATGTTTAATAAATTAAAACGTCTCCCATCATAAAACAGCAGCTTCTCCTCAAAAGGTACGTGAACGCTACGCTTGATGAAACTTAAGCGGATTGACATTTGTACGTCTGGCGTTTTCAGATATTCTGGATAGCTTTGACACGAGTCCTGCACACCACGTCAGCTAGTCACATGCTTAAATATTTGCCCTATTTTAGATTGCTTCATGAAAGATTAATTTGGAAAGAAACAAGTCGCGTATACCATCTTCGGAACCAGGTACTGATTGGAAAACTCGACGTTTTTTTATGGAAGAGGGTGTTGAAAATATCTTGTTGAGTTTGCTTTTATAAAAAATCTAACGTTCATCCAGTACAAGGCTCAAATGTCCCTCAAAGTAGTTGGCTATTTGTTGAGGTTGTTGTATTAGTGTAAGAGAAGGGGGTAAGAAATGCAGTTTATGAGGATTTGTAGGAATGCTATCAGTTAACTTTAGATTTGAAGAGGTTAACATTTTATTGATTGGGGAAGCATCCTCTCGGGAGTCTGTGTCACAAAGGAGTCTTCTTGGGAAGAAGCTATCTGGATAGAACTTCTTTCTTACAAATGGAATACGAAGGGAATGGGCATGATTTGTCCGAGTTTATATGGCATGGTGAGCCAATTGCGAAGGTCTGAACTGATGACACTAAGAAATGTAGTTTGTTAGAATATTTGCCACAGAAATAAGGAGTTGTAGAGTGGAAAATTATTCATCATTCCCAAGAATGTGTAGATGTTTTTGACCTCAAGACTGGAAAATGATGAATGGGCGACTCCGACCCAGATATGGCAGCAGTGTTCTATTTTGGGTTTGATCTGGCTCTTGTAATGAGAAAGGATAGAGTAGGAGGAGTCAGATACATACTGGAGCGACACAGGGAACCGACCATTTTTCCAGCATCGAAGGTGAACAACATTTTTTGCTCATATTCGTTAAGCTTCTTGGAATTTTGCTGAAAACTTTTTTTTAATTTGATTCACGTCAGATTCTTCTCATTCTATTTTCGATGCGCGTAAGGGGAGACAACTCGTATCACTTTTGTTTATCATTGTGTCGTTTGTCCGTTTCTTCCACTGAGCCAGGGTATGTGACATTTTTGCACTACCAGAGCCAGGGATTGAACTCACAACGGCCAGAATAATTAAAACAAAGAATTAGATGATGTGGTTCAGTGCAAAGGAAGGGGATTATGACGCAAAACAAATATATATTGTGTAAAATAAATCATTTTTTCTTTTAAAATAATGTGCCCAGACATTACCCACTTACACACAAACACGCACACACACACAAAAGTGAATAAAAATCGAACTAACACAAATAATAAAAGCATCATAACTAGCGCATAGATTAATTACATCAGACTTAGTGTAAAGATAACGAAAAACAGCACTCAATTGCTGTAACCTCATGTAGCTCTATCATGGATATTGAGCACATTCCACTAAGCAACGGGTATACATACATACATACATACACACATACACACACATATATATATATATATATATATATATATATATATATATATATATATATATATATATATATATATATATATATATATATATATATATATATATATATATTTTGAACAATAAAAATTAAAAAATTAAAATCCTCAGACACACTGGGTTATAGATTAATATTCTTTCGTTTTTTTATTATTATTCCATTTAGATTCCTCGACTAGTTTCGGCCGAAATGGCCATCATCGGGAGGAGAAATATTTCTGCTTGCTGCTAGCACTAAACTACAGAAATGAATGTCTTGATGGAGAAAATGAACTTTTGTCTGTAGTTTTCATTTGTTTTTTTATTTTTTTATCTTTTTAACATGAATCTTTTAACATTCCTTGTGTTGGTCAAACAGTCTCTTTTAAGTTGTTATTTGAGATAAGAGCTGGATGCTGCTATGAATTCTCTGGTCAGTTTGACAGTTTTATTGGACTTGGTGAGGGGATGTGTCTCTGTTTAGTGTTTGTGTGTGTGTTATTTGGTTCTTAGGGAGTGAGTGAGTATGCTATGTGTAAGCGTGTGTATTGCTGTGGGTGCGTGTTATCATTTGGCTCATTGGCTCAATATATATGTATATATATATATATATATATATATATATATATGGCCTGACCATTGCATCTAGCATGAAACAGACTGTCGCCTCTAAGTGTTGACTTCTATGTTCACTTTTATATTTACACACGCTCTATCTCTGATATTGAGCACTTTATCCCATAAATATAGCACACCTTAAGACTATATATATATATATATATATATATATATATATATATATATATATATATATATATATATATATATATTGCTAAAGATATAATGATTGTAAATTTTAATTCGACAACAAACGCTGTTACACCAAACGTTATTTTAGGGAATGCCCCTGTTTGAGTAGAAGCCACATTTTTTAAAATTCTTACTGTTTGAGAACAAGACGTCTGCACAAACATTAGCTATTCAGTAAAATAACGTTTGTAGTAATATATATATATATATATATATATATATATCTGCCAGTATTTTGGTACACACACTTACATACATCCGCACACATACACACACACACACACACATTTATATATATATTTACCCGCACACGCATATGCGTACGTTGGGCCCTGCATGAATTTGAAATGAATATATAATGAACCAAGCGAACGATCAGTTTGGCGCCAATGGAACTGATATGATCAGTTTTTGTAAACGGCTCGAGGCGATACCAATCAACCAATGGTAAGCAACAAGCCAACAAACAGATTCCCATTTTCATAAATGGAATATAATTCCGCCATTTCGTCCCGAATTTGCTCGATTCGAATAAATAAAAATCGGAATCCAGGCGATTCGTGCTTTTTCTATTCTCGTCTGTCATGAGACAGGCACATCAAATAGCAACAATTTTAATTTTCCTCTGCTTTTCCTCCGCTCACGTTTAATTGGATATGAATTTATTTATTCACATTATTTTGTCGGAAAATGAGGGTTGGTTGTAGGCCGTGAAAGCGTAGTGGCTCGTCTAATAAAAACGGTGATTCAGCAAACAAGATCACTTAGCTTTCGAATAAAGTCCGATGCATGATCTGCTGTAACGTTTTTCTTAAAGACATACGTCAATAATTTAATATAAAAACGAGCATGTATTGTTAACATTGAGACATTTTTAAAAACCGAAATATCATTAAATTAATTGCTATAAGATCTTTTACAGTGCATATAGGATGAACTGCTTTAACTTAAGAGTTGTTTTAATTTAAGCAATTTAAGGAAAAAATTATTGAATCATTTGCTAGATCAGCTGCTAGGAAAGTTGGTTCACTGTCTCGTGCTAGACAAATTTTCGTCCGCTGCTCCTGGTATATATTTAAAGATTCTTAATAAAATACAAAAAAGAATCTGTAATGTTATTAGTCCTGACCTGGCATCTCGCCTTCAGTCACTCTCCCACCGCCGTAATGTATCTTCCCTGTGCCTTTTCTACAAATATATTCATGGTAATTGTTCGGATGAACTTACCTCTATGGTACCCAAACTTTATGAATTTAAGCCAGTGGTAGATCGGTAACAAGGTTTCATCGTTTTTACATATGAATTGGCTAAATGTAACCGTAAGTTCTATGCTAACAGTTTCTTCTACCGCACTTCTCAGTTGTGGAACTCTCTTCCGGTTTCTTGTTTTTCAGTCAACTTTGATCTTCAAAAATTTAAATGTAATATCAATCGATGTATGCTGTCTTCTTGATTTCTCTTCTTTTATTGTTCTTGTTCCTTAATAATATTATTTTTTTTATTCTTTCATACTCAATAACCGCTTGGATTCCAGCCGAATCCATTACATTCCCTTACGTGCTAATACCTTAGCGAAAGGTAGGAATCCGCTTCTTCTCCCCCCCAGCTATGGGTAAATAGCAGGACAGACCGGTTTTTATGGCCTTGGATGGCAACTGGTCTACCGCAGAAAGAATTGGCAACCTACTACTGGAAAAAAAATCTGCCTCTCTGCCTCGTCAGTCATGTATCGAAAGATACATGATCGCCTAAGCGTGTATCACGCATGCCACATAACTGACTGACAGAACTGCTTGTGTCTTAGTGGCTTTATTGCCTTGCTTGGAGTAAAATGATTTAAAAAAGCTATCGCTCTCTGATTTCTGACATTACTTATGGGAATGACCTGATAATATGTTTTTTTTAGGCATTTTAGAAAAACGAAAATGTCCTAGTTTGCATATTTTCCACTTTTAGGCCTTTTTGAATAGAAAAAATAATTCAGCTTATTATTGATGGATAGATTTCGGACATTGCATATGAGATGACACCTGATAGCACGTATGGTTATTATTGGATAATTTTTGAATAGCTACAATATTATTCAATCTATCGCTATCAAATTTTGGACATTACATTTGGGATCACATGGCTGTCGGTAGTTTCTATGATTTTCTAAAGAAATAATTATATTTAACCTCTCCTTATATATGCGTTTTTGCAGAATGAATAACAAAACACCGGTAAAAAGGCGCCCAGCTTTCACTATATGATTTGGGTTGAACTTTTCGACGCTCTACAAAAGATTCACATTATTATATTTTCTGTCTTAGTTTTTTTTTATTCATATAGTATAGGATTTGAGTAATTAGTGCGGCTAATGTGTCCATTAAAAGATCTGCGACGCTGAGATCCGAAGACGGATTGGGATGGCCAAAAATGCATTCCAAAAACTGGGCAACGTACTGCAAAACAGGATGATTTCTTTGTTGATAAAGAAAAGAGTACTGAGCTGCTATCTGACATCTGGCCTCCTATACGGCAGTGAATGTTGGATGGTCTCCTCAAAGATGAAGAAGAGATTCGAGGCAGCAGAGATGTGGTTGTACAGAAGGATGCTAAGGATATCATGATGCGAGCGTGTAAATAACGATGAGGTCTTGGAGAGGATGCAAACAAGGTGGAAGCTTATACCTAACATCAGGAAGAGGCAGATGAAATTTCTGAATTTTTCTGACACGTAATGAGGAAAGATATACTCACAGGTCGAATAGAGGTGCGAAAAAGACAAGAAAAGCAACGCATGGCATACCTGGCAGGCTTAAGCAAGTGGATTGCAGAACGTGCTCTGGGAGAGTTGGCAGAGGAACGAAACTTATTGAGAGGCACAAGAGATAGGGGAAGTGGAGAGCCATGATCCCCTACGTCCTGAAAGGACACGGCATATAAAAAGAAAGAAAACATTTTTACATTTTTTTTTAACTATCTTTAAAATTATTTGCTTAAAAATGGGTGTGTATCTAATTTTTGGTGTCGCTACTTATCCCATCAAACCTTAGGTTTCCCCGTGGGTGACATGTTGATTTTCCAAACAAAGTGAACCTGTCCTAATGGAACACAAAAAACAGACGTTTATTGCCAGGGACTTGATCCAGTAAACGAAGCATTATGTTGAATGTCACTTGTATTGATAAACAGAAAAGGTTTTATTCTCAAGCAAGAGAAAGGGCACATACTGCAAAACAAACCAAAGATCTTATGATCATAAGGATGGGACGTTTTTCCACATCCCCCAGACACACCGGATTTAGCACCTACAAATTTTTCGTTTGTTTTGATCACTAGAGAATTTCATAAATGGTTGGACATTTAAAAAATTTTCAAACGGTTTCCTTTCCGGGTATTGTATGTCAGTCGTAGGTAACTAAGAGTTCGGATCGGGGTTATAACAGAAGTAAATAGTCGAGATAGACACATAGAGAAAATCAACATGCATATGTAGTCAAGTGAGATAGACCCATGGGTGAAATATTGCACGAATTATCGTGTTTTAGTACTCGAGAGTTAATCTCTTTTGCTGCCACTGATTTCGTCATTAGTCGAAGGCATCACTGTTGATGGAAGCGTTTGATGTTGTTGATGATCCGGTTAAGCTTGCCTGAAGTGGTGTCCATTGGTAATTCTAAACGAGTCGGCTCTGCCTTCGTGGGTGTAATTTATAGTTAGTCGGTAGTTCAGAAAAGGCTTTTGCGAACACTGCGTGAGCTTTTTCTGATTAGTAAGAAATGATGAAGAGGGTTTGGAAAATATGATACTCACAGGGAAGATTGAAGGCAAGAGAGACAGAAGAATACAACGCAAAACATACTTGGTGAGAGTGATGGCGAGGGGTAGCGAGGACAGGGTTTGGGAGAAATAACAGAAAAACAAAATTTAGAGCTACAAAGGACAGGAGATTGTGGAGAGCCATGATCACCTACGTCCTGAAGGGACACGGCACATGAAGAAGAAAAGGTGTTTTATGATACTGCTAATTTTGGATGGTATTCCGGAAACTAGTGCGCGGCGCCGGACGAAATTATGGTCTGTTTTTGACATATGAGCCGTGGATGTCGAGGTGGACACTTCCGACTGGGTACACGGCATACGTGTGTATGTATGTTTGTATATGCATGTATTTCTGACTACTACAAACATTTTTGTGGATACCCATGTTTTAATGGATGGCATGATTTTTTCTGTTTTTTTTTTTAAACAGTGTGAATAACATCTATTGGCCCACGCATTCGAGCGACTTAAGATTTAATAAAGGAATATATATGTATATATGTGTAAGTGTGATTGTTAGAAGCCTATCAAAATCTTAGGTGTTCCACTGAGTAGAAGGGACCCCCTACCCGCCAAAAAGAAAAGAAAACATGTGAAGAAAACAGCGGTAAAGTATGACGTTTTTGATATCCCTGAATGAACGCCATAATTTGAGTCACTATTTCTGACTGGGATTATGTTATGGTAGAATATATTAGGTTGGTGCAAAATTAATGACGTAATAATGTCGTTTTTTGACATATTTTTTAACGTCAAAAACGACATTATTACGTCATTACTTTTGTACCAACCTAATACGTGATTCAACCGGTTTCTAAATAAATAATTCTATTTTAATGAATGCAAACTCGGGGAGCCGAGTTCGAATTCCCCTCCAGTTCGTTAGATTCACTTACGCACAAATATCCTTGGGAAAGGTATGAATCCATCTCTTTTATTCACTACTATGGGTTAAGTAGCAGGGTGGGTTCTTTAGCCTTGGTTGCCAACCTGTATATCGTAGAAAGAAATGTCAAACTACTGCGGGGAAAAATCTTCTGCCTCGTCAGTTATGTATCAAAAGATACATCAGAGCATATGGCATTGATTGTCTTTCAAATGCAGTAATTTTAATCGGAAATTTCATGGCAATATCCCCAACTTAAAGTGTTTCTAATATTTAAAATTTTCATTTATGTTTGTCCACATATCTCGACCGGCCCATTTTACTGTCTGCCATGTGGTTATATGTTGTTTTAATGGTTAATAACATCACTACTGTTTTAGACAATACAGCTTAATTTTTTTTTTTAGTTTAACATTATTAGAAAATTTAACTCGTAATTATAAACACCCACAAACCGGTACATAGAGCTCGACAGCCCAGGAAGGCAGTCCATCTAGCGGTAGAAAAACCGTGATTTTAACCCTCCGCTGCCTTGCAGTCATATCCAAAATACGGAAAAGTTTATGGAAAAGGCTATCCGGACTGGAGATCCGAAGGCGGTTAGCTGTCAGTGTTGACAAGTTTCCGACAACTCATGCAGTCAGGCCATCCCCAAATGTAATACTTCTTTGGATCTTTTCTGTACAACCGAGATGGGGCCCATGTAGCCTGGGCAGCGCACTGCCTCTATATATTATCACCCAGGCCTGATCCCTGAAGAGGTCAATCCAGTTTTACTGCCAAAGGATTGAATTTTGACCAAACAGATTGATACAAAAAATCTTGCGAGGTAAACGAATGGCTACTATATTTTTTAACCTACAAACACGGACGGCTAATTTGCGCGAGACAGACTAGTTTTTCGATTTCAAAGGACATTTTATCATATTTTGTGTTTAATTTAGTTGAGTACTTATATTCCTATGAAACTTAACTTCACTGGGCTTACTGAGGGGATTATTCGATATTACTATGACGTTCCTTCCTACTTCAAACAAAAGATTAGGAAGGAAACCCACATCACTATTGAAAATAGGAATAATAGTTAATAGAATCGAGAAAATTTTGGGAAATAATGTTTTCACAGAAAAAAATAATAAATTTCAAACGAAAGTAGTATTGTCTACTCGGTCAAGGAATGCCGAAAGTTTCCTTATAAGGAAATGGCTAGTATCATCATTACTATTTGAGATTAAAACAGATACTACACTTTGATTCCCGCCCGATTGCCAGAGAGGGAGGAAAAATTTAACTCGTGTAGTACTGTCTGCTCAGTCAATGAATGTCGAATGGTTCCTTAAAAGGAAATGGTTAGTATTATCATTGCCATTAGAGATTAAAACAGATACTACACTTTAATCCCAGCCGGATTATTAGAAAGAAAGGAAAGATGTAACTAGAGTTGCAGTGTCTGCTCAGTCAATGAATGCCGAATGATTCCTTATAAAGAAACGGCTGATATGACCATTACCATATATGCTGACTCATTTAACCTACAAATATATTATGTTTTATGACTTGTGTCTAAATTTCTAGGATGAGGAGTTATAATTATTAACATTAACATTTAAATTCGGACTAATGTCTTCATCTTTGTCGTTATTGTCACAACGTTTCAGCCGCTGCGCCCTCTTGGCTTCTTCAGGTCTCGGAAGTTAGCAATCTAGCAACAACCAATGTCGTTAAACCTCGACACCCGTAACAAGAGTGCATAACGGAGTTTAACTGCTGTAATTGAACTGATCAGGAAAGTTTTTTGTTATTGTTAGTAGTGTTTACAAAGTCAGTTTTAACATCAGACCCCTAAAACCTCGCTGACAGAACAAGGCGCCCAGAAATATTTGCAACAATCATATTCAAATCGTTGGCGATTTTTTCCCCCTTTGTTTTGATTTTGTTTCGTGAGACGCAGTAGTTGGGCCTGATGGTATCGTGTGTTGCTGGGATGTCCGAACACTGACGGAGATTTAAATACCTACTGATCAGAATCGCAGACTCGTCAGAGCCATTTGCATGGTAATAGGAAATTGATGGTGTCTAAGCGCCGCCTAGACATCGGCTCATCTTGATCCAGGCGGCGATGAGCCGGCTCACAGGATCCGACGCTCAAGCGTTGATCTTTTTTAACCCTTTCGTGGCCAACCAATAACGCCATTTAAAATTGATAACTTGAAACTAGTGCCGGGAATGCTGGCGACGTTAGTCGTGGTGTTTGTGGTGCGGCTAGAAGTGTTGGCGGTTTTGGGTGGTGGTGGCTCCTCTAGCTTAGCACGCGCGAGACTTGGCAGCCGGACAGCATTAATGCTTAATCGACATTTTGCGCCAGATTTAGAAAGAAGAAAAAAAAACAAAGTCAGCGTGACCAGCGAGTTCTATATATGGCTACTAAGGGCAAAATGACCAACTGTCGTTTACTATCCAGAAAAAAAAGCCAAACAAAATATACTCGGCATATAGCTTTACAGTTTAAATTTTGTGGGTAGTGAAGATTTTACAAGTACACGACAACAGTACAGATCATTTTATTTTAGTTGTAATTCGTCTAACTAACTTTAGAAAGAAATTGGATTTCTGTTGTACCTATGAAGGATCGACCGAATTTTTGATGGTTGAAGCCAAACGCTTACCACTTGTAACATCAAAAACGTCAGTGATAAATTCTAAGCTCAGACTCCTCACCGTGGAGCCACGATCAGAATGTTCCATAACTCAGTGTGATAAGAACACCATATGTATTGCAATCATTGAAGAAGTAGGTATGTCTAGGGTAACATAACCTGACGGAGCCTTTCCTCTTCAAGCTATTTTTGAAATCAAACTCTCTTTTAGATTAGTTATCGTACTGAGGCTAAAGAACCCAGTCTTTTCCTATTACTTATACGGGTTTCAATTCAGGGTTTTCATTTTTCTTGTCTGGCTGGTATCCAAGCTCAGTTAGACCTGCTATTTAACCCATAACTGGAGGAACATGATTTTTCTGAGGATAATAGTGCAAACTGAACCTGATAAGCTAACTCAGAGTTTGCACACTGTACGCTGATGACACTTTTCTCTCTGGTACACGTATATCTAACTCCAGTCTGTAAAACAATGTTTAGTAATTCAGGTTTGCGGAACATTACTAAGTCCCTCTTGTCTGCACTAATCTTAGTGCAGCACGCTTAGTACGGCACGTCTGTTGAAAAGCAATTGTCGTCAAGCTTTTAAAAAATGCGTAAAAACAGGAGTGTTTGTGTCACGAAACAGAAAGAACCGCGTGTGGAGGACAATTGACTTTTCCCTTAAGAAACACTTGGGAACATCTGTTTATTTTCAGCGATCGTTTTTGGATTCCTCAAAGATGAAGAAGAGACTTGAAGCAACAGAAATGTGGTTCTACACAAAGATGCTGAGAATACCATGGACCGAACATGTGAGTAACGACGAAGTTTTAAAGAAAATGGAAACAAAAAGGAAACTTATACTTAACATCTGGAAGAAGCAGTTGAAATTTTCTGTGTAACGTAATGAGGAGGAAGGAGAACTTGGAAATTCTGAAACTCACAGGACAGATAGAGGTTAAGGGGGGGGCAGATGAAAGCAGCGTGTAACATACTTAATGGGCTTGTGGAAATGGATGGCAAAACAGCTTTTGGGAGAAGCAACAACAAAAAGACAAAACTTATTAAAAGCTACAAGGGACAGATCAATATCTTTCAATGCCACCTTTCTCTTTCAATATATACGACCATTATTGTGAAAATTATGGAATCGCTAATCTTCGGTGATACAAAACGATTTTTCCTTAATAGCTCTTTGCTCATACTCCGCGAATTGCACCTGAAACAAATTAAATTTAATTATTTTTAACTAATGAGGTAATCTTTTCAGATGAATTAATAGAATAAAATCAAGAAGAAAAATTAATCTTAATTAATACATTGATTCTCGCTTCAAAATTTTTTTACCGACTTTAGGAATGAATTTCAGTCATGAAACGTATTCTCCATTCTCATTGGCTGAAAATTTCTTGAATATTGGTTGACAAATTAATAATTGATTTTTTTCGGTTTATCAACCCTTTGTATGTCATTTAAAGCCAGAAAATATGAAAGAAGATATGATTAAAGCAAACGGAGATAAAGATTTCAAAAAGAAAGGCGGATAGATATGTTGAAATTGAGATAGAAAGATAAGAATAACCCAAGGCGATAGATAGATATGAAGGCTTGATTGATGGATTGATTCGTTTTTTTACGGTTTATCAATCCTTTCTAGGTTATTTAAAGCCAGAAAATATGAGAGAAGATATGATTAAAGTAAACGGAGATAAAGATTTCAAAAAGAAAGGCGGATAGATATGTTGAAATTGAGATAGAAAGATAAGAATAACCCAAGGCGATAGATAAATATGAAGGCTTGATTGATTGATTGATTCGTTTTTTACGGTTTATCAATCCTTTCTAGGTTATTTAAAGCCAGAAAATATGAGAGAAGATATGATTAAAGCAAACGGAGATAAATGTTTCAAACAGAAAGGCGGATGGATATGCTGAAATTGAGATAGAAAGATAAGAATAACCCAAGTCGATAGATAGATAGATATGAAGGTTTCATTGATTGATTGATTTGTTTTTTACGGTTTATCAACATTTTGAAGGTTATTTAATGACAAAATATTTTTAGATTGTAAGACTTTTATTTTTTTTTAGAAATAATAATGTTTTAGTGATCCAAAACTTACTAATTAACAAATAGCTGGTGGATAAGAAATGTATTGATACCTTTTCCAATGGTCCAAGGGAATATAACGAACGCAGCTGAAATTTGAACTCGGATCTCCGATTAACAAGTTCAAGCCATTATCTATTACACCACCCACACATCCAAGCTTATACCATCTGGTATTTCCAAGCGTTCACCCATCCAGGCACTGACCGCGCTTGATGTTCCTTACCTTCGGTGATCATACAGGAGTCTGTGTTTCAACGATGCATGGCCGTAAGACGTTTAACAGATTAACTTTGCCGTATGAAGTTTTGTCATGAATTATCTTTTAAATTCAGACTTTTTGCTGGCCATGGAATTGAATCGATTTGCCTTTCCTGAAGAAAACCTTTAAGTATCTTTGAACCTTGGCAAGATACAGTTTCTTCCTAAAAAACGCCACCTAATCATCACCTGATTTTCTATCGATGGAATTAGAAAACTGTTCAAATGTTCAATTGTTGAAGCAATGACTGTTGTCATTCCTGGAAATTTACCCGAGATATAAACCAATATCATAGATAAGTGAATAATGTGGCACCTTCATCTTCTTCTTCAGACAGAAGTTTTTATCTATTTCTCTAGCAGCCATACCCAGCTGGCCGATAAGAAAAAAGCGTTCAATTAGAATTGAAGCAAAAACAGCATCATGTTTATATGTAACACAGACTATCTACTTCAGTTATTTTCATTAAAAACATTTTGAATTAATGAAGTTACTGATATAACAGAAGTAGTCTGTATTTATTCAATCGAAGTTAGCCGAGGACATGAAGGGGTTAAACAGGCCACATGAATACCCACTTTATACCACAATTATTCTGGAGTTTTGAAATTCAATTTGTCAGTGTGCTACCAAGGATGTATAAAAGTAGACATTTATAAAGCAATTGTTAAGTTTGATGAAAAGTGGGTGAAAGATCAACGAAAAATAAGAAAGAAACCAGTAAAAATTTACGCAGGCCTTCACTATATGGGTGGACTCAATTATCAAGTTAAATGACTGTTAAACAATTAACTTATTATTGGTTATAAATGAGTGAAGTTTAAATTAGATTGCTTGAAAATTGAGGGAGTTTTTAGTTTAAAATTTTTTTTGAAATCGATATGTATTGAAATCGATTTGTATTGAAATCGATTTTTCGTTTTTCGCGGTTTTTCGTTAACCGCATTGGCGTAGAAATAAAAATGAGGTATCGTTGAGCTCGTCATGATGTAAGTAACCTGCATACCGAGTTTGAACGAAATTGGAGGAATAAAGTTGAATTTATCGATTTTTCACCGGCTTTATCGATTATTAATTTTTTTTAAATTATCGATTTTTTTACGCTAAGAACCTATCTCATACATTGTACAATTTATGTGCCAAGTTTGGTCAAAATCGGTTGGATGGAGTGAAAAGGTATCACTCAGTGAGACACACAGACATCCTCTGTTTTATATATAGAGATTGTAACGGAAAGAGGCAAAAGTTCCAACATCATCGCTTTGATCAATGCCGTCTTCATTTAATATCATTCTCATTGAATCATTCACACACCATGGTTACTAGTCTCTCTAGTCTAAACTAACAAGAAAACATTCTTCTGTTTAAGTGTTTCTGCTGCTTTCCTTTCAATGAATTGATTTCTGTCATAAAAACAGCAGTTACTGCTCATTTATGTCATTTCTTTTCTTGTTCATTTTATTGGTTGGTTTTACGGTATATCAACCCATTGAGTCATTTAATGCTGAAATTTAATTTTTTTTCTGGTTTGTACCAGTCTTATTTGAAAACATAATCGAACGAAAGTCGTTTGAACAATTCCTAGTGTATCAATTATGCTAACCTATCGTGCTTGTTTTTTTTTTTTATCTTACTGCATTCAATGAAGACGCCTGTATACAATCACTCATATGATTAATTATCATTAATTCTCTGCTCTTCGTTCGATTTCAACCCCTTGTATTTACTGGATTTATAATTATTGACAAATGCTAATTCTAAAAAAGCTTATTTATTCTTATTATGTATTGTCACTAAGAAGTCACTCTGGCTGAAGTTAAAGAGTGCAGATGAGTCAAGTATTCTCCTAGCATGTCATTATGGCTGATGAAATGGGATGCATTCGGGCCAAATATTCTTCTCTGTTTATTCGTCTTATTTTTAGGGGAAGAAAAATCTAGGGACGAATCTATAATTAGCAGTTAATAGATTAGGAGTTGTCTCCCTTTGATAGACCTTTTTATGTCAGTTTATATTAAATTAATTAAAACGTACTCGAAAGCGTCGGACCGAAACGGTATTGCGCTAACAAAATTGCGTTACCATGTGTCGTTTTTGCACATATACATAATGAAATAGGATCATTATAATAAAGATATTATTATCGTTATGCTATTGCCATCGATACTCGTTATTCGTATTTATTCGTTCATTGCCGGTACACCATCCACTTTCTTCTGCAACTGCCACTAATATGGATGCTGTTTTTTTTCTTCTTTCTTTAAAATGACATCTGTCGTAACATTACAGATGCACATGTTTGAGAGGAGACTGTCAATTGTTTATGTCGGAACTTGGTAAAGATTGGGAGGAGGGTGACAGAAAGCGATGTCTTGCATCTTGGCAGAACAGCAATGGACAGCAGTAGTAACAATGTACATTCCTCGTCTGCCAAAACCCTGGGCTGGGTGTTAGAAATGAAGACACAAAAAATCTCGATGAAAATGTCAACAGGGAAGCCCCAAAAATATGTCAGGAGAATTCTGAATGACAGTATCTTCGTGATAGCAATGAAAAAAAAAAAAAAAATGAAAGCAGAATCCTTGAAACGAGAATTGGGTTGAAGAACTTCCGCGATTCGAAAAACTTCCTCTAACAAATTAATGACAACGATATTTAGCCGTCTGATCGTGTGTAGTGGTTAGCGATCTGTTCTACTGGATCAATGATGTTGTAGAGTAAGTTCTCTCTCTCACAGGGACTCGCATATATGGCCTTATGGCAGACAAAGATAAGTAAATATTTGGGTACTTAGTTTAGATCGATATTTGCCAAGTTAGTCTGTGAAGCCATTATCTAGTGACTCGATTTCACGAGTGCTCTAGTATTGTGGCAAGACTAAGTTAAAGTTACTAAAATCTGGTAGAATTTTTATACAGTGGATTAATTTAAATGATACTCATACGAATGTAGAAGTTCCAGTAATAAATCATTTAATTCACAGTCGAATTTGATAAATCAATTGCTTCGTGTCGAGATCGAACTCCGAATTTTACAAATGATTAAAGGAAAGTATTATTAATAATTTCAAGTGGAATTTTCACAACTTTGCTTGATTCTTAAGACAATAATGGAAAACTTAGAAGCCGCGGGGTTTACGGCCATTGCACGTTGAAACACAGGTTCTCGTTCGATCACCGAGGTTAAGCCACGTCAGTACCTAGATGGGTGACCGGTTTGGTTGGTTCTTTTTGTTTAGCAACATATCAAGCTCTATGTTTGGGGTGGCCAAACATGTCTAATGTAAGAACCACATACATACATACATACATCAGATGTTTGTCAGCCGCAAGACATCAACCAAATTTATACAGACCTTTTTGCAATATATATATATATATATGTATATGATGATTTTCTAAGCCCAGCTTAGATGTAGCACAAGGCCGGAAGTATGGGGTACCCAGTGAGGATCGAACTCACTACTTAGTCGTAAGTGATTTAGCAAGACAAGCTTTCTGACCATTGCACCACGTCGAGGTGCGTGTGTGTGTGTGTGTGCGTGTGTGTGTGTGTGTGTGTGTATATATATATATATATATATATATATATATATATATATATATATATATATATATATATATATATATATATATATATATATATATATATATATATATATATATATATATATGTGTGAAAAGTGTGTGTATATAAATATAAATAAATATATATATATGTATAATTATTTATATATTATATGCGCGGTACTTATTAGAAAGCGCTCAATATCAGAGATAGAGCTAACATATCTGGTTGGATAGATGTGAGCTTGTGACCCTGGGTTTCACGCTTTAGCGATCGTCACGAAGGACACACACACATATATCTACATACCAAATGTTTTCAAAATTTTGACTGATGATTGTTTTAACTATATTGACCATATTTACCGATCGGGCAGCTATTTGGGAGATGTGATTAAATATACTTTAATGCTTAAATAAAATTTATTCAGTATTATTATTGTTTAGGTAATAAGCATTATAACATATCACAAATAGCTACAGTACGAGGCAAAAAATGGACGCATCATAGAAAGTCGATTTTTTTTATTTCTTACCAAGACAAGTGAGTAATAGAATTCGTTTATTAATACAGGTGTACATATATACATTATATAGAAATGATTTTGTAGAAATGATTTAGTACTTTGTTGGGTAACCTTTTGCTTTAATAACCGCCTTACTTCCTCGTGGCATACTATAGACTAAATTCTTTAATCAACTTTCTTCGTCAGATTTCTCCAGCATTCCTTTTAATTCGCGAAAAAAGCTCATCTTCTGTGTTAACTTTCCTATTACAGGTATCCTTGTCCATTATCACCCCAAAGTTTTCATTTGGGTTAAGGTCAGGGCTGTGATTAGGCCCCTGGAAGAGTTGCAATTTGCCCTCGTTGGGCTTCCTCTCTAGATAACGTTTATTCTTTAAGGCAGTATGCTTAGGACCGTTATTGTTACTAAATCACTTTTTGACTTGTATAATATACACATGTACACTTGTATTAATAGCCTGTATTAATAAACGAATTCTATTATTTTTCTTGGTAAAAATACAAAAATCGACTTTCTTTGAGTGTGTCCATTTTTTTCTTCGTGATATATATATATTTTGCTTCGTGATATATATATATATATATATATATATATATATATATATATATATATTTGCTTCGTGATATATATATATATATATATATATATATATATATGCATTGTGGATAAAGGAATTTTCGACAATATATACATTTTTTACGTATTTATGGTTATTTTTTAAAACTTTTATCATAAACGACATTCTTGTACATGTAGTTATCGATACTATACATTAATTAGCAATTTAAAAAAAATTAATAGCTATTTGTGCTTAGTTGTTGACATTAATAGCTATTTGTTGATGTGATAAAATTTTGGAATATTGAAATAATAAAAATTGAAAATTTATCTCTCTGATAGATGTTGCGATCTGTTCGTATGGTAATTGAACTACGGGAATTTACCGTTTATATTAAATGGGATGAAAAAAGGAGCCCAGCCAATATATTTCCACGAGCAGCAGATGTTAAAGTTCAAAGAGACACAGCTGACTCACGAGCCGCAGTTTGGCCAACCCTTGCCCTATGGATTATTTAAATCTAAATATTTTTTTAATTTTTTTTATATCTTCAACTACATATATTTTTTACATAATTTTATACTTTCAGGACAAACATATGTTTTTAGTTTGTAGATGATATTGTTGGGATTTAAAAAATGTATTGTTGTTAATTTTACGATAGAAATGTATTTTTTACATCTTTTTTTTAGTGTTGTATTGTTAGTCATTTTACGATAACAATGTACTGTTGGTCATTTTACTATAAAGTTATACTATTGGTAATAATTTTTTATAAAAATATATTGCAATTAATTTCACTACAAAAATGTATTTTTTTATAGAAATTGAAATTCATTACTGGTATTTTTACTATAAAATGAACATTATGACTTTTGCTTTGGAGTTCACGATTTGGCCTTCAAGGTGACCCTGGGGACAATAATAATTAAGAGGTGCTTCCACGCCCCTCAAAAACGTTAATTTCCTGATCAGAATCCTTTCTGCCTGATGCAGTTTATACCCAGGACTAACCGATTGGGAATACAGGCGATGTAAGCTTGGATGTGCGGGTCGTGTAATGGATTATGGCTGACTATTGAAAATCAGATTCGTTATATTCTTTTACGCGGAAATACCCTTGGCAAAGCTATGAGTCCATCTCTTCTCCCCAACAGCTATGGATTAAATAGCAGGAATTGTTTTTGTAAATCATTATCGCAAAAAGAAAAAAAAAAAAAAATCTTACAATCTAAAAATATTTTCTGGTCTTAATTAATTTGAAAAAGTTTGATAAACCGAAAAAAGAAGTCAGATACAATCCACGGGTTCGGCCTGCGAAAAGATTTTAACGAATAAATATTGAGATCCTATACAAAACCGGCTCACTGACGTATTTTCTTTATTCTGAGTGTTTCAATTGACCACACTGATGACTGAGGAAGGGTGTTTTCTTACACTGGTCCCAGGTAACATCTTGTTACACTGGCCCACGGGTTACATGTTGTAACACTGTCCTCAAATGTCATTTTTTATATTGGCTTCAGATTACATCTGGCTACACTGGCCACATGTACAATCTTGTTAAACTAGCCTCGGGTTTAATCTTTTCACACTGCTCACAGTTTCCATCTTGTCTGACTAATCCAAAGTTCCATCTTCTTACAGTGACGTCACAGTTGATTTTGTTACACTGGTTTCCACTATCTTCTTTTTATACGTAACGCAGTTTACATCCTGCTACAGAGAGTGAAAAATTATTTTTTGTAAAACGAGCTTATGTTCATTTTTTATACTTGTCCTTAGCTTCCATCTTGTTACAAAGGCACCCAAGTTGAATATTCTTGCAACTAGCTCCAGCGCCATCTTTACATTAGCCACATGTTTCATCCGGCTAAACTAACTTTGTTTTTCTTACACTGGCTCTAGCTTCCATATTGTTACACAGGCTCCAGCTTTCATATTGTTACACTAGCTCCAGCTTCCATATTGTTACACTGGCTCCAGCTTCCATATTGTTACACTGGCTCCAGCTTCCATATTGTTACACTAACTCCAGCTTCCATATTATTAAACTAGCTCCAGCTGCCATATTGTTACACTAGCTCCAGCTTCCATACTATTAAACTGGCTCCAGCTTCCATATTGTTACACTGGCTCCAGCTTCCACATTGTTACACTAGCTCCAGCTTCCATATTGTTACACTGGCTCCAGCTTCCACATTATTAAACTGGCTCCAGCTTCCATATTGTTACACTAGCTCCAGCTTCCATATTATTAAACTGGCTCCAGCTTCCATACTATTAAACTGGCTCCAGCTTCCATATTCTTACACTGGCTCCAGCTTCCATATTGTTACACTAGCTCCAGCTTCCATATTGTTACACTAGCTCCAGCTTCCACATTATTAAACTGGCTCCAGCTTCCATATTGTTACACTGGCTTCAGCTTCCATATTGTTACACTGGCTCCAGCTTCCATATTATTACACTGGCTCCAACTTCCATATTATTACACTGGCTCCAACTTCCATATTATTACAGTAGCTCCAGCTTCCATATTATTAAACTGGCTCCAGCTTCCATATTGTTACACTAGCACCAGCTTCCATATTGTTACACTGTCTCCAGCTTCCATATTATTAAACTTGCTCCAGCTTCCATATTGTTACACTGGCTCCAGCTTCCATATTGTTACACTGGCTCCAATTTCCATATTATTACACTAGCTCCAGCTTCCATATTATTAAACTGGCTCCAGATTCCATATTGTTAAACTGGCTCCAGCTTCCATATTATTAAACTGGCTCCAGCTCCCATATTGTTACACTGGCTCCAGCTTCCATATTGTTACACTGGCTCCAGCTTCCATATTGTTACACTGGCTTCAGCTTCCATATTATTACACTAACTCCAGCTTCGATATTATTACACTGGCCCCAACTTCCATATTATTACACTGTCTCCAGCTTCCATATTATTAAACTGGCTCCAGCTTCCATATTGTTACACTGGCTTCAGCTTCCATATTATTAAACTGGCTCCAGCTTCCATATTGTTACACTGTCTCCAGCTTCCATATTATTAAACTGGCTCCAGCTTCCATATTATTAAACTGGCTCCAGCTTCCATATTGTTGCACTGGCTCCAGCTTCCATATTGTTACACTGGCTCCAGCTTCCATATTGTTACACTAGCTCCAGCTTCCATATTATTAAACTGGCTCCAGCTTCCATATTGTTACACTGGCTCCAGCTTCCATATTGTTACACTGGCTCCAGCTTCCATATTGTTACACTAGCTCCAGGTTCCATATTGTTACACTGGCTCCAGCTTACATATTGTTACACTAGCTCCAGCTTCCATATTATTAAACAGGCTCCAGCTTCCATACTATTAAACTGGCTCCAGCTTCCATATTGTTACACTGGCTCCAGCTTCCATATTGTTACACTAGCTCTAGCTTCCATATTGTTACACTGGCTCCAGCTTCCACATTATTAAACTGGCTCCAGCTTCCATATTGTTGCACTGGCTCCAGCTTCCATATTGTTACACTGGCTCCAGCTTCCATATTGTTACACTGGCTCCAGCTTCCATATTGTTACACTAGCTCCAGCTACCATATTGTTACACTGGCTCCAGCTTCCATATTGTTACACTGGCTCCAACTTCCATATTATTACACTAGCTCCAGCTTCCATATTATTAAACTGGCTCCAGCTTCCATATTGTTACACTGGCTCTAGCTTCCATATTGTTACACTTGCTCCAGCTTCCATATTGTTACACTGGCTCAAGCTTCCATATTGTTACACTGGCTCCAGCTTCCATATTATAACACTAGCTCCACCTTCGATATTATTACACTGGCTCCAACTTCCATATTATTACACTAGCTCCAGCTTCCATATTATTAAACTGGCTCTAGCTTCCATATTGTTACACTGGCTCCAGCTTCCATATTGTTACACTGGCTCAAGCTTCCATATTATTAAACTGGCTCCAGCTTCCATATTGTTACACTGGCTCCAGCTTCCATATTATTAAACTGACTCCAGCTTCCATATTATTACACTGGCTCCATCTTCCATATTGTTACGCTGGCTCCATCTTCCATATTATTACACTCGTCCCATGTTCCATCCTGCTACACTAGCACCAAGTTTAATTTTTTTACACTTACCTTATCAGTTATCTATTTCTATGAGTCGTTTCCTTTCAGGACGTTGACGGTGATGGCTTTCCATAATTTTCTGTCCTTTGTCGCTCTTAATAAATTATATTTTTTTTTATCTCTCCTAAAACTTGTTCCGTTATGTATTTGTTCAATCTCGTTAGGTAGATTATAATTTGTTTTTTCTCTGTTCCTCTTGTATATCCTGTGAGTACCAAATTTTCTAAGCCCTCTTTCCTCATCATGTGTTCGAGAAATTTCAACTGTCTCTTTCTGGTGCTCAGTATAAGCACCATTTTTGTTTCCATTTTCTCTAAAACTTCATCGTTGCTCACATGTTCCGTTCATGGTATTCTCAGCATCCTTCTGTAGAACGAGATTTCTGTTGCTTCAAGTCTCTTCATCAACTGACATATAGGAGCAATGATATTACATAACAATATATGGTTTTAGGAAGGGACATATTCTGGTAAAAAAGGAACAAAGAAAAGCGTTGTGAATTGTTATGGAAGGACAGTAACAACAATATTAGTCATTTTTATATAATCAATAATTCTAGGAAAACGTTTTATTTGCATTATTTACATTATTCGGAATGTTATCCCCATCTTCATTGCCATTTTCACAACGTTTCGGCCGTTGTACGCTTCGGACTTCTTCAGATTATAGGAATTTCGATACGAACCATCGAATCCACGTGCCACGCTTCTTCCGGATGTCTCGGTTATTTCCCTTTAACTCAAATCTACAAGTTTTTTGGTTAATCACTACTGTGGCCTGGTATTGAACTCTCTGCTCCTATGTTCCTTAAGGACACATGGACCAGTGGATAAAGATGTTGGTTAGATCCAGTGACTAGACCCAAAGAGTTGTGGGTTCAGTACCAGGCCACAGCAATGGTGAACCAAAAAACTTGGAGATTTGAGTCAAAGGGAAATAACCAAGACATCCGGAAGAGGTATGGCGCGTAGAAGTAGAACAATCTACCCCGGTGGATGAAATAAAGGGTCTGGTTCGAAATTCTGAAGAAGGCCGGAGCGTACAACGGCCGAAACATTGTGAATATGACAATGAATATGGGGATAACATTCCGAATAATGTAAATAATGCAAGTAATCATAGTACCTCATCTCATAGATCCAAACACCTGAAGAAGGCCGGAGCGTACAACGGCCGAAACGTTGTGAATATGATAATGAAGATGAGGATAACAGTCTGAATAATGTAAATAATTCAAATAATCATAATACCTCATCTCAAAGACATAGACAGATATTAAAATGTTTTATATTTCTTAAAAATTTTATGTTTTGCTATCCTTCGGATTTTTGTCATATTTTCTGTCCAGCTATTGTTGTACTCGCTTGAACTCTTTTATTTGCTTCTAACGAAGAAACACACTCATGCAAAGTCACATGTATTAGGTTGGTGCAAAAATAATGACGTTTTTTGACGTTAAAAAAAACGTCAAAAAATGTCATTATTTTTGCACCAACCTAATAGACAGTGTGTGGTGGACAGAAACATCAGCTCTTCTTTTATAATATACATTTGAGATCAAGTGACCCGGCAAAAAAGCGTCAGGATTTGTCTGCTTGCTTTCTGATGGTCATTCCTCTGTTTTTCTCTGTTCTCCTTCGCAGTCTTTAATTTAAATTTGTCTTAAAAAGAGTACAGAATCGAGATGATTCCCTCAAAATAAAAATTAATAAGAAACCGTTCAATTACTATAATCTTCATATTTCATTCTCGTCTAAAATGTTGTTCGCTTTTGTACAATTCAACCATCTTGAAAAAAAAAAAATGAACTCCAGTAATTTTCATTAACAAAGTAAATTGCTTTAAAAAGATCAACGCAATCTCCGGCGTTATCGTTAACTTTATCTCCCACCCACGAACCATTTTTCAAATAATCAAAGCATAATTCTCCCAAATTAAACTCTTTTTTTTTTTTTTGTAAAAATATAAGATTTCTGACGGTTAATTTTTTTAATGTTGTCTTTTGCTTCCCGCCTTCATGGTTTGTCACTCGTTCTATATTCGTGTGTAGAATTTTGATTTCTGACAGATGAAGACGTTTGGAACATAGGAAATAAAGCTGGCAAGGAATTACCAAAATTTAGGAGAATAAAATTAAATGAAATTTAACGCCTCCTAACCTCTACAAGGTTTCCATTTTTTTATCGTCTGCCTATTTTATTTTCTATTTTCGCTTTCAGCTGAAAACAAACATGGCGCCCTTGTGACAGAAATAACGAAAAAGACAAAAGCTTTATGTATTTAAGATTTTAGCACATTTTTTTCTATATGACTTTAATTTAAAATCGATTAATTTTTTTTTTTGAAAATAAAATGTTAAATAAAAGTTAAAATTATAATAAATAGAAGAAAGAAAATGAGGAGTGAGGGTTGATGAATAAATAACAAGTGAAACAATAAATACGAACGAAAGAAAGGAAAAAGGAGAGACGAAATAGAAACGAACAAAGAAATAACGGTAAACAAAAGCAATAAAGAAGAACAAAGAGAAACATAACAGCAATAGAATAATAATAATAATAATAATAATAATAATAATAATAATAATAATAATAATAATAATTCAGGATTCATCTGAAGCAAAACAAGACAGGAACTCAGAAACCAGAAGTATAAAAAAATACTGATCCCAACTCACACTGAAAAGATGACGTCGAAATGATGTATGTTAAAAGAAAAGGCGGGGGGAGATGATTAGTTTGCGTCGAGAATTGCGTCAATTTCCCAATCAAGAGAACAGGCCTGACTACACAAGACAGAACAAAGAAAAAAGGCACACAACAGCTAAAAATTACAATAGAACGAACAGAAAAACAGGAATCTTGTAAATAGATTATAATTATTATTACTATTATTATTGTTGCTGTTGTTATTGTTATTATTATTGTTATTATTATTATTATTATTATTATTATTATTATTATTATTATTATTATTATTATTGCTGTTGTTATTATTATTATTATTATTATTATTGTTATTATTATTGCTGTTGTTATTGTTGTTATTATTATTATTATTGTTATTATTATTATTATTGTTGCTGTTGTTATTGTTATTATTATTATTATTGTTATTATTATTATTATTATTGTTATAGGCGCTTCAGTAAACAAATCGAAAAAGTGGCAGATGAAGTGACACGGATAGTAACGTAAGGGAAACTTTAAAATAGAAAGTGTCGCTCCTAATAGGGGCCAAAATCAGCGCCATCAGGACGACTATATTAAGGCTAATTTTAAGGAATTCCGTGACAAAGTGGAAATGGTTTCCGTGTGGTGCGTTTCGTCTTTTAGGACTTCATCAGGACTAAAGTGATGCTTACGTTGAGTCCGATGAAATCCTAATGGACAAACGCGTCACACGAAAACTTTTTCCACTTTGTCATAGATTTGCCTAAAACTTATTCTTGATATATAAAAATGTATATATCTTTTTCCCATAAAGGCCAATAGAAAAAAAAGAAGACAAAACAGGAGAATAACAAATTGAAACTGTCTGTCTATATTTCTGAGATGAGGTATTGCAACTATTTACGCTATTTATATTGTTATTCTCATCTTTAGCACAATATTCACGACGTTTCGGTCGTTGTAATCTCCGGCCTTATTCAAGTATGGCTGATTATATATGAGAGAGAAGACCAAATGAAGTTGAAATAGCAGACAGAAGAACATCACTGGAGAATTAAAAAAACTTAAGGAATCAGCGCATATGCTAGACCACAGAAATCTCTTAAACCGGCTAAGCATAGACATGAATACAATATGGAAACCAGTAATATAGAGAGCTAAAGAAAAACAACAATAACAAAAAATAACAAAAAAAATGTAATATGAACTCTGGTAAAAAAATGTTACTGAGACATTAGTATTATAAATCTCAAAAAGTCACCCGAGGACACATGGCCCAGTGTATCAGTCAGTTATGTGTCATGCATGATACACGCTTAAGCGATCATGTATCTTTCGATACATGACTGACGAGGTAGAATTTTTCCCGCAGTAGGTTGCCATTTCTTTCTGCGGTAGACCAGTTGCCATCCGAGGCTATAGAACTCGGTCTATCCTGCTATTTACCCATAGCTGAGAAGAGAAGAACAGGATACATACCTTTCCCAAGGGTGTTAGCACGTAAGTAAATATAATGGTTTCGACTAGAATTCGAACTCAGATCTCCGATTCCTTAATCCGAGCCGCTATCAATCATGACTTGACCCAAATAGTTGTGAGTTCAATACCTGGCCTTAGCAGAGGGAGAATTATCGTTATCAAGGGGAATTGACTAAAACTGAGATATCCAAAACCATGAACTTAATAAATGGTTCGTACAACGGGCGAAGCGTTGTTGAATATAGCAATAAAGATCTAAATAGAGTAAATTTAAACTGTGTTGAAAAATATGAGACAACAAATTAATTCAAAGAGACAATATGAATAGACAATAATGGGTAGGGAAGGTGATCCGCTGGGAACATTGCAAATGGTTGCATTTTGTTCATAAGGACAAGACTTATCAGAATCAATTCTAGAGAATAAAATATTTAAAACAATCTGAGACTTAGTGATTCAATCGGGTCTCCCAATCAAGGTCAGAAGATCGGACCTGTTAGTAGAAGATGATAACTTCGCCATGTTGTGAATATGGCTCTTCCAGTCGACCAAATAATATGGATGACTTTATAAATAAGTATCTTGACCTTGTGAAAAAGTAGAGCTCTTTGTGCAATATGAATCACGACATTTGTTAAAAGGAACATGGCGGAGAAAAAGTTACTACGTAGCCTTGTGGGTGATGAATTATTTTCCCTATTACAACCCCTCGAAAGCCTATCGTTATTTTATCGCTATTTGCATTGTAAATGTTCTGACTAGACACATTCATTTCTTTCATCCATTCGGATCTTTATAGCTAAGACCTGCCAGGCCACGTTTAATAGGGTCGAATCATCCTCATTTCTTTCGTATTTCATTGATAAGAAGAAAGTTCCATTCATACAGCTGCTTCCCAATAACTGATATCTTGTGGAACAGACTCCCGTGGGAATATTTCCCCGATCACTAGAATCTTAACCTCTTCAAATCTAGGGTAGATCGTTTTCTACTTTCAGCAGCCTCATTCAGTAACACATTACCTCAAGTGGCTCTTGCTATGGGTAAACAAAATTGAAAAAATAAATACTAAAAGAATATGGAGGCGACTTGCTCTTACTTTATCTCCAGTGTAAACAATCAGTCACCATTGGTAGGAACACTTAATCACTCGGTAATAATAATAATAATCGACTATTGCAAATTAACCCATAAGATATGCATATATAACCATAACCTGGGTGATCCATTGGACGCTGTCCGAACGGCTGGATTTTTACCACACAAATCAACTGTATATTGATTTTCTAAGCGTAGATAGATGGGGCAAATAGCCGCAAGTATGGTGCACCCAATGAGGATCGAACTCACTATTCAGTCGTAACTTTTAGCGAGACAAACATGCTGACCATTACACCACGCCGAGGTGCCCCCACAGATCAATTGCATATGCACCAGCCAGAATCTATCGAAAATAAGGAAACATGCAAATTATGGATCTTTCAGATTCAAATGAATCAAAAACCACAGGCCAGATTATTGATTTTTCTATTTCAGTAAATACTTCGATCTTAAGTTTTGTTAGACAAACAAATTACATAATCCAGAATATATATAGAAAGACATAATTCAATGAAAAATTTAGTTAACACTTAAAGAAAGAACGGTTAATTATTTAACAATAAATATGAAATATGATTCATGATTCATTAATTAACGGGTAATTAATTATTAATTAATTATACTAAACTTCTACGAGACACCAGTATGGAAAGCTTGGGCCTATGAAAAAACCTGCTGGAAGAGTCGGAACAATCCAGACAATGGAATTACCAAAAACAGACAAAATACAAAGAAAATGGCGTCGATTTCATATCCAGTATAAAGCAACTCGTTACTATTCATCTGGGCACTGAGTCAACAATAATAACAAAATAGAGATTTTCGTACAAACTTTCTTTGGAATCTACGGTTAAATCATTGAACTGAAGTTCAGAATCGAGAAATATGAAAAAGCCGGTGAGACGCAAGTGATAAAGAGAAAGAAAAGAAGGTGTAAAATAAACCCAACAGAAAATTAGGAGGACGAGAAATGGAAATATCTATGAAATATCAATCCCCTTATATGGCAATGAATGGTGGACAATCTCCTCACACATGAATTACGTATTTGAAGCAATAGAAATATAGTTCTACAGTAGAATGTTGAGAATAGCATGGATTGAAGTCAAGATGCCAGATTGGGATCGGTTACTTTACAGATGCCTTCCAAAAGCTCAGCAAAGTATTAACATAAGACATAAACATTTCGTTAGAAACAAAAAAATACTGCTGAACTGTTATGTAATATCAGTCCTCGTATATGGCAGTGAATGCTGGAAAATCTTCTCACAGATGAAAAAGACACTTGAAGCAACAGAAATGTGAGTCTACAGAAGGATGCTGAGTATACCAAGGTTCGAACGTGTGAGCAATAACGATGTTTCAGAGAAAATGGAAACAAAAAGGACACTTATACTTAACATCAGAAAGAGATAGTTGAAAAAATCTAGGGCACATAATGAGGAAAGAATGCTTGGAAAATTCGGCGCCCACAGGTTATATTGAAGGCAAAGGGACAGAGGAAAGCAGCGTATAGAACTTGTGTAAATAGTTTACGGAACAGAGCTTAAGAGAGATAGAGAAAAAGACAAAATTTACTGAGAGTTACAAAGGAAAATTATGGAGAGCCATGATCGCCTACGTCCAGAAAGAATATGGCACATAGAAGAAGAAGTGAAAATTGAAGAAAGAACATCAATCATGTAATGGCAATAAGGAAATGCAGAAAGTGCACTCTCAAAGAATATAAAGACAACATGATTGAGTGGGAGGGTGAACAACTGGGAACAGTTCAAACAGCATGCAAACCAATAGTATATGCGTAAAGCATAATAGAATTCACTGGAACTGTACCATTGAATTTGATGGAAAAGGACCAGATTTAACCAATGTAAGATGGTGGATTTCACTGTTCCAGCAGACTAGAATAGATTAGATTTAAAAAAAAGTGAAAAATAATTCATAACTAGCAAGAGAACTTAGGTGATTAGAAAACAACCTGTTCTCTAATTATCTATAGTCCTGGGTATGACGATAAACTACATCCGGTAGCAAAGACCTCTGATTCGGGGTTTGGAGTGGAGAATCACACCATCACCATTACATAAACACAGTACACAGAAATCATGCGACAAGCATTCATTGGTTAATCTACTCAAAACTAGCTCGCTGATTGGTCAGTTCTGACTAATCAAACCGCCTGCACGCGACAAATCTGTTTTCCCGCGTGTTCGATCTGAGCCGGTCATGTGATACACAATCTTATATAAACAAAACACGTGTAAGCTCTCTCTCTTCAGTTTTTCATTCATCTTTCTCCTTGCTGCCAAGATGTAATCTTCAAGAACTCCCGTCTTGACCACGCAGTTAGACGTTAAAGAACATTACCTTTTCACGCAAGTACGAACTCTAAAATCTCTTCTGAACTCTTACCAACTTTACCAATCCACAATTCCTAACATGCTAGAGGAACTTTATTCTTCTAAACTACTGTTTAATAATTACTTCTTCTTTATGAGCTCAGGTACAAATATTTCCAAATCTAAGAGACATAACTCTATCACACCTTCAGATTATTTGCTTGTACACCAAACACTAATAAATGTTTTTGAATCATTACATTCTGTTTTGTATTTTATACTATGTGCTATTTACGTCAAATATAAATTGCATTGCGTCCACGCACTATCCTTAATCCCACTTTTCCTAGCTAAAGTTAAATATATGTAGTACACAGCCTTACATAATGGTGACAACCGCTACAATATTGGTAACCCCGTCGCTATAATAGGAGGTTGTGAGGAACGTGGAACCACCTCTTAATTACTGTTACTTTTAGTTGAAGCCATAAAATTGTGTTCAAAATATTTAGATTTCGGCATTAAATGACGTATATCGGTGTTGATATACCCCTGAACAAAAGCAACCGAGGTTCTCTTGTTGGTGTGACGATCATTGTTGGTACGACGATCATTGTTGGTACGACGATCATTGTTGGTACACTTAGAAACGTTGCCAAAAGAGCTTTTTAAAAAAGATGAAAGATTTCTGAATATCAGCTTTACCAATTCGAGACTCATCCAACTCTGCATTGTTCCCAGATTGACACCCAAATACTCTGCAATGTTCGTATTGGCGCTTCCGGTGTGAATGCAGTACAGTTTGCCGTTTCCAAAATCTGGCGAAGTGAATTACGGTGTTCTTCTTCTCATTGACGGTGGCCAACTGATCTAACTATGCAGTCGATAAAATCAAAAACAAAAAACGCGCATGCGCGAAATTAAAAATATAAAATGGCAACAAATTACCCATCGTACCCCGTATATGTTATGCTGAAACGATATGCATCCCTTTTCCTGCCTTCGGGCTAAGTTCAAGGTTTAGGGTTATGTTCTATCTTTCTCTTAAAGTTATGATTGAACGCTAGTGTCTGGGATTCCAATCGTGCGGCAGTCCCTTCCTCCTTGCACGAAAAAGTGGGAGGGTTAGTGAATGACGACTATTGACAATTATGTGTAGAGGCATCCCAGATTAAATCAACCTTGTTTCATATCCCACCACCGTTATAAGGTGAGTAAATATCGACTACTTGCTTAATAAGGTGTTGGTTGTGCAAGCACCAAGAAATACTCAATCTGTTTGTTTATCTACCTTTGTAATTTTGTTCATATCTCTCTTTCTTTGTTCCTTTCCGTCTATCGTTCTCATCTATCTATCTATCTATCTATCTATCTATCTATCTATCTATCTATCTATCTCAGTCTGTTCACATCTATCTATCTATCTATCTATCTATCTATCTATCTATCTATCTATCTCAGTCTGTTCAAATCTATCTATCTATCTATCTATCTATCTATCTATCTATCTCAGTCTGTTCACATCTATCTATCTATCTATCTATCTATCTATCTATCTATCTATCTATCTCAGTCTGTTCACATCTATCTATCTATCTATCTATCTATCTATCTATCTATCTATCTATTTATCTATCTATCTCAGTCTGTTCACATCTATCTATCTATCTATCTATCTATCTCAGTCTGTTCACATCTATCTATCTATCTATCTCAGTCTGTTCACATCTATCTATCTATCTATCTATCTATCTATCTCAGTCTGTTCACATCTATCTATCTATCTATCTATCTATCTCAGTCTGTTCACATCTATCTATCTATCTATCTATCTATCTATCTATCTAATATATAATTAATCGACATGTTTTTGTATCTACAAACGACATTTTAGTGGATACTCGTATTTGAAATAGACCAGTACCTTCTTACCAGTGTGTATTGAAACTATCGATCTGTGCATTCGAGAATTCTTGATAAAGAAAATGTTCGATCCGGCATTGTTCAAAACTCCACCCACTTTGTAGGAGAAACCATCGTTTGTTACGGCGTGCCTTACAAATGTTGATTTTGTTTATGGGTTATTTAATGCCGAAATCTAAATATTTTGTCCGCAATTTTATGGCTTCAACAACAGATATTTTGTACATAATTTTATACCTTCAGGGAAAATTTGTCTTTAGATAAATAGATAAATGTATTGCTGGTAATTTTACTATGAAAATGTATTTTTATAATTTTGTGCGGTATTGATTGTCATTTTGAATAGGAGATATGAAAAACAACGATGAACCTTCACCAAATATTGTTTCTAACAAAAACCCCTACTAATCAGTTTTCTATAATTGTTGAACTTTGGCACAAGAACAGAATCATGGACATTGAGTGAGGATCGAATACAACTCAGGTGCTATCGTCCATAATTACTCATTTGACAGCGAAGTGACAATGAAATGTGTTCATTGGATCTTCATGTCTAAGATGAGAAAATATTGGACAAACTTAATTATTTTTGAACGAATTCTGAAGAGTTCTCGGCCCAACCAAGAAGTGATTCAAAAACACAAACAAATAAATTATTGTTTGTTTCATTTCCTTCGGCTTTTTCTTTTGACTTCAATAACGATAAGTCCTATCAGGAAAGTGGAAACGAATCACTGATAGGGGAACTATTATATTTTTGGTATTAGAAGGGAAAAGGGTCAATGTAAAAGTAGACACCTCATTCTTAAATGTCTTTTACATCGTAGATGAACATGGCCCTCCACAATTTCTTTTCTTAAATAATGGTAAAATGTGCATTGCTATGACTCCTGGGAAAATATGGCCCTCCACAGTTTCCTTTCTTAAATTATTGTAAAATGAGCATTGCTATGACTTCTGGGAAAGTATAGCCCTCCACAGTTTCCTTTCTAAAATAATTGTAAAATGTGCATTGCTATGACTTCGGGGAAAATATAGTAGAATGGTTTAAATTCGCAGTTTAGAATTCAGATATTTTATGCTCTTGTTTATCCAATACAATTCCCAAGAGCTACTCAATGTAGGGGGTCCTTGACTGAGGTTCTTCGATGGGGGCAGAAGGAGCAGTAGGTAAAAAGTGCAATTTATAAGGATATGTAAAATAGATAACGGTTGGCTTAGACTTGAAAAGGTTAAGATTGTAGTGATCTGGAAAATATCCACTCGGTAGTCTGTTCTACAAAGCAGCGGTACTTGGGAAAAAGTTGTCCGAATGAAAATACCAGTAGAATAGGAAAGGAGTGAGGATGATTTAATTCTGTGTACATGGCATAGTGGGTTTTAGCTCTAAACTGATTGTGCTAAAGAGTACATTTGCCATGGAAATAGCGACAGAGTAGTGATAGGCTTGCGACTTTGTGACTATGGGAAAAAGGGTTGTAAGGTGGAAAATAATTCATCATTTAAATGACCAGAAAGAGAGGATTGGGTATCTCCAGCAGAAATATGACAGCAATACTCCATTTTTGGTCTTACCTGACTCTTGTAAAGATAGATCAAAGGCTGGAAAAGTTTATTCTAAACTAGTTATCAACCACCCCCACCTTAGCCTATTAGAGTATGAGGAAGAGAAAAGTATCAATACGAAGTGATATCAAACTGACTCAGACGGAAATCGAACTCGGATCTCCGGTTCCATTTCATACTGTTTGTTCACTTGCACATCGTGAAGCAAACAGCTAACATGGGTTTGTACAGTTAACGATATGTAATCGGTTCACGGTCACGATCATGTTCACGAGGCTCGTAACATATTATGGTCGTACGCGAATTACATATACTCATAGTAGTAGTGGGTGGATGTCGGGCGAAAAATCTGACGGTGACCATCCCTCTTCAGGCTCGTTTTGAAATCAAAGTTCTTCCCATCGACAGGTCATCCTCCAAGGTTGTCCTGTTATTTAACCTATAGCTTGCGGGAAAAGTCGGGTTTATGCCTTTCCTAAGGGTATTTGTCTGAAAGTGGATATAACAGAGCCAACGTGTTCAACGCTCCGCCGATTTCATTGCCTTTGGTTAGTCTTTAAAAATGGTCCATGGAATTTTTAAACATTTCATGTACATAGGATAAAAGGAGCAGAAGACGCATTGAATCAATTTTTACCTGATTTGTCATTGTTATTTAATCTGGTCCCCACTATATGATGTGAAAAAGAGAAAAATGAAACGGGTTAAGAGTTAATCTAAATCTTATAGACTCATGATAGTCCAACACTTAAACATTAGAGATGCTATCGATTGGAGGAAGACAAAATGTATGGTTGCCAGTAAGAGGAAGATATAAACAACTAATAGGAGATATGAAAAACAACGATAGAAAATGTGACACCGAAATCCGAAGTCTCATTGGAATAATGAAAGATGCCTTTCAAAAGTTAAACAAAGTATTAAGAAACAGGAAAAGTTTATTAGAAACAGGAAATGCTGGTTGATTTTTATTCTCTATGGGCCATTTCATATCGAACTAAATATTTTGCACGTAATTTTATGCTTTCAATTACAGATGTTTTGTAGATAATTTTATATTTTCAGAGTAAAGGTAAGTTTTTTAAATATATATTTTGTTGATCATAAAATGTATCGTTAGTAATTTTACTATAAAAATGTACTGTTGATATTTGTTTGGGTGTTCTCTATTTACTCATAGCTTGGATCTTAACAGGTGCTACCACCCCGGGTCCGAGTGGACCTGGGAATATCATAAATTAAAGTGTGGTACCACGCTCCTCAAAACCTCCAATCTCCTGAGAAGAGGGAGGCCTTGCTGCGGGATGTAGTTTTTAGTCATACCCAATCCAAGACATAGACGGGGAAATAGAACCTTGCTGGGCTGTTCGCTCTCTGTGGCCGAATAGGCAGTTCTTGTGTGCCATTTTCTATAGAATAAGTAAAAAAAAAATAAATAGGACAGGAAATTGTGGAGAGCCATGATAGCTAATGCCCTGAATAGGAAAATTCTTCCTTAATAAACAGATAGCACTAGTTACTACCAGAACGGTTCAGTTTGATTAATATATCATATGTATGTGAATAAAGATATAGAGAGTTATCACGTAGCGATATACAGATTGATTCTTCTTCTATGTGCCGTGTCTCTTCAGGACGTGGATGATCATGACTCTCCACGTCTTCTTATTTGGTCCTGACTTAGGAGCTTTACTTCAGTCATTGTGCCACTGTCTTTTCTATGAATATTTTCATGGCTATTATTCTAATGAGCTTTCCTTCTTGATACCACGGTTGAATGAATTTAATCGCACTTCTAGATTGGCAATTAGGTCTCACTGTTAGATGCAACTGCCTTTTCTATTCTAACAGCTTAATTTCTCGCCCCTCTCACCTCTGAAACTCTTTTCCGACTTCTTGATTACTTGTGAAAAGTTAATTCAACGTCATTCGCCATATTCTGTTCTCTTGAACTATGTTCCTTTACTGTCTTTTTCTTTACTTCTCCTCACTATGTTTCTCTCTTTCCATCGATAACAGCCTGCGTACTTGTGGCTTTATCACCTTGCTTGGGGTGAAATGATTAAAAAAATCCTTTCGCTGTTTAAGAGACAAAAAAGGTCGTTATGGAGCGAAAACAGAAAAGAGATCATTGAAGCGGCAAAAATGGATATGGGGGCTTCACATAAAGTAAGAAAGGATAGTAGATGGAGCAAAAGGTGGGTTGACTGGTAACCAATGGATACTAAAGTTAGTAGGAAAAGACTAGACAGAAAATGAAGAGATGATTAGAGGGGTTTACTGATAGAAGAAACTGGGAAGGGACGTTGCTCATTAGTGGACTTGCAATGGCTATTTTGCTAGGTTGGTTAGGCTGTATCCAGTTAGTTTTGTTTGTAATTCTGACATTTTACGTTTCTAGAAATTATTCAGATGAATATATGCTTGTTTTAATGACAATGCAACCGATGCAATCACTTAGAATGTATTAATTTATCAAAAATGAACCGTCTCCTGATTCTTGTCCCAGGCGCGCGTAAAATCCCCACGTTAGAACAGCTTTGTGCTGCATTCGATACGAGCGGGCGTTCTGTTAAATATATGAATTATTACCTGATATGGGCAGTATTCCTGGGTATGACGATAAACTACATCCGGCAGGAAGGACTCTGATCGGGAGATTGGAGGTTTTGAGGATTGTGGAACACCACTTTTGCTACTACTGTTCACATGTTCATTCTGCCCCGGGTGGTAGCACTTGTTAAAGTCCCAGCTGTGGGCAAATAGTGGACCTCCAAATAAAAGCAAAAGACCATGAAAATGTACGAATACATTTTTATAGCAAAAATACAAGCAATACATTTTTATTGCAAAAATACCAGCAATATATTTTATCTGTAGCTGAAGCCATGTAATTCTGTTCAAAATATTTAGATTCCAGCATTAAATAGTCCACAGAAGTTGATATGCCGCTAAACAAAATCAACCAATCAACCAATAAAATGCGCAGTGGAATACTACAAAATGACTTCTAAAAACTAAAGTATTACGAAATAAAAACAAATTATTCTCAACTGTTATGTAACATTAATCGTGCTCTATGTAAGTGAATGCTGAACAATTTTCTCACTCATAATACTTGCGGCAACAGAAATTTGGTTCTACAGAAGGATGCTGAGAATACCCTGGACGGAATATGTGAGTAACGAGGAACTTTTAAGGAGAATCGGAACAAAAAGGACGCTTATTATTAGAATCAGAAAGTGATAGTTGACATTTCTAGGGAACATAATGAAGAAAGAGGGCCTGGAGAATCTGACACACACAGAACATATTGAAAGTACGATGGACAGAGCGAAGCATCGAGTAACTTACCTAATAAGCTTCTGTAAATGGATGGCAGAACAAGGACTGGTAACAATAGCAAAAGTTAAAAAAATACTAAGAGCTTCAAGAGCTAAGAAGCTGAGGAAGCTATGATCACCCAAGTCATGAACGGACACAGCCTACAAAAGAACAGCGGCAACTTGTCACGCCGGCTGCAATGATAATAATTTATGATAATTATAGCGATAGTTAAGACATAACATTAGTTACTGCTCGCCAGAAACCAGAAAATTACTACAGTCCGTCTTCTTTACGCCAAGGGGTTATCGGAAGATCTGCGGTCTATACAACATCAGAATAGCATTCAGAATCAACTCCACCCCACGGAGTAATCTCTGCCTAACATAGAGGGGAACAGGAACAAGATCTGTGGGAATTCCATTTCTCGTAGTTTGGATGAAGGTGAAACCTCTAAAAGTAAGGCTGGAAGAATAATCGTAATTAGGGTGAGGCAATGAAATCAGGCATGGCTGATCATGTATGGAAAGAAATTAAATGAATTAAAATACTAGACAGTGTCAGACGCCTGTTAAGAATCATATAATAGGCTATAAGGATCTCCCCAGTAAGCCTAACATAGAAATAAATACAATATGGGAGCCGTTAGTAAAGAAAGTAATAAATAAAGACTAGACGAAATCTCCCTAGACATAGCTGAATGAGAAGAATCTATCACATAGATTAAATAAAGTGTTCAGCTCAAAATTCCCTGAAGGTTACCTAGATCGACAAGACACCTGATGAAGTCTTGCCTAGGGTACAACGACCGAAAAGCTGTGGTAACAACAACAAAGATGAGGACAATAGTCTTCATGTAAATACTGTAAATAGTTAAAACGTACACTGCATTTCAAAAGTTTGAAGTCACCCCATCCCCCCCAGAGATAGCATGGGATGAACTTGACAGAAGTGAAAAAAAAAAAAAAAAAAAAAATGAAAAAGAGTTCTTAGAGTCATTAAAAAAAAGAAAAGAATTGATTATCAGACTTTGAGTAATTTTCGCAACGAATGCCAAAAATGTGTGCTGGAGTGATCAAAACTAAAGGAGGATATTTTAGCGAGAGCAAAATTTAATCATAAAATGTCTGTTTTTCTTAATAACTTTTCTAATAAAAAAAATCATGTCTCATTTTTTTAAACCATATTTAATAATTTTCTTTTATTTAAAGTACAAAACAATGTCTTTTGGGGCCAATTTAAAAAAAAAAATTACCAGTGGCGGTCTCAAACTTTTGAACTGTTGTTTACATGTATCCCAAATGTCTACATAAAATATCAATTTCGCTAATTATTTTTAAGGGTTGATACTTATGATAAGATAATACTTATGATAAGATAATACTTATGATAAGATAATACTTAAATAGGATGAACTTTATTTGATTTTTGTAAAAGTTTATAATTTTAAAAAATACAAAGAAGAAAAAATCTGACTGAGATGACTGGCGACGGGGCAGGTAGGCTTGGGTTTTCAACATTCTTCGTGGTATTAGACAATATATATATATATATATATATATATATATATATATATATATATATATATATTAAAAAGAAGAGAAGTTTTTGGTTGTAATGTGGATTTATTTAGAAAAAAATATTATGCTTTATTTTCCATAATTTTACTGCACGCGTTTCTGGGCTCGCGACCGTCTTCAGGTAAAAGCGGAGATTTCCACATATTATTAAAAATAATTAATTTTTTCCATATGTTTTTCAATGTTAAATATTCTCGATATGAGACATTTTCTGTTTTTGTGTTAGTAATCCGAATTTCTTTCTTGAATTGGCAATGAAGAGTTCTGCGCGAAGGTTCATAAAACAATTAAGGTTGGTCCAAGCGAAATGATGAATTACTTTTTTTTATCTTTTAATGTTTTACTGACCCCTATGTGTTCTTAGATCTGTTTCCATTTTTGTGTGTCAGCATGCGTGTATATATGCGTGCGTATATTCCCCCTCCATGCATATACTGTCTTACTATGAGAAATTAGTAAACTCATTTGTACATATACACGCATACACACACATACGCACATACACACCATCCCACCACAAGGAATTAGTACATACACACACATTTAAATCTCTGCTTTTACCTGAAGATGGTCGCGAGACCAGAAACCCGTGTAGTAAAATTATGGAAAACAAAGCATAATATTTTTTTCTAAATAAATCCACATTACAACCAAAAACGTTTGCGGCACCTCTCTTCTCTTCTCTTTAATATACATACTTTTCTCTCGTTGGAACCACTACAACCTCTTTCTTTTATATATATATATATATATATATATATATATATATATATATATATATATTAATCAGTCGTAACCAGGAATTGAACTCGTTTTACTGATTCTGTAGCTAGAAATGGCTCGGCGATAAGCATAGTAATGGACTGATGGTCGACGCTGCTGCGCCAAGCGGATGACGACGGTGTCATCGTAATAACGATCCCCGTGACAATAATAATATTGAAGTTCTGTTATTAATGAGGTGGTAATAATCCTGGCGACTATGTCGAGGGAGATACTGCAAGTGATGATGGTAGCGATGATGGAGGTCGAAGTAGGAGAAAAGAAAAGTTGTTAATGATGATGATGATGATGTTGATGATGATGACGGAAATAAAGATAATAATGATGATGATTATCATGATGAAAAGGAATAATGACTTTGATGGTGATGTATCGTCTCAAGTGGGGAAGTTCAACAGCAGATAGTTCCAGGTCAGTTGGTATGCTATTCCGGGCCAATATGCCAACGTATTCCTGACCCCTTACGTTGCCCTCTTGGGAGAAAGATGCACTCAAAGAGAGTAAGGGAGATAGATAGAGAGGTTGTCTTTGAATAAAGAAATCCTTAGCTTGGCCAATGAAGGTTGTGGCTGCAGCGATTTCGAGATGCGGCATATTCTAGCCATAATCCAGAACAGGATGCAATGATTGGACACAATCCAAAAAGATCTGATAGTTTTCCGCTTTCCCTCCTCTTTGCTATTATTGAGTTCAGTTTTACAGGATTTTAAATCCTTTCCCGCTTCTTTTAAAAACTGATTTCCTTGTTTTCACTTTTCAGTCACTTTCACGAATTCTCGCTCTTCTTATTTTCTGTTTCAGCTGCAAATATTATTTTTACGTTTCTCTCTCTCGTTCTTTCTTCCTGCGAATAATAAAAGGATTTTGCTTTCATTTCATTCGCTTTGTTTTTCATATTCATTCTACATTTTTATTCGCACTTATTTTTAGTTTTCTTTCACCATTTGAGTATTTCGTAAATATTCAACTTCCATTGTGCGGATCTCCTTTACGTTTTTCCCTCGATTGTTAATTCTATCAACGTTTCTATTATTTATTCAATTTTTAATTCATTTTATTGCATTAATTTTTTTCTTTTCGTTCACTTTCTTCTTCGTAAAATGTTTCTTTCTTGTTCTTTGACATTCCTTCTTGTCTTCTCTTTCTTTCTTCTTTCTGTGTAATTTTTCTTCGCTCTAAGATTCTTACTTTCTCTCTCTTTTTGCGTTTCGTGTCTTTCATTCATTCCCCGCTTCTTGCTTACCAGTTATTCTTTCTTTCGTTTTCTTTCTCGTTTACTGACTTTCTTCATTTCTGTCTTTTTTTCTCTCTTTCTTTCTCTCTTTCATTTTTTTAAATAAATTATCATCTTTTTTTCTCATTTAAACATTAGTTCGTATTATCCTTTTTCAAAAGATTATTCATTCTTCTTTCATTCCCAATTTGTTTTCTATTTTCTTTCTTCTTATAGTTTTCTTTCTCTTATAGTTTTCTCCTCTTTTCGCTGTAGTTTTTTTTTACTCTATTTTCATTGTTCTTTTTTATTCTATTTCATTCTCTTTTTTCTCATTCCTTTTAGGCACTTTTTTATTCGCTGTTTTCTTATTCTTTTTCATTCCCTTCATTTTTCTTTTCTTAATCTCTTTCATTCGCTACTTCTTCTTTCTCTTATTCTATTTCATTCAATTTTTCTATTTTTTATTTTTCTCATTTGATTCTTTCTCAGTCTTTTTTCTTCTTCTTTTTCATTTTTCTTTTCTTTTTCTTTTCTCTCTTTCTTTTTCATTCGCTTCTTTTCTTCTTCATTTTCATCTACTTCATCTTTCCCTGTTGAAGAACTTTCTTGCTCAATCGAAATGTCCAGGGAATATGACGTCAATATTTCTTTGATCTCTCTTAGTCTTCCCTCACTCTCTGCCTCTTAATCTCTCTCTGTATCTCTAACTCTTTATATTGATTTTCTCTTTCTTACATTTCAACCCCCCCCACCTTTTATTATTTCGTTTATTTTTCCTCATTGCTTTTCTTCTTTATTTTCTCTTTTTTCTTATCTTTCTTTACTTACGTGTAATGTTTTTATATTTTCATTCTTTTTCTTTTTCAATTCCTGCTTTTCTTTTGTTTTGTTTTTATTTTCTTCCTCTTTTTCTTCTCTTTTATTTTTTCATTTGTCTCCTTCAGCTTTCTTTCATTTATTTTCGCCTACTTCTTTTTGAACTACATTTTCTTTTATTTCTTTTTCTTCATTTATTTCTTTGTTTTCGTCTTCTTTTTCTGTCGGTCTTTTCATTTTTTCCCTTCTTTTTTATCTTTTAAAACTATATGTTCCAATTCGTTTTCTTCTCGCCACCATCCACTTTCTTCTTCTTCTTCTTCTTCTTCTTCTTCTTCTTCTTCTTCTTCTTCTTCAACATTTTCTTCTTTTATCTCATCCTTTTCTTTTTCTTATTCTTCTCCCTATCTCATTTGTTATTCTTCCTTCCTTTCTTTAGTGTTTTCTTTTTTTTTTCCATCATTTCCTTCTTCACTTTAATTAAACGTTGTCTTTTCTTCTTGCAAATATTTATATCCATTTTCTTTTTATTTATTTTCCTTCTCACTATTCTCTTTTATTTCCTCTTTCGTTTCCTTTCCTTCGCTGTCATCTTTCTGTTTTAATTTCCTTTAACTCCCCGCCCCACCGTGTCTTTTGTCATTCTTTTTTTCTTTTCATCCTCCTTCACACCTTATCATCGACATCCCATTAGCCACCATTATCGATCTGGTCATCTTGATACCCCGACCGAGTCCCTCTTCTACTATCATTCCCAAACTCCCACCAACCACCAGAGTAATATGTGGGTCAGTAAACTTGATAAGAAACTCGTCGATGAATGCCCTTAAATCTCACCTTCGTCGGGGAGATGCTCTTCCCTGTCTCCGTTCCAGCCATTTTCGTCCTCGCTTCCCCCTCTGCTCGTTTTTACTCTCTTATCTTTTGTAACAACCGCTGCCGCGTTCCATTCTTCCTATTCCAAGTTCCTCTTGCTTCTACAACGAGGCAAATGCCCTCACCGCAAAGGTGTTTCCTCTTGTGCATCCATTAAACGAGAGACAATTTCTTTGCGTCTGCGCTCATAGACACATGGGTTGGCAAAACTACAACGTCTGTCTCTGTTTATATTTCCCATTTCCACTTTGCCTACACGCTTATGAACTCTACCTACATACGGAAAACAGAGAGATGGATAGATAGATGTGAACAGATAGATAGATAGATAGATAGATAGATAGATAGATAGATAGATAGAGATGTATAAACAGACTGTAACAGATAGATAGATAGATAGATAGATAGATAGATCGAAAAGAATAAACTGAGATAGATAGATAGATAGATAGATAGATAGATAGATAGCTAGATATGAACAGGCTGAGACAGATATGGAGATATATATATATAGATATATACATATATGTAGAGAGAGATACATGCATACATACATATATAGATACATATGAACAGAGATAAATCTATACTCATATATATGTAGAAAGACAGATAGATATAAACAGATTGAGATAATTGTAAAGGGATTAAGATAGACAAATAGATATGAACTGAATATATATATATATATATATATATATATATATATATATATATATATATATATATATAAAAGTGAACATAGAAGTCAACACTTAGAGGCGACAGTCTGTTTCATGCTATATGCAATCGTTAGGCCATATATATATATATATATATATATATATATATATATATATATATATATGCGTGTGTGAACAGAAGGAGAGGGGTAACAAGATAAACATAGATATAACTTATATAGACAGATATATAAAAAAAAGGAATGATATAGAATTATATAAAGTGAAAGTAAGATAAAATAAAGATTTCATTTAATTTTCACGACGCAAATCGATAATGCTACGAAGAGGCAAGGGCTTACTTGGTGTGAAAGAGAATGAGAAGAACATAGGAGAAGGAACCGGAAACCCAATCCTAAACAGAAAACATCGGACAATGTCTATATGTGTATCGGCCGATAGGCGAACCTATGCACTCCTATTAATTCATATAAATTAATATATATATATATATATATATATATATATATATATATATATATATATATAGATAGATAGATAGATAGATAGATAGATTTGGACATAGATAAAGATAAACACATTCATAGATAAAAACAGATATATATATGTGTGTGTGTCCGTGTGTGAACAGACTGTAACGGATAGATAGATAGATATGGACATATATATACAGATAGATAGATAGATAGATAGATAGAAAGAGAGAGAGAGAGAAACAAACAGACAGACACCTGCATACATACATATATACATATGAAGAGAGATAAATCTATACTCATATATATATATATATATATATATATATATATATATATATATATATATATATGTGTGTGTGTGTATATATATACAGATAGATAGATAGATAGATAGATAGATAGATAGATAGATAGATAGATAGATAGATATGAAAAGTCAGAGTTGGACAGAGAGAAAACATATAGATGAATAGGATAGATAGATATGAACAGACTATGACAGATAGATAGATAGATAGATAGATAGATAGATAGATAGATAGATAGATATGAACAGACTATAACAGATAGATAGATATACAGACAGGCAGATAGATAGATAGATAGATAGATACGAACAGACTGAGATAGATAGATAGATAGTTAGATAGACAGACAGACAGATAGATAGATAGATAGAAAGATAGAAAGAAAGAAAGAAAGGACTGGGATTGAGATAGATAGATAGATAGACAGATCGGGAGGGATATATTTTATGTTGAAAGATATATATATATATATATATACAGTTTAACCCGGATATAAGACACCCGAATATAAGAGAAACTCTGATATAAGAGAGATTTTCTCTGGTCCGAAATTAGACCCTGTGTTAATGCATATAAATTTGACCAAACCCGGATATAAGAGAAACCCGGATATAAGAGAATTCTTCTCCGGTCCCGATAACTCTCTTATATCCAGGTTACACTGTATATATAAAGAGAAAAGAAAAGTCAATTGGTACATAGTGGCAAAGACAATAGAAAGTGAGAAAGAAAGTAAAAAGAAAGAACTTAATAGAAAGACATTTAAATTGTCAGGTGTATATGAATATGTTAGACACACTCTCTCTCTCTCTTTCTCTCTCACACCCACACGCCCATATACAACACCCCATATACATATCTATCTATCTATATATATTTCCTTTGACACAATTAAGACAATAAAAGGATCTAAGACTATTATTGACATTAAAAGAAACAGAGAAGGGAATAAAAGAATATTATCCATGACAACAGATGGCGATTGACATTGAAATAAGGTTTCTGAAGATCGTAGTTGCCAGGAAAGCAGGAAAGCAGGAAACCGAAAGAAATTTCCGCAAGCAAGAAGTGCGAGAGAAGAAACTATTAACATAGAACTTACGGTTACAACTATCAGTTTCAACAGGGAGATGATGAGATCTAGCTGCTAATCTCCGCTGAAATTCGTTTACACGAGTTCACAACGACATAAGCTGATCAGAACAATTAACGTAAAATATTTTTATTGTAGAGTCAAAAGTGGGAACTACGTTATGGTCGTAGGAAAGAGACCGAAAACAGAGATGCCAGGTCAGGACCGATAATGTTGTCAGATTTTTTTTTATTTTCCTATGGTATGAAACAGAAGATGAGGAAGCAATATTCAATGCAGGGTCGAAGACAGATTTCTTGACAGAAACAATATAGGCAAGTTTATGTCTTGTATCAGTGGCCAGTGTTCGACTATCAGTAAGGTCACATTATTCAAATTTCTCAGCAAATACACCATCCTCTCCCCAAGATGCATAATTCTTTTCCTTTAGGTTTAGTTTCATCATCTCGCGGTATAGGGGACGCAGTGAAAATCAAAATTAGCATAAGAACAGCCAGGGGCACAAAGACTAACTTGTTAACCACTACTTCACAGATGGATGTACTCTGTACATATGTCTAGGGTTCGGCTTCCGGTTCCTTCCCCTATGGTCTTCTCATTCGCTTTCACACCCAGTAAGCACTTGCCTCTTAGTAGCATTATCAATTTGCTTCGAGAAAAATGATTACAAAATATATTTTTGTATCCATAGCGATATGTCAAACTCAAAAGCCTGACATATAGCGATGGTCAATTAGCTCATCTCGCTGGTTAGTCATTTAATATAGTAAGTTCTGTGATTGCAAAGTACGTCCTTTATAGTAGCCATAATAGTCTAAAGAGAATGTTCATTACCCATACATGTTCTGTGTATATTTGCGTGAATATATCACTTTGTATATCAACCCTCTTATATATATATATATATATATATATATATATATATATATATATATATATATATATATAATAAGATTTTTATTATAAGAGATTATAATAAAAAATTTTTAAATCGCTAGACAAAATCTTTTGTTTCAATACTACGATTGTACTTCCACACGCGATGGTTGGTAACTGGTAACAAATTATTAACCAACCAAATCATAATCTCTTATGATAAAAATAATATTTTACTCTATTTTGTATTGAGCACTTTAAAAAGTAAATGCTACGAACTGTGGATTTGTTCTTTCTCTCATTTCGATATATATATATATATATATATATACATACATACATACATACATACATATATATATATATATATACATACATACATACATACATATATATATATATATATATATATATATATATATATATATATATATATATATATATATATATATATTTATATATGCGTTTTCTGTGTAAACGTGTGTGGCTGCACATATACGAACTCAAATATATATTCAACTTTATAGAAGGGCTGGATCGATACCAACCCATGACACGTTTCATTATTTTCCATCGGGTCCTTTCTCCCCTTCGGGCGACATTAGCAAATGTAAAACTATGAAAATTTCTGGGCGAGAGAGAAAGAGAAACATACCTACATAGTCACCAGTAGTCGAACGCAGGGAGGAACGAGTCAAACCGTGTACTGAGGCATGTGTTGGAAGATGACTGCGAAAAGGAGCAGTAAACATTAGGGGCCGGGGGAGTAAAGGAGGAGGGTAGGGCGTTTCGGCGTGTGAAGGTTCTTTAGTCGTTCGCCGGAAGTGAAGGAACTCGGCGTCCGTGTTTGAGACGATAAGGACCGGCGCAAGTATGTTCACTACAGAGTCCCACTCGACGCCGTGAGGACGTTTGTGCCAATTGGCCTGGGCAGGGGCAGAGATCCCCACCCCTTTACCTAATGCTCGCAAATCCTTTGCACAGATAAATGCCGGACAAACGGGGGGTACTTATGAGCGTCGTTTGCCGGTCTGCGAGTAAATTACAAAATATGATAGGAATAAAAACTGGGATAAAAGGAGACAAGTAAGATGGCTGCATTGACGGCGCCATATTTGATAAATGAATGGTTGAAAATGTGTGTGTCTGTGCTTGTATGTCTCACTGAATCTGATTTATCACTCTCTCAATATATATATATATATATATATATATATATATATATATATATATATATATATATATATTGAGATATGATTCGTTGAACAATTTAGACATGTCCCGTCTACGTATTTTCAGTTGGATCATTTCATATTCACGGATAAGCTTTTCGGTGTCGTTATTGAAGGACGAAAGAAAATCGAGGTGTTGATATATATTTCTTTTATTCTGAGTATTTTCGACATAGGACAATGTCATCATCAGGGTATTGTTTATTGCAAGACAGATATTGTAGTATTCATTATTGTCTAAAATTGTTGTGCTCATCTAAAAGTTAAATTTCTTACTTGTGGAATGAAGAACGCTGGGTCAGCGCGTGATCCCTGACACCGTTTATATATATAATTATTTATTTAAAAATATGATTCCAACACGCTACATAAGAGTTCTCATGTTTCAAAACAAGACCCGAAAACTTCAATATAATTATTTGAATTAAATTGAATTAAAGTACTAAGCTCTGTTCCATCTTTTTTTTTGGAATAACTTATTTCTGAAGTTTACGTGTTTTATAAGCATATTCATTATTGAAATCAAAATTTCTATGGTAATGGCTAGAGCAATTGTTTAAAGAAAAGGGGCGTAAGGTGTTAATAATTTGTATCAATATCTCAGTTACATTCAAAGAGGTCAAGTCAGGGTAAGGTTGGGGTGTCTAAATTTAAAGCGGAAGATGACATCGTCTAGTCTGGTTAAGCGTCTATGGAGATTTATTTATTTTTTTATTTTATTTTTTTCTGAAAGGGTTTTGTGTATATAAAAACTGTCGTAAATCGCTAACATTTGTTTTTTGACGACTTCATAAAGGGTTATCTTTTTTGTAGGGCATTTCAACTATTTATTAGGACTATGGAATTTAAAAATTATTTTATTGTTTGTTTTTATGCTAATTATTCAATGCAAAAATTTGATGATGTCGACAAAAAACCATTAACTGCTGTCTATTGTTTAATAGATTTTTATTATTTAGAAACTTAATAATGTGTAGTTTTTCATGTAGGCATAAAGGGCATGGGTCATCCCAAGTTTTACAAGTTCTAGTTTTGTTTATAATTTTCCATTTTACTTTTGGTCTTTTATTCATTTCCTTCAAATGCCAAAAATATTTAGATAGAGATGTCTGATTTCTTTTATTAATATTGTTGAAGGAGCACTTATGCTGCCTCCAGCTGGTTTTAAATTCATTCTTCGTAGACCCAATGTATATCATATTAGTATTAGGACCCTCAATGGATGAGGGTTCTAATACTAATATGATAGGGATGACCCATGCCCTTTATTGGAATCATATTTTTAAATAAATAATTATATTTATGCTCTACTTTTGTATCGAGCACTACTTTTTTAAAGAATAATAACAAAAATACTAAAGAACTTTGGATTATTTTCCTAACGAGTTCTTTCCTATTTTCTATATATTTTTCACACACATATATATATATAAAGAGAAACGGAAAACTTAGACAACGCGTTTCGTCCTCGTTTTAGTTTATCAAGGCAAATATACCTCAGAGGATGAAACGCATCGGCTAAGATAAGTTTGCATTTTGTCTTTATTCATATACTCCTTTTAAAGATATACTCTATATGAAATTGTTACACACGCACACACACCTATATATAAGTAATAGAATTTTGGGAAATCATTATAATAATTCATCGAGTCTAGAAGAATCCTCAACCGAATGCAGAAATTACTGGACGGCCGTTTCGTCCTATTTTGGGACTCATCAACAGTTGGCATGCACTACCGAGATTCGAACCCGGACCGTTTCGATACAACGCAAGCGTCATACCAACTGTACCAAGTGACGAAGAAGAAACAGAAAAGACTCGATATAGCGTCGCTACTCACAAATTCTATGGTGATACTCATCCAAGTATCCATAACCTAACGGATTGTTCCCTAAGAGCCACGTCTTTCCTTTTCCCACCCTCGAACCGCTCTACCTTTATATGTTGGTACAGTTGGTATGACGCTTGCGTTGTATCGAAACGGTCCCGGTTCGAATCTCGGTAGTGGATGCGTACTACTGATGAGTGCCAAAATAGGACGAAACGGCCGTCCAGTAATTTCTTCATTCTGTTGAGGATTCTTCTAGACTAGATGAATTACTATAATGATGTATATCTATATATGATAAAAATATAGTTTTGAAGTATATATATATTTATGGGTAAAGGTGCTCAATATCACAGATAGTGTATATGTAAATAAAAAAGTCGACTGTGAGGTCAACACTAAGCGGCGATAGTCTGATTCATACGTAAACATAATCTTCAAACCATTTGAAAACATTGCCTGAAGATTGCGTTGAAACATAAAAAAATGTGGGTTAATGCTTCTTTATGGGTGTATCGTTTACTTCTGAAATATTTCCGACAGTTCTGTATCCAGCAAAGACATAGAATACACCCGTCCATGCAAATATTTGTGGGTGAAGGCTCATCTCGACCCTTCCACGCTTCTCCAGCGCCTCTGCTAAAATATGATTATTAGGTTTGTAAATGGCTTCAATGTCGTCAGAGTTTTATAAGTAGACAATACACTAAAATTGGCCACTTATAAGATGACAATTATTAAAAATTTATAATAGTTTAAAATGGCCGAACATTTTTGCACATAACTGTATATGGACTGGGTGCGTGTATTTGAGAGCGTGTATAGGAAAGGCCAGTATGAGAAAAATAGCTGTAGCGAGAAAGACAATACCTGTTTGCTTTAACAATCATCATTAATTCTTGGTTAATCAATTCTGTTCAGACACTGACCATCTGCGTCATAGTTAAATACATAATTATTTTAGTCTCGAATATGTCGTAGACATATTGGATTTTTACAGCCCAAGTGAAATGCAGGCTCATCAGACAATGTAAGAAAGAAAAGAAAGGTTCTGAGTGTTGTGAACGAGAAAAAGAATGTCTGTCTGGGCCTTCGGTTGTACTTTTAAAAAAGTGCAGGGGCTTTGAACAGACTTGTCACTCGATTTTCAGGCAATAATATTTGAGCAATTAATCCGTCATGTCTTGGACATAGCAGTGGCATCGGACCATAGAGTAAGCGAAGGAGACTGAGAAAGTAGAAAATACCAGGACCTTGCTCGATATCTAAGAAAGATATAGAATATGAAGTTCATGTGGTACTAATAGAAAAAAGAAAAAAAAAAGAAAAAAGAAATCGAGCTGAGCTTAGATGAATTTGGTAATCAAAGGAACAGTTTGAAACTTTACAGACCACGGCATTGTTGGGGTCTGCTACACTACCGAGAAGTGCTAAAGATTTGAGAAGACTCGGTGTTACTTCTGATGGTCATCTTCATATACAAATACAAGATGTATAAAAACAACAACAACAATGATAGTAACAGGAGAAGGTGGTGAAATGTTCTCGACCGGACCAAGAAGCTGTTTAAAAAAAATTGAGTCAAATTCTTCGACCAGAATTTGGGAATTGGATGGGACCAAAAATTTTCAGAACGCTCTTCAGTCTGTGTTAAAATCTGTGAAAATTCCAAGGGAACTTAATGTTATTTGAATTCCTTTAATAACGTTCATATATATTTAAATAACGATAAAAATAATAATAATGATCTTGAGTGTAAGCCACCAATAACAAATGACGTTAACATTCAATTAAGGAATAATAATAATAATAATAATAATAATAATAATAATAATAATAATAATAATAATAATAATAATAATAATAATAATAATAATAATAATATTATTATTATTATTTTCAAAAAAAAAAACCTTGAAATCGAAATCTCAAAAATGTGGCACATGGGAACATAAACAATTCTTGTTGCAGTTGGAGTCCTCGGGGTCAGTTGGAAAAGATTCCAGTAGACTCATTGAAGGGGTTCTTGGAAGAACATGCCTTAAAGAAATACAAAAAATTGTTCTCACGAGAAAGACCCACATCTTTCGAAGGGCTTTAGCTATGTAAAATATGATTTTTTTTAATTGGTTAGTGGAAAATGTCATGATGCCATTTATGACCTTAGGTCCATGGGCGGGACCCGGAAAGAAATGTGTACACACTAGAAATCAAAGGAAATAAAATAAAAATAATAATGATTTTATTGGACATAATTGTTTCCAGTAAAGAAGAGCGTGATTGTCACCCTTATTGATATCAGTTTAGTCAAGAAAGAAGGAAAGTCGATAACTCTACAGACTATACAATTCGAAATCAAGAGAATAAGGAAATTATCTATTGTGCCTATTGTAATCAGGGAGTTAGGGACAATGGCAGAGAATTTTGCCCGTTGCTTGAATGCATTAGATTTGCTATAGAGTTGTCCTGTGTTGTAGAAGGTCAGTTTGTTTGGCACTGCACGAACAAACAGAAAAGTACTGGATACACAAGGCTGTGGGCTGTAGCTTGATATCCAATAAGTGTAAAAGAAGTTAATCACATCTAACAAGCAGTACAAAAGGACAAATAATTCAAAATATGGATGATAATGGTTCTCTGCGACTTCCTATTCTTTACAGCTCTTAGCTATGTATTTTTACTGTCATTAACAATCCCTGTTCTGCCATCCATTTACACATGTTCGTTAAGTAGTTGACTCGCAGTTGCTCCCTGACTTTTTGCCTACGATATATCCTGCATTAATTTTCCTTTCTTTCGTCATTTAGTGGCCCTAAAAATTTCAGTTGTCTCTTTGTAATTCTAAACATAAGTACTATTTTTGTTTAAATTTTCCTTAAAATTTCCCTGCCGCTTACTTGCTCCGTCCATGGTATTCTCAGCATCCTTCTGTAGAACAGCCTTCCCTTCATCTGAGAGGAAACTGCCCAGCAACTGCCATATAGGTGGATTGATATCACATAGTAGTTCAGCACTATTTTATTTGTTTCTAACGGAATTTTCTTGCTTAATACTTTGCTTTGTTTTTGAAGGCAACTTTTGCAATTCCAGCGCGCCTTCGAATTTCGCTCTCACATTTACCATCGGCCATTAAAACATTTCCCAGATATTTAAACTTCTCTACTTGTTTGATTTTGACATCTCCAATTCGTAATTCGCATCTTGTATTTTTTTCCTACTGACAACCATACAGTATATCTTCTTGCAGTTGATAGTTAGTCTTTTGCTCTCGCTTTCCTTTACTAACTTGTCTATGAAGACCTGCAGTTTTCCTTCTGTGTCAGTCATCAAATTAGTATCATGAGCGTATCTTAAGTTTAGGATTGTGCCCACTGATAATAAATCTTGGTAGGTTTTCCAGCCCCATTAGGATAGCTTCGCTGTAAAGGTTGAATAAATCCGGCGAGAAGACACCTCCTTGTCTCACTCGCCGCTTCTATTTTTGTGCACTGACTTAATTCTTTTTTATTCTGGTGTAGGCAGTTTTCTCCCAGTATAAATTTTGGATTGTTATAATATCCTTCTCAAATAGAGAATCTCAATAATATGGATTATAAATATATGAAAGAAACAGGATTGATTACAGTATTGACTTCAATAAAATGAAAAGTACAATACGAACCTTTTAACGGCACCGTATAATAAAAAAAAGAAAGCAGGTATTGACCTTTCTCTTTGAATGGTATAATATTCAATAAATTCACAAAGGTTCAAGTAACTTAGATGGTGAGGAAACTCAAGAGTTTCGCATCAATATATTCACCGGGGCCAGGTGTTTGATAAGCTCAGTAGATTTATCAAACAGCTGGTGCAGATGAGCGTATAAACGCGAAACTTCAAAGTCTTGAGTCGACTAACTAGAACAATTACTTTTCTCAAGTTATTAAATATATGCATATATATTAATATGAATATATGCATATATATTCATAATTATAATAAATATATATATATATATATATATATATATATATATATATATATATATATATATATATATATATATATATATTTATGCATATATGCAAATACACACACACACATAAATATTCAGTTGTATGGATACGAGTTTGTGACCCTGGGTTTCACGCTTTTGCGATCATTAGAAAAAACTTATTTGAGTCACAAACTCATATCCATACAGCTGAATATGTTAGCTCTATCACTGATATTGACCACTTTCCAATAGGAACCGTGCACACACACACACATATATATATATATGAATTAAAAGTACAATACAAACCTTTTAACGGCACCGTATAAAGAAAATAAAAAGAAAAAAAAGGAAAATAAAAAGAAAAAAAAAGAAAAGAAAAAGAAAAAAGAAAAGAAAAAGAAAAAAGAAAAGAAAAAGAAAAAAAAAGAAAAGATAAAAGAAAATAAAAAGAAAAAAAAGAAAGCAAGTACAGTGTAACCCGGATATAAGAGAGTTCTCGGGACCAGAGAAGAAGTCTCTTATATCCGGATTTCTCTTATATCCGGGTTTTGTCTATTTTGTTTAGGTAAGTATGGCTCTAATTTGGGACCAGAGAAAATCTCTCTTATATCCGTGTTTCTCTTATATCCGTGTTTCTCTTATACCCGGGTATCTTATATCTGGGTTACACTGTATTAACCTTTCAGGATTGATGATCTCTTTAAATGCTGTAATATGGATTGGGTTAACCGTTTTAAATTCAACTTCTCACAATATATTTTGTCTTTCATTCTTTTGGATCGATTTCTGGCCTGTGCATATACTATTGATCTGCATGGTATCATGATTATTATAATGATTTGCGTTTCCATCACCAGTCATTCTTTATGAGAAGAATATCAAATAAATGTCAGTTTCTTTAAAATTCCAGCATCCTCTTCTGTATTCTCACAGATGCTAAAATTCATTTGGTCTGTATTGCCTAAATTCTTGCTTGGATTTCGAAAGTTTCCACTTTTTTAAAGGATATTAATAAGGATCAGTGAACTATGGCTCGCAGGCCCAAATCGGTCTGCTAAGACATTTCCTCCTGCACTTCGACCACACGGAAGGAATATTTGATTATTCTGAAATAATTTTTATTTTATTTTTCCGTAAATATTATTTGGTATAAGATTTAAAGAATTTTTTTTTATTTACCATTGTGGCCCTACAATTGAAACTTGAAGATTTGCAATCAAGTGCCAAGGATAGACATAAAGAAGAGAATATAAACTGATTTTTACGAATGTCGCCCACGTGAAGGATATTCTACTTGAAAAATTTTTATTCGATTATTCATTTCCGTATTTATCTGAGAAGACATTTTCAAAGATGAAACAGACGAAATCTGCACATTAGTCGCCCTTAATTGATCAACATTTTAATATCAATTTTTGATGATAGGAAGCACAATTTTTGAATCACAGACTTTTTAATCTCCGAAAAAAAGAAAAAAGATTTTAATAATTCCAATTGATTCTCCATCTTTATCCCTAAACGCTAAAAGTATTGTATTAGAGCTAATGCTTATTCATAATGAAATAATAATAATAATAATGATAATAATAATAATAATAATAATTATTATTATTATTATTAGCTTTTCTAGTAATGTGCTTTTCCAGTTTTTCTATACTTTTTTTAGCGAGGTGCCTTTTCATCTTGTCTACTAATGTGCTTTCCCAGTGTTTTCTTGAAGTGTTTTCCATCTTTTCTGACTGGGTATTGTCCAGTTTTTCAAGCAAGATGATTTTTCTAAGATGCTTTTCTAGCCTTTTTTTTTTAGCAAGATCATTTTCTAGCAAGATTATTTTCTATTTTTCAGTTTTTTTCATTTTATTTTTTTTAGCAAGGTACGTTTTTCAATTTTTTTCTAGCACGATGCTTTTTCCGGCTTTTCTCCTATTCACCAGCTAGATGCCTTTCCAGTTTTTTTTTTTTTTTTTTAGCAATTTAGCTGGTATTTCTAACTATTTTAGCAATGTAATTGTTCAGTTTTTACTAGCAACGGTGATTTCTGTCGTTTCTATCAAGGTGCATTCCCAGCTTTTCTAGCGATGTCCTTTTCCAGCTTAACGAGAAAATGTTTTTTTTTTGTTGTTTTTTTTTTTACTGCATTTCTTTCGAGTTCCTTTTCTACCATTTCAGCAACGTACTTGTCCAAATTTTCTGGCAATATATTTCTCCAGCTTTGTTCAATCATAGTAATATCACCGATACGATACATCACCTGACCTAGATGGAGGTGGTCAATTTGAATGTCGAAGTTAGAAAAATATTTTTAGTATTTTTTTTTTACTATGACAGTTTTTGGTTTGCATATTTAAATATCAGTCATTTGCAAAATTCTAAACTGATCCCCTTTCCTACCCAGTCATGTCTATTTTGGAATTTCATTTTAGCCTACTTGCTTATTCTATGACTGATTGTTTCAACTTTATATCTACAGGTCTGTTTTTACACTTTTGTTGCACCATGTATATTTTGGTTCAAATATGGAATTATACAGGGTTAACATTAAGAGGAATTCAGTTTATCGTTTCAAGTGTCCTCTTCTCAGTCACGTTCATGTCATTTCGTTTACATTTCCCTTCATCTCTCTCTTTAAATATCTGACGAATAGGCGTATTTTGGTCTGTGTTTCTTCTTCTTCATCATCATCAACTTCTTCATCTTCCTCATCTTCTTTTACTTCTTCTACTTCTTCTTCTGCTACTTCTTCTACTTCTTCGACTTAGTCTTTTCTTCTTTTTCTTCATCTTGTTCGTCATCATATTCATCTTTATCTTTTTTTCTTTATTTTCGTCTTCTTCGTCTTTTCTACTTTTTCTTCGTTATCTTCTTCAACTTTTTTTCTTCGTCTTTATTTCTTCGTCGTCTACTTCTTCCTCGTCGTCTTCTTTTTCTTCGTTTTCTTCGCCTTTTTCTTTTTTCTTCTCTTCCTCGTCTTCTTTATCTTCGTTTTTATCATCTTCGTCTTATTCATCTTGTTATTGTTGTTGTACTTTTTCTTTTTCTTCCTCGTTTTCTTCTTCATCGTCTTTTTCTTCTACTTCTTCTTGTTCATCCTCATCTTTTGCATCTTATTCAACTTCTTCTTCGTCTTTTTTTTCTCGTTGTCTTCTTCCTCGTCTTCTTCTTCGTTTTTTATTCATCATCGTTGTCGTGTTTTTCTTTTTCACCTTCTTCTTCTTCTTCTTCTGTTTCTTCTACATTTCCTTTTTCGTCTTTTTCCTCATCTTTTTCATCGTATTTTCCTACTTCTTCGTCTTTTCTTCTACTTCGTCGTCTTCATTATCTTTTCTTTTTCTTCTACTTCTTTACCGTCTTCTTCTTCGTCGAGTTTTCCTTCTTTTTCTTCTTCATCATCATCTTATTCAACTTCTTCTTCCTCTTTTCTTCTTCTTTGTCTTCTTCTTCCCCATCTTCGTCTTTTTTTCTTCTGGTTCTTCATCTTCTTCATCCTCATCTTCTTCTTCACCATTTTTTAACTTCTTCGTCTTCTCGTTCTTCTTCTTCTCGTTCTTCTTCTTCTTCTTCTTCTTCAAATTTTTCGATTAAGTAAAGGCAAGAAAAGATCTGACCTCCCTGTCATTATGGATCAGTTTTTTGTATCCATCAGTTATCATCATAATATATTTTGTTATGTCTTTTATTTGATCTTCTCGCCTCTTTATAAATATTTTCGGATTGTCATAACAAAGACATTGCCACCTGGCGTCGTCTGCGTAGGAGAATGACTCTAATATAGTAAGAAGTATAAACAAATTAGATACATAATTTATAAATACACTTGCCACGATTATTGCTGAGCAAATAGAAGAAAACAGTAATATCGGTTGTGATGATGTTACACCTTCTCACCTTTCATTAAGACGAGAGGAGGAGGGGAAACGACTCTGAAGTAGTGATGGTGATGCTGCTGCCAGTGGCAGTAAATCTATCATCATCATCATCATCATCATAATCGTTATCATAAATTCTCATTTATGATATTGCTATAGGTGTTGACAATCACGCTAGACAATACTCATAACATGACCTTTGTTTGGAAAGGTCGAATGAGCCTAAAGCAGTACATATGCTGACATCAAGGGTTTCCGAAAATAATCTACCCAAAGGCTCCTTTATATAAATGTACAAAAATCATTCAAATTAACCAAATTAGTAAATAAAAAAAAAAAAAAAGAAATGAAAAAGAACCTTGGTAACCTCACGACCACATATTCATAGGCAATAAAGGAAATAATAATAATAATAATAATAATAATAATTATAATAATAAGAAGAAGAAGAAGAAGAAGAAGAAAGGCAAACTGTAAAAAGGCAAAGAAAAAGAAGTAGAAAAAGAAGTACAAATTGTAAAAAAAGAAGTAAAAGAAAGTTCATGAAGTGAGATGCGAATGAAGAGAAAGAAAGGAAAAATGGGAAGAAGAAAACGATAAGGAGAGAAATGAAAGTTTAATTAATAAAAAAGAGGGAACGAGAGAAAAGAAAAAAAGAACAAGAGGGAAGAAAAACAATACAGAAATGTGGGAGGGATAAAAAAGAGAAAAAATTAAAAAAAGGAGGGGAAAGAAGAACAGTAGAGAAATGAGGGAGGGATAGAAAAGAGAAAAAAATAAAAAAAGGAGAAGGAAAAAGAAGAGAGATAGGGAATAATAATAATACAGAAATGAGAGAGGGAGACAAAACATAAAAAATGAGAGGGAAGAAGAAGAATAGAGAGAAGAAGGAGGGATAGAAAAGAGAAAAAAAATAAAACAACGTGAGAGAAGAAAAACAATAAACAGAAGAACGAAGGATAGAAAAGAGAAAAAAAGAAACGAAAAGGAAGAACAATACAGAGAAGATGGAAGGAGAGAAAAGAATAAAATGAAAGAACTAGGGAAAGAAGAACAAAATAAACGAGAGGGAAGGAGCGAAAAGAAAAGCGAAGGATAAAAAAAAAAAAAAATGAAAGAACGAAATGACCATGTCGGCGGAAAAGTTTTGAAGGAAATTACAAATAAAATGCGAAACGATTTAGGATTTTTTTTTTTACTTTAAAAGGCGGAAATCAATTTGTCTTTTATGCCTTTTTTTTCTTTCTTTTGTGATTTGTGTCTAATTTTCCATTTCCTCCAATCTATTCAATACAAGCTTTGTACATTGTGAGTCTTACTGAGTCGGTATCATAAAAATTCGCAGCCCGTCACTACCCTACTGCCAAAAGAGACACCCAGTCCCAGCACTCACACTCAGATGGAAGCAGATATTCACCTCCCCACATATACATAGACTCACATAAATTCATGTTCGTAACAAATCAGACGTACAGATTCCCCATAATATATATATATATATATATATATATATATATATATATATATATATATATATATATATATATATATATATATATATATATTAATAAGTCATTATATCTCATTACTATAAATAGTCAACTTTAATATCTGCCGGCCGAATGGGTATGGAAATAAAGTTAGTCGATATAAATTTCAAAAGAACCTAAAGAAAGATGTGTATTTCTTAAGTAGAGTAATTTTAACTTGCTTTGCTGCTAATGGCTTCTCGTAGCTTAGTCGTAAAGCACGCCTGGCTTGAAGGGGCTTTCCCAGTCAGGTTCTGTTTTTTTGTTGGCAGGCGGGCAGATATATTTAACTGATTAAAAAACAGTAATATATACTTAAACAGGTGCACCCATTAAAAATAACGCACGCACGCACACACACACACACATGTATTTATACACACACACACACACACACACACACACACACACACACACATATATATATATATATATATATATATACAGGATGGGATTGGTAAATTGTTGCCATTTTATTATTATTATTTCATTTCCCTCATGTGTGTTGTTTGTTCTTGATTTTGTCGATTGCACAGTATAGTAGGGTCAGTTGGGCACCGTCTGTGAGAAAAAGAGCACCATGATGCAATTCACACGCCAGAAATTTGTAAACGGTAAGCTGTATTGCTTGGCATTCGCGCCGGAAGCTCCAATACGAATATTTCAGAGTTTTGGGGTGTCAATCTGAGGACAGTTAAGAAGATTCGGGAAGAGTTGGATGAGTTTAATGGTGATTTCGAAGGTATGACAGCTAGCTCAGAAAACTCACTTGGATCCTTCTGATGACAAAAGAACTCTCGAACTTGTTCGTGAGGGCCTCAGACTCAATACTGATGCCTACGAGGAGGTAGTGCAATTCTGGGTCAAGAGGATGTCTACTGAAAGATCTCATGTCTGTCAACAGAACTCTCCATCATGCGACACAAGCATGGGAACTCAGTCATGGCTGTCAGAGAATTTCTGCGACGACATCATCCCTTACATCTGGTCACCTAACTCCCCAGACTGCAACCCCTTGATTATTATGTGTTGGGTGCAGCTAAGCGAGAGACTACAAAAACTCCTTGCACACCAAAGATGAGCTAAAGGCAAGGATTATGACAACATTCATCAACTTAAACAAGGAGACCATCCAGAAGAGATGCAGGAAATTCCGAAGACGTCTGGATGCCGAGTTTGAAGCCAATGGCTATTTTATTGAGTAAATCTACTCATTAGCATTTCAAGATATGTTGGTGTAATTTTGGTAAATATATCTGTAAAAAAGGAATTGCTACGTATCATCTATTAGTACAAATTTAAAACGTGTAATTCAATTTTTAGAATTAATTAATCACCTCAACAAATTTCCCTAAGTATAAAATAATGTTGTCTGTCCTTTGGAAGATTGTGTCGGCAACATTAACTATAAAAAAAAAAAAAAAAATAAATTCTCACATTGGCCATAAATTCACGACACTCCCTCGTAGGTTGACTTGCCATTTTTCAAAAGTTGGTGCAATTCTCGCACATATTGATCAACATATATTTATTTTGCTTATTTGTATAAGCAAAATAATTTATTTAGTAGAATTGCTGCCGAAATACACCTTATATATATATATATATATATATATATATATATATATATATATATATATATATATATATATAATATTTATTCAGAAATTATAACATAAGAATATTATAAAATCACTACAAAAATAGCCATTTTGTTTCAACACTTCTGGTGTTTTATCAAGTGATGGTGTTGGTTGCAAAATAAATGATTTATTTCGCAATCAACACCATCACTTGATGAGACATCGGAAATGTTGAAACAAAATGGCTATTTTTGTAGTGATGTTATAACATGCTTATGTTATAATTTTTGAATAGATATTATTTGCTCTACTTTGTATTGAGCACTTTTTCAAAAATAGTGTTTTTGGTTATCGGAATTTTATTTCATCTATACCAACTCTGTATTTGGCTATATGTATTAGTCTTTTATTTTGAGTGAAGTCATGGATTACAGTATTTGTGCAAACATGCGCTCCTCGAATAATCTGGCTTATCGGTGCTACATAATCTTCCTAGTAAAATTCTTACTAATACCTGAAAACATAATGAATAATACACAAAGCAATGAATAATTGATACTTCGGTTATGTGCCATCCATGATACACGCTTAGGCGATCATGTATTTTTCGATACATGACTGACGAGGCAGATTTTTTCCCGCAGCAGGTTGCCATTTATTTCTGCGGTAGACCGGTTGCTATCCAAGGCTATAGAACCCGTCCGTCCTGCTATTTAGCCATAGCTAGGGAGGAGGAGGAGAAGAGGATTCATATCTTCTCCAAGTGAATGTAATGGATTCGACTGGAATTCGAACTCGGTTCCCCAAGCCGTTATCCATTACTCCACCGTACCTCCTATTGATACTAATGAAAATATAAATCGGTTTTTGACTGGCCACTCAATGAAATGGTTCGTTTTATATTTTAATAGGTAGCTCCACAGATTCGCTAAAAGATGCGCATACCATGATGAAAAAATTTAATAAAAACAAAATTTTATTGTTAAAATCTTTAAGTGGAAAGACCAAAGGATCTTTTGATTATTAAACCATATTTTTTTCTGCTTTTTAGAACGTTCTAAATTTTTGGTAAAAATCTTATTTTTCTTGCGTCAGTGGGGAGGACCAAAGATTAGTATAGGAAATTTTAGCATCATTTTTTGTAGTGAAAAACATTGATTTTGAAAAATCTTGCAAAAATCAAATAATTGTCGGATTATTTTATTTTAGAAATGTTTTTCTTTTAAAAAATCTTGGAAAAATTTGTTTTGTTTTTTACATCTGTTATCCACCCACCATATTTATTTAATTTTATGAAATTTCGAGAAATTAATTTTTTTTGTATCGCATGTTTATATTATCTTTGGAGAATTTTTTGCAAAACAGGACCACGAGTTACCGAAAATTTGCTCTTAATAGTCAAGTAAAAATGTATTAAAACTAAGACATTGTTTAATTAGGAAAGCTTTTAATTGCTTTTATGAATAAGACATATTATGGGCATTATTTTTCGATGAATAACGAATTTTGGCAAGAATTGTTTTCATCTTTTAAAAATTTAATAATTTATAAAGTTTTAAATCTGTTAAATTTATGCATTAATTTGTATCGATTAGGTGATATTGTTATCAAGTAAAAACTATATTTACTAAACATAAAAGGAAAAGTTTGCTGTAATTCAGAATACTTTAATATTTTATAAAGAATTTTTCAAATTTTTTGTACGTGTATAAACGTACGGATTTTTGTAAATACGGACGTCCATACACGACATTATCATAAAACAAAAGCGATGCTTATAATAAATTTAAAGCCAAAGTACATAAATTCAATAAACCATTAGATTACAGGGAATATTTTCGTAAATATTTAAGCTTATTGGTTGTTAAAATTATGTAAAAAAGGCGCTCACGTTATATTTGTCAAGTAATTTTTACAGATATGTCCATCGTAGAAAAATAAGATAAATCTCCACCTGTCAGTTAAGCTCACAACCTATCAATATTTTGAATACACACCTACAGCTTTGTTTAAAAATGCATTTCTCTGTAATTAAACATAAAGTAAGTAACATTTCTTTCGAATTATATTAATTAAACTGTAAATTTGATAATATTCCTCAAATAAAGTTTCAGCAAATATATTTTATTTTTGAAAGACTTTTTAATAAAGAGAATTACATTGCGATGACAAAAATTGCGCTAATATTAACGAATGTTATTGATTTTAAAACAAAAACTCCCTCCAGTCAATTTAAATTAGTTTTGAAATACAGAAAAAAGTATTTTGCTTATTGGAAATATTAAATTTAATCTATTAACTTGAAATTAAAATTAAACTAAAACCTTCAAGAAAGATTTTTCATTTTTTTTAAAGTCATTTGAAACCTTAAGTATCGTGTTACTGTGGAGGTAGCTATATTTTATAAAGAAGTTCGACTGCTCAATGAATGAGATTACAAAAAAGTCTGCCCTTCGTTGTGTTGGCCAGGAAGGGCGATCTGGTCGACAGGGAATGGTCAGAAGGTTATTGGAAGTGTGCAGGGGTGTGGTCAAGCATCCAAGGACGAAAGATAATCGGAAATGTTGCGATACAATCTAAGAATTCGGACAGAGCCTCGGGGAGCGTCGTTGCTAAATTGCAAAGATCTGGTTTTAATTTGGATGTGAGTTGACTGGAAGGAAGAATTGGTTGGAAACGAAATAGCTTCAGTTAATCTGATGTCCGTTGCACTGGAATACAACGTGAAATGGACATTCCTGTTGTTAATAATAATGATAATGATACTCTGAAGGGAAAAGAAAGAACGAAAACATTAAATTGTGGAATATGGCTACTACACAACTACTACTACTACTAATAATAATAATAAATAGCAAGTCTAACATCCACATCATTGTCACTATGAGTTCTGCGATTCCACGCTTACTCCGTGTAATAATACGAAGTCTGATCAAAAAGTATCGGGACTGTTGCTATAGTAACGAAGCTAAAGTACGCAACGTAAAGCTATTTGACACCCGATTGACCTTAAATTTTGTCGAGCATGCGCACTAATTTATAACGCCATCGCTCGCTTCTGTTGTTTATAGCAGTGCTTGAAAGGAGAGTGTGTAGAGTGTGGTTGTCTCAACACAGAAACAAAGGTTCTATCATTGACCATGGCTTTTTGCGGCAGTTTTTGGCCAAGACAGCATTCCCGGGTTCAATAACCACCATATCCCCATATCTCGCCCCTTGCAGTTTTTTTCCTGTTCCAAAATAAAATCTCATTTGAAAGGAACAGTATTTCAAGACCTCGAGGAAATTCAAGTGAATACGACGAAGTAGCTGCTCTCTATCCCCCTTCCCCCCAAAAAGAAGATTTCCAGGAATTCTTCCATCAATGGAAACGACGCTAGATAAAGTGTGTGGCTTCTGAAGGGAACTAATTTGAAGGAAACCAAATACTAAATTCATTTTTTCTTTTCATAGCCCCAGTTTCCATAGCTTTAGATCATAAGCTCGTATATAAAATTCAAAATAAAATATTCTATACCATAATATAAAATACAGTGTGACTATATATATATATATATATATATATATATATATATATATATATGTGTGTGTGTGTGTGTGTGTGTGTGAAAAGTGTCTGTATATAAATATAAATAAATATATATATATATATATAATTATTTATATATTATATGCGCGGTACTTATTAGAAAGCGCTCAATATCAGAGATAGAGCTAACATTTGGTTGGATAGATGTGAGTTTGTGACCCTGGGTTTCACGCTTTTGCGATCGTCAGACAAACTTTTGTCTGACGATCGCAGAAGCAACTAGAGCGAGAAAAGAAACTGTTAGCGTAGAACTTACAGTTACAGCTAGCTTATTCAACCGTAAATTGCTGAGACCTTCTTGCTAATCTAGTACTGCGCTTAAATTCATAAAATTTAGGTAGCATAGCAAAGAGCTCATCAGAAAAATTACCCTGAAAGTATTTATAGAAAAGTCACAGGGAGGCAACCTTACGGCGGTGGGAAAGTGACTGAAACTGAGACGCCAGGTTAGGACCAATAATATTGCTGATTCTTCTTTGGATTTTATCAGGAATCTCTAAATATATAGCAGGAGCACCTGACCATATGTGGCAGCAATATTTAAAGCATGGACGAATGGCAGACCTATAGTTATGTAAGATAATTTCAGGAGAGAAAAATTGTCCAGCTCAACACAGTGAACTAACTTAGCAGCTCACCTAGTAATATACATATTTCTATAGTCTACACTTTTTCGATAGTTCTCTAGCTTATCCCGATGGGCAATTTTGAGGGAAGGTGGTGCGCCAGGAGCCCTGCTTGTGAGTGATGCTTGCACAAATAGCTTTTTGCTCTTGAACCTCCGAAAATGCAGCATGGTAGGAAACTGACAATCCCATCTACGATCAAATGGTCGGTTTAATCTCTGGGTGGGATTCATATCTCCACGTTTTTTTTTTTAATATTTTATTAAATATCAAATTTTACTCCTTCCAGCCAATCAAAACATGGCCTCTTTTGGCTCGCGTAAAAAATATAATAAAAGAAACAGAAAAAAAAGTTTACTACAACTTACATAAAATACTTTATTAAATAAAACTTCATTATCCACTGGTTAACATTTTTTGCTTAGTTTTATATTAAGGAAGTATATTGTATGTATTTTAGCCCTTCCGACTTCTTTGTGGGTTATAGGGCCACAGCCTCCCCATACGCGGAGTTGTTAATGTGGCTCCTCACTAAGTAGTTTTCTACAGAATGGCAATGCTATGCATAAAGTGCTCAGTATAATACTAGTTCACACCTATAAAAATTAAGAGATTATCAACATAAAGATTTACTCAGTGGCTAAAATACTTACATATTTCATACTCGTGATCGGCGCCCGAGCGCTGATATTTTTTACCCTAAGATTTCAAATGTTAAATTAGGATTTTTCACTTGGCTGATTGGTGCTACATAATCATTATACTTACCTATTTACTCCATAGATTTAGATGGATTTCTTGACATCCTACCACTGTCTCATCTCAATGGTTAAAATTGGCTTCCAGCTAGTGAAGCATATAGGTCTTATCGTGATAATTTGTGATATGGCGCTACAGAGTAACAAACAAAGAACTGTATCAGACAACAGAAATCAAATTACTTGAGGACTTTCAACAGCAGCAACAACTAAAATGGATAGCACATGTAACTCAAAAAAGAAAATAATGACATAATGAAGAGTCATATGGATGTTGTGCCAAACCTGCTCAGAAATATCTAAATTGTCAGCTGTATGCAACCACTTTCGCAGATCAATGATTAAAATGGCGCCAAACGAATGAAATCTTGTAGGTCTTAGCGACGGCCATCTTTATTCCAACGTTGTGGACTGACGCTACACAATCACAACCGAACGACAGTACCAAACAACAGAAACCACATTATTTGAGGTCTACCAACAGCAGCAACAACTAAAATGGATATCACATGTAACTTGAAGAGAAAATAGTGACATAATTTAAGATGTTGACATTCAACATTATTTCAGTGAAAAGGTTAGGAAGGAAAGCCACCATCATTACTGGAAAGAGCGATTACAATTACTGGACGCGAGGAACCTATTTTCTTGAAAAAGTGTTTCAAGAGAAAGATTTTATAATTTCAACCAAAAGCAATACTGGCTGCTCGGTCAATGAATGCAAAATGTTTCCTTATAAGCAAACTATTTATATTAACTTTACCATTTTTCGTGTTTGTAACACTTATTTAGGTGTCTTGTGTAATTTTCAACTTGTTTGTTTTATTTCGTTTAAGTTATGACTAAGGCTGGTATCGAGGCTACAGAACATTTCCATGGAAATTCCATAGATATTACCGATTATAAATTTTATATATTTACTGGTTTGTCCATAACGAAAAAATGAAGGAATATTTTCTTAGGTCTTTTGAATCTTTAAATATATTTTTGAAATTATTATATTACTAGGAAGAAATTATTGGGTATCAGTTTATTACATAATAACTACAGGAAACAGATCCGCTACTCTGTGCTAGTCGAATCTTATGTAAATACTAATTTGGTCATGCCATAAAAACAGAGGAATATTTTGTTAAGTCCTTATTACTATTAAAATTCTTTTCACTTCTCTCTCTTCTATATATACAATTCTGTGACTTCCGTTGTTCTATCCTTCCGTCTATTACACCCTTTAAAATAGCTATACATTGATCGATCAAACCAAATTTTGGAGAGAAGTGCAAACAGGTAAGGGATTACAAAGTACAATTGGTTTTACGAGGGTACGTAGCTTAGTACAGTAAATTTTGATAAATCTTTTGGAAATATTAAAAGTTTTATTATTTAACATACAAAATACTCCCACTTTAAAAACTATTTAATAATTAAAAGCAATAGTGTTTTTGCATATATTTTCTTTTTAAATATACAAGAATACAGTTTCCAGTTTGCCTTGCGCTTGCGAGAACTATAAACAAATAACAAAGCCAAACGCTTCAAAAAGTTTAAATTTGGCCACAGAAAGAAATCTTTACGCATGGCCAGTTGTACGTTACATGCTCAAGAGTAAGAAATCTTCGCCGTTAAAAAGGAAAAGAATAAATTTTCTTAAAAATATTGTTTACCATGAAGTTCTATAAAATTAAATTAAAGAAATTGTTAAACGGCGAAGTAGGTTTTTTGTCAAAGTATTTTTCGAAGGAAATCAGTTTATTTGACATTTGATCGATTGGGGTGCGAAATTGAACGAAACATAGAGTTTGTAAATCTCTAAGAAAATGTTCGCGGTGACAATACTAAATACTGTGGAGATTTCAAGACGCGTCAGCGGATTGCAAAAAATTCTAGTTAAATATGTTTTTCAATTGTTATATTAATATGTAGTCATTATTACGAATCGGTTTATAACTTAATAACAATAGAAAACCAAACCCTCACTTTATTTCCAGTAAAATCTTAGATTATATGTCGAAAAAATGACCTAATATTTTGTTAAGTCATTATTAATATACGTTTTTCACTTGTGAAAGTTTAAAAAAATGATTGATTGGTTTTTACGGCTTGTCAACCAGGTTATTTAAAGGCAGAGAACATTTTTAGATTGGAAGAAGTTTTTTTGCGGGGGTAGGGATAATAATAATAATTTTACTGATACAAGGTCCTATGAATAAACCCCGTAGTTGTGGGGAGAATGTGTGGATTTATGTTTCTCAAGGTTTCGCGCGCAAGTGGTTATACCGAACAGGACTGGAGTTGGAATTGGGCTCACGGATTTACAATTACGAGACAATTACACCACCCGCATATCCAAGTTTGCAGTACCTGCTGTTTGGTATTTCTAGGCGGTCACCAATCTAGGTACTGGCCTAATGACTAGGCTCGACGTTGCTTAACTTCGGTGACCGTACGAGAACTGGTGTTTCAACGAGATATGGCCGTAAGTAAAGTTCAAATATATTTTCCAATTATTATATTAATATGTAGAAATTGTGGGGGATCAGTTTATTACTTACTAATTACAGGAGACCGACCACCAATTTATAAACATATATTAATATTACACGTTTTTATGTTCAAGTTAAAAAAAGTTGAAATTCAAATGAAAATAAATTAAAAAAGTTCTAATTAAAAAAGTTCAATTCAAATTGAGTTTTAAATTGACAAAAACTGAATTTCAAATTAATTTTTAGCACGAAAAGATACAGTATTAGTTTACAAACAAACTTTTAAAAAATATAATCACAAATGGATTATTAGAAATGTGGCACGATTTTGTACAAACAAAAGATCATTTCGGTCATCATTCTGATGCATAGATGTCGATAATTTCAAACGATCTTTTTGGTTTTTGAAAATTTCTACCAGTCATTGAGAAAGTATGGAAGCCTACAAGGTTCATTACCCTTGATGATGTATGGAAGCCCACAAGGCTCATTATCCTCGGCATGTCCTCGATCTTTGCATCTCTTGTGCCATGCGAAAATATTTTCAAATAATGTGAAATTCACCCCAATCTTATAAACCGCTTTTAGATTTTGAAAAGCTTCGGCAGCCGGTTTGTTAAAATTCACTAAAATATTTTAAATTTAAAAGTTGCTTGATTTGCGAACTGACCATTTTTTGACATGGAGATCTTATATGTGGTATTTTTGTGCTATTCATGTTTTTCTTGAAAACAGAAAATGCCGTGAACTGTAGAAAAATCAAATAAAAAAAATTAAACAAAGAACTTTTGTTACTGTCCAACCAAGCATGCCCAAGTGAAAATGTTTAGTACATATACACTAAAAAATGCCTGTGAATATCTCCAATACAGTGTTCTTCGTTACACGATCGAGGGCAGTGTTCTATTTGAAATACGCTAATATAACGAACACGCACTGGTAGTCATAGAAAACGGTAGGAGGTTGGCTTATATCATGACAACTTCACCAAAGCCAATGGATAGTGGATAAAAGGGGGTCGAAATCCAAGTATAGGTCACCAACTAATGGTACGCGCCGCTTTTAATAATAAATATAAGTATTAAATACTCCATAGACACACGCACACACACAAACATATATATATATATATATATATATATATATATGAAAGTGAACCTTGAAGTCAACACTCTCTCACACACGCACACACAAATAAGTATATATATATATAATTTTAAGGTATGCTATATTTGTGAGATAAGGTGCTCAATATCAGAAATAGAGCGTATGTCTAGCAATCGTCAGACGTGGCCTGACGAATGCGTCTAGCATGAAACAGTCTGTCGCCTGTGAATGTTGACTTTTATATTTACATACTCTCTATTTCTGATATTGAGCACCTTATCTCACAAATATAACATACCTTAAAACTATGTGTGTGTGTGTGTGTGTGTGTGTGTGTGTGTGTGTGTGTGTGTGTGTGTGTGTGTGTGTATTTAGGCAGGATATTTTCATTGAAGCATGTTTGATTGAATAATCTGTACATATTATGCCTATTCATTTTTATTTTAATCCTGTAAAATTGTCTGATCGACTTCTTAATGCTGATATTAAATTCATTAAGGAAACCGCCGTAGTTATTTTCATTTCTTTTACTTTCCCAAGTGCTGAAGATGATCTCAGATGAGATTGAAAGTACTTGGAAAAATAAAAGAAATTAAAATAACTACGGCGCCTTAATGAATTTAATATCAACAATAAGAAGTCAATCAGAGAATTCGAGAGGATTTATATATATATATATATATATATATATATATATATATATATATATATATATATTGTTTGAAAGTTGGTATATTCATGGTGGAACATGGTTCAAGATAGGGAATTAGGGATAAAACTAATGTAGACATCAACAGTGTGTACGTCGACAGCAACCCCCCTGTGACTGCCACTTTCCTAGTTTAAGTGACCTTCAGGCATATGCATCCACAGTGATTACGTCTCGATAATATGCAGTGTTGATATATATATATATATATATATATATATATATATATATATATATATATATATATATATATATGCATGTATAGTGCAAAGCTTACGTTTTTGGGATCTCATTAAGGGACAACTAACAAGCAGACGCGTACAACCTCTCGCCAAACGCATTACAAGTCTTAGTTAGAATTAGATGTCAATTAATCATTTCATTCGAAACTAGACAATGAAGATACTAAGATGCAAGAGGTTACTGAGTGTGAGGGAATGTTAGAAAAGAAAGGAGTGAGAACAACTAAATTACAGGATCAAGAAGACAGAAGATAACGAGTAACATTGCATTTAAACTTTTGATGATCAAAGTTGACTGGAAGAAGCCGGAAGAGAGTTACACAGGTGAGAAGTGTGAGAGAAGTGACTGTTAGTATAGAACTTACGGTTAAATACCGTTATTTCGACTTTAAAAGGATGAAACCCTGCATCCAATCTATTACTGCACTTAAATTTGTAAAATCTTGGTATGAAAGAGGAAAGCTCATCAAAACAATTACCATGGAAATATTTATAGAAATTTTACGGAGGGTGGAAAGTAAATGGAGCTAAGATGCCATGTCAGGACCAATAAAATTGCAGATTTTATCAAGAATCTCTAAATACATAGTAGAAGAATCATAATATGACAGCAATATTCACTGCATGGACGAATGACAGAATTATAATATGAACCAACTTTCCTGGCAGTAGATCTAGCAATTGATTCAATATAATCTTTCCACTTGATGTCAATGGACAGCGTGAGACCGAGAAGGCGTAATGATTCTATCTACAGGAGATTAACATCAGCCATGTTGATAAAAATCAAGAAAGGTTATCTCAGACAATTACAAGACAGCACTTCCGTTTTGGATGCGTTAACATTTACGAGTCATAACTTGCCCCAGTTAACAACAGATTGTAGGCCATATTTAGATCATCTACTATTTTGATCTTATGGAACTGATCAAACTTACTATTAATTTAGGAGTGAATAGTTGTATCATCAGCATAGATACCGATTTGAATAATGATGAAATCGAGAAGGTCGTTGATGAAAATTAGAAACAACGTAGGTTCAAGGATGGAGCCCTGGGGAACACTTGCATTTATGCAAAAAGATCTAGAAGAGTGGCCATTCAAGATAACTTTTATTTCATAATAAAGATTGAATCAGATCAAAAATTCTTCCAGAAATCCAATAACCTTTCAAATTTTTAAGAAGATCTGGATGCTAACTCCTGTCAAATACCTTCGAGTTATCCAAAGCAACGACCCGGGCTTTACAATTCTTATCTAAAGCTTGATAGACCTTTTCGGCAATAACAGCTGCTGACCCCCGAGAAGCGAAAAACATACTGCTTGTGTGATATGCATAACCAATTCAGAATTGATTAGAGCATCTATTACCAAAAAGTGGTAGAAGGCTAATTGGCTGATAGTTCTTAAAGGCTGGAACTGCAGAAGAGGATTTCAAACAAACAGGAAAGCAAGAAGCAGCAATTGTAGAGTTTAGAGATTACAGGAACCACTTCGGAAGCACATTTCTTACGAACTATTTCAGGGATACCATCAAGTCCCCATGCATTGTAGGGATCCAGTTTAGAGATGATATCAGCAACAATAAACGGATGCACATCACAAAGTGATGTTTACACTGATGCGAATACAGCTGTGCACGAAAGATAAGTGGCGCTGCAACTTTTAAATTTAAATTATTTTTTAATTAAATATATGTTTTGCTTATATAGTCTATATATCTACCAGTTCATTCGTCCCGAAATACTATAGCCTTTCAAATTATGAAGAAGACCGTTATGGCAAACCCTGTCAAATGCAACAGCCCGTGCTTCACCAGTTCTATGTAAAGCTTGATAGATTCTTTCAGCAGTTATCGTCAATATATCAGCAGCTGACCTAGAGAACTGAAAGCCATATTGCTTGTCTGAAAGAAAGCCCTGCGATGTAAGATGCTTAACTAATTCAGCATTGATTAGGGCCTCTAGTAGTTTACCAAAAAGAGGTAGAACGCCGATATTTGGAAGGGTCGGGCAGTTCACCTGAATTCTTAAAGATTAACTAGAACAGCAGATGAGGATTTCCGACAAGCAGAAAGCAAGGGGCGGCGAGGCATTTATTATACAGTTTAGAGGGAACAGGAGCCTGTTTGGGAACACTCTTCTTAAGGACTGCGCACGAAAGACACGTGACACTACGACTTTTAAATTTAAATTATTTTTTTTTTCATTAAATAAATATTTTGGGTATATATTCGAGCCGAATTCATTTAGTTTCTTGTTCATTTTGTTCATATTTTCATCGCAGTTGTTATTAAATATTGTCCCATATTTGTGATAATAGAAGATCTGCCAAGAAAGGGGAAATGCTGTAAGAAACGGGACGTAAATTTACTGTGGATGAACGTGGCGATTAAAAACACTTTCTGAATATTTTTGTCTTAGTGAATTATTTTCTCTTTTAATTAGAGCTGCAATTTTTAAAAAAATTATGGCAAAACTCATGACGATATGCAACTAATGCATTGAGTGTGTTGTTTTGTAAATGATCTCTTTTTTGAGTCGATATAATCACTTATTTAAATTTCTCGTGGTTTCTCCTATGTATTCCTTGTGACAATTATTACGGATAATAGAGTAAATTGCTCCATCAAGTTTTAGCATATTATTTTGTTCAGTATTAAGTCTTTTATTGTTTTAGAAGTAGTAACAAATTTTATGTTAAGCAGAGAAATATTATTTTCTATCTATCTATCTATCTATCTATCTATCTATCTATCTATCTATCTATCTCAGTCTGTTCACATCTATCTATCTATCTATCTATCTATCTATCTATCTATCTATCTATGTTCTGTACACATTTCGCTTTCATTCAATGCATATCTATTGCTCTTCAGTCTACTATGATAAAAAGACTCTGAGCATGCATTAGTTATGTAAACGACTTCATCGGAAGTAAAATTAAGTTGATAAGATAATCGTAATCATCTGAATATGAGGCTTGATAAAAAAAAGAGAGAATTCTCTTGAATCGGACATAAACTTTCGAACATTTTGTTTATTCGGAGTTTCGTGAAAGATTTTATTATTTTCTGATGATTCAAAATTGCAATGTGGCTTTTTCTCATTCAATCAATTTTTTTTTGTTCAGTTTTTCTTATTTTTTCTTTTCTCTCATCTTTTCATTTCTTGATTTCTTTGAATATCAAACCTCTTCCTTTTTCTTTTCTTCTCGATACAACTACAGTTCAAAAGTTTGAGACTAATACTGGTAATTTTTTTTAAATTGGACCTAAAAGTAGTTGTTTTGTACTTTAAGTAAGAGAAAATTGTTATACATAGATAACATACATAGAGACATGATTTTTATTAGAAATTTTATCATGACAAAAAGAAAAAAAAAGCATTTTATGATTAAATTTTGCTCTCGTCAAAATATCCTCCCTTCGCATTGATTACTGCAGCACAAATCTTTGGCATTCATTGCTAAAGTTTCTCAAAGTATAAGTTTGATAATTCATTCCTTTCTTTTTTCAAGGATTCTAAGAAGTATTTTTCATTTTTTTACTCCTCTTCATCCCCTGCTAATTCTGTCGCTTGAAACTTTTGAACTGTAGTGTGTTTAGGTTCTTTCTTTCTTTCTTTCTTTCTTTCTTTCTTTCTTTCTCATTCTTTTTCCTTTGAATATTAAGGCTTTTTTATTTTTCCATATTTACGTTATTTTTAGTATCTGTTCATATAGCTTCTTTCTTTCTTTCTTTCTTTCTTTCTTTCTAAACACATTGTCTTTTCAGTCGTCAATATCTCTCTTTCGCTTTTCCCCAATCCTTGCTTCTTTTGTTTGTTTCTTTTTCTTTGTCCTCTTTTTTATGTTCATTTCTTAATTGTTCAATGAATATAACAAGAATAAAAATAAAAATAATAATAGCAGAGACAAAGATAAGCTGACGCGTTGTCACACTCGAGTGAGTTTCCATTGGTGTTTTTTTTCAAATGACGTCATTATCATCGCAATCCAACAGACCGTAGATTCATATAAAATCCGTCGAGCCTTTTTTTGCCCTCTTCGAGTAAATAAATAAACATTCAATCCTAAATAAATGGGACGACATAGTTTTACGCTAGTCACAGAATGTGTCCTCAAATGTACACTTAAACACGCAGTCTTTTATCCTTACATCTACCCACACCCACACAACGCAGTCTTTTATCGTTACACCCATCCACACCCACACACAAAAATATGTAAGCAATTATATATTTATCAATATTGTCATGTGCATAAGGAAACTCATATATTGGTTGAGGTAGTAGTTGTGCTGGAAGTCGGGGTTCGATTCCAGCTAATTAGATTTCTGATTTTCAAGGTAAAAAACTCTTTCCTGGAATATTGGCGCAGCACGATCATTTTGATGCTCTTAGCAATCTTTCCCTGTTCACCATCCCTCCGATTTCACGTACCATTTGTGCACACAAGATTGTTAAGTAGCTTGCTTGTTATTTTCCTCTGACTCTCTTTGCCTTCAGCATATCATGTGAGTGTCAGATTCTCCAAGCCTTCTTTCTACATGATATATCCAAGAGATTTCAGTTGTCCCTTTCTGATTCTAAGTATAAATGTCCATTTTGCGTCGATTGTCTTTAAAATTTCCTTGATGTTTATATGCTCTGTCTATGCTATTCTCAGCAGGCTTTCGTATTTCTGTTGCGTCAAACCGTTTCTTCATGTATGAGAAAGTTGTGTATTCTACACTGCCATTTGGATGGATTGATAATAGATAACAGTTCAGCACTCTTCGGGAAAGTTTAAAACATTGAAATATTTAGTGAACTGTCTTTCAATTGGTTCTTGGGACTTTAAATTTGCAAATCTTACAAACATTTTTCCATGCTCACAAAACACATGGCGCCTCATCTGTTGGTAATTCAGTTGCAAAAAGCTGCAGTCCCTTGATATCATTTGACTGAAAGTTGGGGAAGCATGTCCAAAATAAAGCAAGGGTAAAATATAATAATGACATAAAAAGGACCTGTTACAATTTTATGAGACATTATTATGCACACAAACAAAGCCAGATATACTGGCGATCTACTAAGCGTAGCATAGATGTGGCACAAGGTCGAAATTATGAACATCCAGTGAAGATCGAACTATCTACTCGGTCGTAATTGTTCTAGCGGGACAAGTTTGCTAACCATTACGTCACGTCGAGATGTCCTCGCTCAGGCATAGTGATCAAAACCCACAAAAACTGAATGTGCTTTCTTAACGACAAGGCAGTCACTGCAGACTGTAATGTACAGGGTGTGATGGGTAAATTATAGCCATTTTATATTTTGAATTTCGCGCATGCGCGTTGTTTGTTTTTGATTTTGTCGACTGCACCGTCTGTGAGAAAAAAACCCACCATGACGCAATTTACTCCGCCAGAAATTTGGAAACGGCATACTGTACTAATCGGCATTCGCACCGGAAGCTCCAATACTGTCATGGGTCCTCACCTATAACTACAGAATGAACTCTTCCTAACACTATGTATACTACGCCTCTTAAGAGAGAGGGTCGGATCAAGCCGAGCTTCTTGGCTTGACAGTCGAACTCTCTGCCTCTGAGCAGAGAGGAACCCGGACGAGGCTCCGCCGAAGGGCAGAGTCTCGTTCGGGGAGGTTGACCAACCCGATCCCGTTTATACGGGTTCTAGGGGCATTTTTTGGCCAAGCCTACGGGCTCGGGAAATCCACGTTAAACTCGGCCTTGTGCCACATGCAACCCTCGTGAGGGGGTGGCTAGATACCGAATCGAGTCGAGCCGATAGTAGTTCATTCCAAACCAGACTGACAGTCATACTAACACCTTCCACATCTTGTATTATTATTTCGTGTAATATACCTTCATTATTTCTACTCTTGTGTTCGTGTTGTTCTTCCTTGATCCTAACCTGGACCATAACAAATACGAACATTTCAGAGTGTTTGGGTGTCAATCTGAGGACAGTTCAGAGGATTCGGAAAGTGTTGAATGAGTCTAATGGTGATTACGAAGGTGTTTGGAATGATCACTAGTGATGGCAATGTTATGCCTCCATTCATCCTCCCACAGGATCTCACACCCAATACGGTGACTTACGTCAAGTACCTTGAGGAAATAGTGCTGCCTTGGGTCAAGAGAGTGGCTACTGGAAAACCCTATGTCTGTCAAGAGAACTCTGCACCATGCTACACAAGCAGGAGAACCCAGTCATAACTATCAGGCAATTTATGCGATCACATCACCCCCTTACACCTGGCCACCTAACTCCCCAGACTGCAACCCCCTTGATTATTATATGTGGGGCGCAGTTAAGCGAGATACCAACAAAACTCCTTGTAAAAACAAATATGAACTGAAGGCAAGGATTATAGCAGCATTCGCTAACTTAAACAGAAGAGTTGCAGGAGGTTCTGATGTTGTCTGGAGGCCTTGATTGAAACTAATGGTGATTTTATTGAATAAGTTTACTCTTTATTTTTGTAAGATATATTTGTGTAATTTTGGTAAATACATCTGTTAAAATGAGATGTCGGTGTTATTTTCATTTTGGCGTAATTTAGACGACAATTTATCCATCGCACCCTGTATCTTTGAAGATCTTTAAAAAAAAAACCTATCACAATGCACTGAGTGTTGTAGGTAAATGATATAATAGATTAAATGAAAGGATTCCTGGTAGCCCATGCCTTACAGTAATACAAAAACCTGTTCCTACACTTACACCTCACGAAAGGAATTAATCCATGTAAAATGTTTCTCCTCGTAGCTAGATTTAAAACATTTTTTTACAAAAATATTCAGTAAAATAAAATTACAAGTAATAAAAAAAAATTTTATTGCTACGATGTAGACCAATTAAGAATCTTTTTTTATGTGCCATGTCCCTTTAGGACGTGGGTGATGTGGTTCTTCACAATTTTCTATCCTTTGTAAGATTGTTTAGTAAGATTTGTCTTTTTACTATCCTGCCCATTCACTGTTCTGCCATCTATTTACAGGAACTTGTTAGGTAGGTGATCATAGCTCTCCACAACTTCCTATCTTTTGTAGCTCTAAGTAATGTTTATCTCCTTACTATCCCGCCTATTCCCCGTTTTGCCATTAGGTACAAGCTCATTAGGTAGGTTACTCATCATTTTCACCTGCCGCTCTTGCTTTCAGTATCACCTGTGAGTGTCAGATTCTTCTTTCCCTAAAACTTCCTAATTGCACACATTTTCCGTCTATGGTATTCTCAGCGTCCTTCTTTAGAGCGACATCTCAGGATACTTTAAATCTCCTCTTCACCAGTGACTAAATCGTTCATCACTCACTGCCATGTAGGAGGTGCGGTATTACATAACAATTCATTTCTCTTTTCTTTGTTTCTAACGAATTTTTCATGAATTTTGATATTTTTTTCTTTGTTTGTTCAGCGTGGAATAAAGTAAAAAGATTTGGAAGTGCCAGAGTTGAATTCAGAACCCCCCCAACATCCCCCCCCAAAAAAAAACTAAAAAGCTTTTCATATGTAAGACAGGCAAGTGAAATATAAAGTGCGGTTTCCGGTGTCCTAAAAACTAATTTTATTTACATTTCGAAAGCGACAACATAAAACACGTTCAATAAGGTTTATTCGTAAACCTGAAACAAATCAGCGCTTTCTGTATTCTATGGCGGAGGAACAGACAATAGTATGTTAAAAAGAACGAATTATCGTTTGCTTAATGTCTCATCAATAAGTGATCCATCAGTGGATACGCGAGCTGCGTAACGGTTATTGGCGCAGAAAATGGGATTGATTCCGGTCTAAGTTCTGGTGTTCATAAAAGCATACACCATATATATTTGCACATATGTCCTTTTTATGTCGTCATATGCAAAACATTAAAAGCATGAAGTTACTTTTTGAGTATTCAAAAGAGCTTTATTTTTTTAGGGCGTTGCTAGTAATGATATCCGGACGAAGTTGTTGATTTAACAAGTCAAGCTAGATCACTTCTGTTTTGTTCGTTAATAATAAAGTTAGACGAATACAAGACTGGAGAGCCAATCAAGGTAGATAGTTATAGAATCTGTACTGTGATATGAATGCAGGAGATAGTGGAAATTACGAGGATACAGAAGATATATAAAGATTTCTCTTCACTTGAAGGGGTTATGACTGCAGTCTTCAGGGAAGCAACCACGTGGGAGTATTATATTATACAAGCTCAATAAATATCAGGATACTTTTTAAGTATACTAATGACCTTTGTATATATATATATATGTGTGTGTGTGTGTGTGTGTGTGTGTGTGTGTGTGCGTGTATGTCATTCGCAGACAGTACTGATTCGCTGTATCACAGCTCCTCAGTGCGACTAGAAATCCGAATATCTATCTATCTATCTATCTATCTATCTATCTATCTATATATATATATATATATATATATATATATATATATATATATATACCCAAGTATAGGATTGATGTATACAAAATAAATTGCAATAATCCCATAATACTATTCTCAATAGAGTGCTCAATACAGAGTAGAGGAAATATAATTAAACAACATCACTTGATAACACACCGGAAGTGTTGAAACAAAATGGCTATTTTTGTAGTGATTTTATAACATATTTATGTTATAATTTTCGAATAAATTGTATATATATATATATATATATATATATATATATATATATATATATATATATATGAATGATAAAATATAGCTTTAAGGTATGCTATATTTATGGGATAAAGTGCTCATTATCAAGGATAGATAATCTGCATCAAACAGATTGTCACATCTCTGGATGTTGACATTAATATTCGCTTTTATATATATATATATATATTCTACACATGCGTGTATACGAGGGTATATGAATATGACGACATGTAGTTATTAGGTAAATTTTAAATTGATATGTTTGCTGTATAATGCTCAGTCTATCTGTTTACCAATAACCACGAAATTTAATTTCTTAAAGAAGAAACTTTACATTGAAAAATAAATATTTGTTATATAAAATAAATGTTTTCTTCATCATTTCTCTACAGACACAGACAGACAGACAGACAGACACACACACACACTCTCTCTCTCTCTCTTACACACACACCCACGCGCGCATATATATATATATATATATATATATATATATATATATATATATATATATATATATATATATATATATCTTTAAATCTTAAAATTTATTTTTAATCAGATATTTTTATTACTTCAAACGTCATTATAGCGAACACTCGTATTGGAAATAAAAGTAAGGCGTCTATTCCAAATACGGGTACACACTAATAATAATTTTTGATGTAATATATATATATATATATATATATATATATATATATATATATATATATATGTATATATATTTCTTTCCTTTGTTTTATGGTATATCAACCACAAAGGGTTATTTAATGCTATATATATATATATATATATATATATATATATATATTTATTGCTTGCGGTAATCGGATGTCTACCCACACTGATGAGCTGTGAAATAGCGAAACAGTCTGTCTGTGGACGACAATATATATACATGCTCCTAAAAAAATTATTTCGGATGAGCTCTTCAGGGAGAAAAGTGAATTTGTAAACAGTGATTATTACTGCTGTTGATGCCAGAGTCTTCGTTAAGACGAAATGAGTTCTCTGGTCACTTGCATATTTGTCTAAAAATAAATACCTCTAATTTCGCTTACGGGTGCGCCAATGGCGTAGGGGTAAAATCTCCAATTGATACCAAATCAGTCGGTTTTCGATCCCAGCTTGAGGCAATCGGATGTCTAGTCACACCGAAGAGCTGTGAAGCAGTCTGTCGGTTCATGTGAAAATAAATAAATATATATCTACTTTTGTTTTTTGATAAACTGGTCCGATAAATTTGTGGAATGGAGACTATTATTTTCCCGATGGCATATAAGCCATGAATATATGCAGCCTTCGATACTTAGATATATAGACAGATATTTACTGAACAAAATGGAAAAGGAATTATGGGTAGAAGATCTGTGCTGTGTTAACATTTAGAAGTGGAAAGGCTTAAATGCTCCGTTGAAAATCAGCATACAAAATCCTTACTTTTACCTCAGTTGGAAAATCGACTACTGGTCGCCAGTCGGAAGTACGCAGTTGTTTTCACCGTTAGACAGCTTTTTTTCCCTGTGCTTTATAGAAGTCATAAAAGCATTAACTCACTCAAATGTGGGATGCACAGAAATATTCCGTTTGCTCGGCCAACCGACGACGCATGAAAAATGATAAACTATTCCGTGGAAAATAAATATAAAGAAAAATATAAAATACGAAAGAAAAGGAAAAACTTTCTCTAAAATTAATTCCTTGGCGCTGACTAAAACAAATATTGAATAGGTTTTTGGCGATTTTCTCCTATGAGATTTGAATCGTGTGTCTGTGCGCACGCCATATTTGTATGCATCTGAAAAATCTAATAAATAAACAAAGCGTGGCAACGTGAAATTTTGGACGGCATAAAGACAATGTGTCGGTGTAACTGCGTAAGTTACTACAACTTCTTACCCGTAATAGTTGTTACATGATGTGTATGAAATGTGTATGCAAATATCGTGGGACATAACCTAGTGGCGAGAGGATTCGCAAAGGTTCCCAGCTAGGGAACCTTTGCGAATCCCCATGAAGACCATGAAATACTTTAAAAAATATTCAGTCTTATTCAGACAGTGGGAAATACTTGAACAAAAAAAAAAACAACAATAACAACAACAACAAAAAACGAAAAAAAAAAAAAAAAACGCGAAAACAAACAAAAATAAACTTCGAGCAATTTATCCAAAATTTCGTGATATACTTCATCTAACAACAATTCCAGTTTGCTCAGGGGCGCACGTTCGAATCTTGCTGGATATCGCATATTAAAAAAAAAAAATTCTCGAATATTCACGCCGGTAGACGAAAATAAATAAATATACTGTTTAATAAATAAACAGAGCCTCTACTTAAATATGAGTATCCATTAAAAATAACGTTTATTGTCAAATTAATAGACAAAATATCCGTTAATTTATTGGTTGGTGCAAAAATAATGAAGGTTTTTGACGTATTATTTAACGTCAAAAACTGTCATTATTTTTGCACCAACCTAATAGAAAATGCTTTATTTTCGTTTGGATTCGAATCGTGTCGGGGAGCACATCTTTCTCCTTAATAAGTTTTCTTGAATATTCAGGCCGGTAGACGAAAATGAATAAATATTATAAATAGGTGGTGTATTTTTTCTTCAATAGTTCGCCTATCGTCCAGTTCACACTCCTCCCGGTCTTTTGAACAGGAGAAGAGGTTTATCTCTTCTGTTCTGCTTAGGATTGGCTTTGCGGTTCTTTCTGAAGGCTTTTCTTTCTCTTTCACTTCCAGTGGCCGCTTGCGTCTTAGTAGCGTTGTCGCCTTGTTTGGGATAAATTGATAAAAAAAAAATCAGTCTTATTTAGCTGTAGCCACAACTACAGATCTCCTGTGATTCGTTGACAAACAAAGCTATGTCAAGAACTAAGAAAGTTGGTTCACTGTGTTGTGCTAGACATTTTTTTCTCTCTAGAATCTATATAGTACAGATTTATAAGTCTGCCATTCATCCATGCTTTGAATATTGCCAGTGCTGCTCCTATTTCTCTCGAGCTCTTTGATAAAATCCAAAGAAGAATCAGCAATATTATTTGTCCTGACCTTGGCGTCTCGGCTTCAGTCACTTTCCCACCGTCGTAATGCGGCTTTCCTATGCATTTTCTATAAATACCTTCATGGTAATTTTTCGGATGAACTCTCCGCTATACTTCCGAGACTGTCTGAATTTAATCACAGTACTAGATTAGCAAAAAAGGTCTCTCATCATTTTACAGTTGAATTGGCTAGATGTAACCGCAAGCACAAGGCTAACAGTTTCCTTTTTCGCACTTCTCTTATATGGGACACTCTTCAGCTCCATGCTTGGATGGCAACTGGTCTACCGCAGAAACAAATGGCAACCTACTGCGTGAAAAAAATCTGCCACGTCTCTCATGTATTGAAAGCGTGTTTCACGCATGGCACATAACTGACTGACGGTATTTGTATAGATATAATTTATTTAAGTAAACGATCCGTGCAATGGGTATATTGTCTCCATTTTATATTTTGAATGCACATTGTTTTTCATTTTGTCGACTGCACAGTATAGTAGGGTCAGTTGGGCACCGTCTGTGAGAAAAAGAGCACTATAATGCAATTCACACCGCCAGAAATTTAGAAACTGTATGTTGTACTGCTTGACATTCGCGCGAGAAGCTCCAATACGAACAATTCATAATGTTTGGGTGTCAATCTGAGGAGAGTTCAGAGGATTCAGAAAGAGTTGGATAATATATCCAGTCAAGGTGTTTGTAGTGATGGCGAGTGATGGCGAGTGATGGCGATGTTATTCATCTTCCCACAGGACCTCGCACTCAACACGAAGGCCTACATCAAGTGTCTTGAAGAGGTAGTGCTGCCCTGAGTCAAGAGAGTGGTGGCTGGTAGATGCACCATGCCACACAAAAAAGAGAACCCTGTCATGGCTCTCAGACAATTTCTGGGACCACATCACCCCTTACATATCGCCATCTGACTCCCGAGACTGCAACCCCCTTAATTATTATACGTGGAGCGCAGCTGAGCAGGAAACCAACAAAACTTCTTGTAACACCAAAAATGAACCGAAGGCAAGGATTATGGCAGCATTCAACAACTTAAAAAAGGAGACCGTCAAGAAGAGTTGCAGGAGATTCTGTAATCGTCCCGAGGCTATACTTGAAGTCAATGGCGATTTTATTGAATAAATTTACTCTTGAGTATTTTCAGATATTTTTGTATAATTTTGGTAAATATATCTTAAAAGGAGATTTCACTGTCATTTACATTTTTGCGTAATTTAGACAACAATTTATCCATATATATATATATATATATATATATATATATATATATATATATATATATATATATGTGTGTGTGTGTGTGTGTGTGTGTATATTATAAATTAATTGATTTAAAATATGGTTTTTACGCTACACAGTTCTAACCATGTTTCAAAAATGGAAGCTAAAAGCTTCGAATTTAATTTTGTAATTAAATTAAAGACATTAGTTCCATTTCATCCTCAAGCGAATTTTGGAGTAACCTATTTATTACTGGATTTTAAAGGCACAGCAAAAAATCAAATTCAAAGCTTTTAGCTTCCATTTTTGAAACATGGTTACAAATGTGTAGCGAAAAAAAACATATTTTAAATAAATTAATTTATAATATTAATACTCTGTAAATTTACATTGAGCACTATTTTGTAAAAATAAAAATATCTATAAGAACACCGGATTATATATCTTACTGTTCTTTCTTTATATATATATATATATATATATATATATATATATATATATATATATATATATATATATATATATATACTATTTACATTATTCGGACTATCGTCCTCATCTTTGTTGCCATATTTATCACATCGTTTCGGCCGTTGTACGCGCCGTACTTCTTCAGGTAGTTAGAATGTCGAACCCTTTATTTCGCTCGCTAGGGTAGACTGTTCTAGTTCCACGTGCCATGGATGTCAGTTATTACTTATCTCCTGTTAATTCCCTTCTCCAGGTTCTCCACAGCCTTAAACAGGTATCGAACGCGCACACTTTGAATCCTGTCAATGAATCTAACTTACGCTTTTATCCACTGTGCCATGTGCCCTTGAAGAAGGCCGGAGCGTACAACGCACGAAACGCTGTGATAAATATGGCAACAAAGATGAGGGCAATAGTCCGAATAATGTAAATTGTGTACATAATACCTCATGTCAGAAATATAGAAAGTCATTTATTCATTTTTAGTACTTTTGCTACTAATGAAATACTAGTGTATTTGAATTTAAATATCAGATACCTGTAATTTCTATTGCCAGATTCATATATTTGAAGAATTCATTAAATTCTTTTATTGAAATACTTTTATCGGACCGTATAATCATTTTTTTTCCAGATAGCATTTATGTTCTTTGAAGTCTTTTATGACAACATCTGGTTCATTAGCATTCAAAATGTGTTTCGTTATGTTACATATAAAACCTTTGAACATCTATATAAATTAAGATTAGGTAAAATGAACAACTTAGATGCACATAACACCTCATCTCAGATATATATATATATATATATATATATATATATATATATATATATATATATATATATATATATATATATATATATATATATATATATAAAAAAATAGAAATAAAAAGATAGATGTTTGTTATTTTAATCATTAAATTGTTTTTAAAACAGTGGGAGTATTTTGTATGCTAATAAAGCTTACCTGTGTGCGGAAACGTTCTCATGAGTGACACGTACTACAGGATAGACGGATTGGAATTTCCGTTTCATGCCTGTCACAAAAGTACGCATGTAAAGGTTAAATATGCAATCATAAACGGGATTCGAACTCGATTCACTGTGTCTATTTCCGGAATCAATAACCATTAGGCCACTACTCACTACCAATCTATATCAATAGAAAATGGGAAAAACTTAAATACTGGAGATATTAAGCATAATAAGCCAAAGTGCCCCAAATGTCGGATATTGATTTCAAGGACGTAACACAGCTTTTTTAAGTGCTTCGGGTCTCAACCAAAAAAAGCTTTAATCTAAAGAGTATATTCATGAAAGAGAATCTTCGTCAGTTGTTTCATGTCAATATTATTATACAAACATTGCACATGTACTGCGAATATATTAGCTGTAAGATCGGCGATGACCGGATAGTGAATGCAATAATGTTTAGAAAATTTGAAATTTTATTTTATTTTTTTCTGCCTCTATAAGAGTAGATAAGTTGGTCTATCGTCCGGTTTCCACTCCTCCCCGGACTTTTGAACAGAGTAGAGGTTTATTTCTTGTTTCTTGTTTAGGATTAGGTTTCCTTCTCTTTCACTTCCAATAACTTGCGTCTTAGTGATATTATCGCTTTGCTTGGAGTGAATTAATTAAAGAAAAGATGATATATCAACATCATTTTTTGAAAAAAACTCTCTCTCTGTCTCTCTTTCTCTCTCTGTCTCTCTTTCTCTCTCTCTCTCTCTCTCTCTCTATATATATATATATATATATATATATATATATATATATGAAGAAATATAGTTTTAAGGTGTGCTATGTTTATGGGATAAAGTGCTCAATATTAGAGATAGAGCGTATGCAAATATAAATATAAAAGTGAACATTGAAGTCAACACTTAGAGGCGACAGGATGTTTCATGCTGGACGCAATCGTCAGGTAATATATATATATATATATATATATATATATATATATATATATATATATATAATTCTGATAGAATCCAGATATAATTTCAAATATAAATAAAAAATGTATCTGTAAATCGAAAATATGAATAAAGACATAAGGAAAAGTAGTCTTTACCAACGCGTTTGCCTTGATGAAGACCATCAGAGGACGAAACACGTTGGTAAAGAATAGTTTTATATATATATATATATATATATATATATATATATATATATATATATATATGGTATCCCGGAATTATCAATCTTTTTCAGTGAAATCGGCCAGTTTTTATAAAACTCATTTTTATTTTTTTTCATCATGTTTAATATGGTGATGATTTTCTAAGCGGATCTTACTTGTGATGCACGACCGAAAATGTGAGGCACCTAGTGAGGATCGAACTCACTATTCCACCGCAAGACAAGCTTGCTAACCATTACACAACGTCGAGATGCCCAAACTATTTGCTAAACGTAGCTTAGATCTGGCACAAGGCCAGAAGTATGGGGCACCCAGTGAAAACGGAACTCACTATTCAGTCGTAATTGATCTAGCGAGACATCACATTGAGTTTCCCTTATCAGGTTTCATATGTGTTAGAAGTGTATTATTTTCTCATTTTGTTTATAAATGTCATTTTTCTATTTTTTTTCCCTAATTTTATTTCTATTTCCTTTCAGAACCCTATTAATAATGGAATACACAAGGACACATCTGGATTTCTTTGCATGGGGTTTCATCAAAACAAAGGTTTATGACCAAAAGATCAATAGTTTAGCTGAGCTTAAAGAATACATTTTGTCAGCAGTGCAGGAGATAATTCCTGAAATGCTTCAAAATGTGTTTTGCAACGCTAAGGATAGATATGAAATTTGCAGGGATGCAGACGACAATCACGTTGAAAATTTTCAATAAAGTTTTGACGTAAGGTTTATACATTTATTTTTTGTATCATAATTAAGTAATAGACATAAAACTGTGTCAGCTTATTTTTAAAAAATTGCCATAGAAATAGTTAATTCTGGGAAACCCTGTAGATCGTAATGAAAACTTTTTTAATGTCATTATTTCTTTTTATTAAATGTTTTTTATAGTGGTTACACGTGTTTGGGAAGACATTGATGTTTGTTTAAAATCAGAGAAAGTGACATCAATTGGCCTATATAATCGAGATTCCTATTAAAGAGGAGATAACTCTTGGCAGGAGTCGAACCAGCAATTCCCCTTGTTTTTTAAGAAATCAGTTTTTTTTTTACCACGGATGTTCTCACAGCAAGACGACGCCCAATTAAGATTTACACACACACACACACACACACACGCACACACACACACACACACACACACACACACACACACACACACACACACATATATATATATATATATATATATTCATTCGTTTGAATATGAGTTCGTAACCCTGGGTTCCACGCTTTTATGATGATCAGACAAATCTGATGCTCTGATGATCACAAAAGCTTGAAACCCAGGGTTACAAACTCATATTCATACAACTGAATATGTTAGCTCTATCACTGATAGTGAGCACTTTCCAATAAGTACCGTGCATATAATATATATATATATATATATAGAAATTATATTATATTATATATATATCAATATATATGTATATATATGTGTGTGTGTGTGTGCATGTGTTTGTGTGTGTGTATGTGTTTGTGTGTGTGTATGTGGTGCGTGTATATATATCATTTTCACATTATTGTTACCTCACCCCACAACCAACTTTCCGCTGATTTGAAGTCCTTGGATTAACGTGTCTAGAGCATGGTCGAGAGGAGAGACCAGGGTCTATAATTTTATTTTATATTCTGTGTTGCTTGAGGACGTAGGCGATCATGGCTCTCCCTAACTTTCTGTGAGACAACTGCCCAAGATTCATTGTCATTCAGGAGGATAGATATTTCCTAGCAGTTGAGCAACCTTTTTTGTTGTTTCTCTAAACACTTATTATCAAGTTGCTTTTCCTCTTCTGTCACTCATTACACAAACTAGTTAGGTCGGTTACTCGATGTTTCTCTCCCAATTTGTTATTGATAATGATATGGAGTACTTCTCCGTTGCCTCCTCTAGAGTTTTGAATTTAGAGTTGTTGTCCTTGTTTGATCCCAGCTAAGGGTTAAATAGTAAGACTTGTATCAGAAAAACATTATTATTTCGCAAAATCTTACAGTCTAAAAATATGCCTCAGCTTTAAATAACCTGAAAAACGCTTGATAAGTCGTAAAAAATCTATAAAAAACCAACCTTCGAATGTGTCGTGCTTCTAACATTTTTATATACAAATCGAATGTTGACCGCTCGACGATCCAAAGCAGACTGCATAAATACGTTTCCTGCACATAGTATCCACGCATACAACCGCTTTAACCAAAATAAAATGAACAATATATTGACCAGTCAGAGCCACTCCTGATTTAAAAAACAAAACAAAATCTTGATTTAGAGCCGATTGACCACTATTTATTCTCAAATTCAAACAAACCCGAAACAGACCAGCGTTTCATGTCAACACCGGCGCGCTGAGAGAGAAATGTCATCGGCAGTGACAGCCATAACCAATGTCCATTTCAGTTGTAATTTTACCATTCTCTCTCCCTGTTGCCTTAGCAACAGATAGAAGTTACTAGTTTTGTATATATGTAAATAAATTATTTATTTAATTTCCCATACTCAATGTATTCTTTTTACTTGGATTTACATTTGCCGAGTTGAAGGAGGAATTAACATCTCCAACAGTATTAACAACATGCCTCTGTTTACCCATTTCCGCCTCTGTAACAAATGTTCTACGAAGGCTAGATAGCTCAGTTTGCTCTGCTATTTTATCTGTATCTGTTTTTCCCGATGGCGCTTGAGAAAAAATGAATAAAGACATAATACTGCAACCTCGCCAGGATTTCGAACTCGGTCTGACGATTCTATTGTTACGCGTCGATAACCGTTACACACTTTCAACAAAACTATTACCTATGCGTCTTATTATAGCAATAACAAAAGTGTTTTTGTAACTGGCGGATATAATTTTACGTTCGCAATTTAGATTTACTTCTTCCCTTATCTGTCATTCACAAAATTTAACTCTATAAAACCCATAAAATTGACTATTATTTTATTTTAGTTTTTTTTTAGTGTTAAACTAGAATCGACTTATTCACAAGTATACGGGATTTTCTTTCTGTTTTCCTTTCTTTTTTTAACGACTCAACTTGAATTTCTTTCTCACACTTCTTTTTCTTCCTCACCCCCCTCCTCCCCTCTCTGTTTCTCTCAACCTCCACCTTGATCTCATACCCGTCGAAAGCTACCAACGAAGCGTAAAAAGACGAGGGAATTTAAACGACAACGTGATGAGTCATTGTCCCCACCTGAGAGGGTGGAGTCAGGCTGTTCTCGTCCCATCGTAGTCACGTGGTTTCCGACCTTGTCATTAGTCGCCTGGGTTACCGTCCTCAATAAAGGCCTTAAATAAGGATTCCTTATTACTACATCGCATGTCAACTGGTAGCAGTTTTTTTTTTTTTTTTTTTACGCATAAAAGAAATGTTTGGTGGTGGCTCATTTATGAAAGAAGGTGGGTGATTTACTAACCAGTCCTGTGTGGGTAGGATGATCAAGCATCAAGGTCGTCGTTCATGTTTAAAATTCTTTCTCTAATTCAAACGGGGGAAATATCATATCGAGTTAACCTCTTTAAGTCACTATGGTGACTCTGTTAACTAAAGATGTTAGTGCAAAAAAAATGTTAAAAAAAGATGTTGGTGCAAAAATAATGACCTTAATTTGACCTTTAAAAAGACGTCAAAAACCGTCATTATTTTTGCACCAACCTGAATCTAAATCATTTATGCGCTGTGTCCTTTCAAGACATGGATGACCATGGATTTTCACAGCTTCCTATCATTTTTAGCTTTTAGGAGTTTCTTTTCTCTGTCCCTCTCACTGTTTGTTCTGCCATCCATTTACACAAGCTTGTCGAGTAGATAATTTGCCATTTTTCAGGTATTATTTTCCTTACTTGATTTGGGCATCTTTAATTCATAGATGTGGTCCTGGGTTGTTGTTCTTGTTGACAACCACACGTTCTCTCGCAATTGATATTTAGTCCTTTCTTCTCACTTTCCTGTACTACCCTCTCGATGAATTCCTTCAGTTTCTTTGCGGCTGTCATCAACACGGTATCATTTGCATATCTTAAATTGCTAAGGCAGTATCCACCAATAAGAAATGCACGTAATTCTGTTACGATCGCCTTTGTAGATTAAATAAATCCAGTGAGAAACTGAATCCTTGTTTTATTCCTCTTTCTATTTTTGTGTATTTACTGAATTCATTTTCTATCCGTATGCAGGCAGTTTGACTCCAGTATAATTTCTATATTATTCTAATATCTTTCCAAAAATAAAGTTCGAACTAGAATTGGTGTTTCGATAAAATCACCAAGGAGGAGGCAACGGGAAAAACACTCCACTATCAGTTCCAAGAACAATCATAACGATACACAATGTTAACTTGAGTCAGTAACTAAAAAGTCACACACACACACACACACACACACACACACACACACACACACACACACACAAAACATTTATGATCTCGACTACGTATATCTGCGCATAGCGAATTGGGGATAACAATGGCAATCAATTACGACATTTTAAATATCTGGGAATTGTTTTAAGAGTGTACAGAAAATGTGACACCAAAATGCGAAGCCCGCATTGGAATAGCGAAAGGTGCTTTTCAAAAGCTAAGCAAGTATTAATCAACAGAAAAAAATCATTAGAAACAAAGAAAACAGTGCTCAGCTGTTATGTTATATCGGGTTTTCTATATGGCAATGGATGCTGAACAATTTCCTCACAGATCAAGAAGAAACTTGAAGCAATAGAAATGTGGTTCTTCAGGAGGACGCTGAAAATACTGTGGAATTAAGATGAAAATAACGGCCCCGTTCTAAAGAATATGGAAACAAAAAGAACTATTATACATAGATTCTGAAAGAGTGTTGACATTTCTAAGACACATAATGCGGAAAGACAGTTTGGAGAATATGAAACTCGCAAGATATATTAAAGCCAAGAGGGATAAAGAAAAAAAGAGAGTAACCTACCTAACGAGTTTGTGTATATGGATCTCAGAATAGGGACTGTGAGGTGTGGTGAAAAGATAAATATTACAAACAACTACAAAGAATAGAAAGTTGTGGAGAGCCATGATTGCTATGAGAGAGCTCACTTGGTTAAGATTTGGCTATTTAAAGACGTTTGACATACAAGTGTTTCTAAAAAGGAGAACATATTATTTAAACCATTATCTTTTTTTTATATTCCCAAGATGTAGGCGATCGTATCTCCCAACAACTTCTAGTCTTTTATTTATTTTTTTATTCTTTATCATCCATTTTATTCCTTGTTCAACCATCCATTCACACAAGTACGTTAAGTAGCATACTGCTCCATCCGCATTTCACTTGCTTACATTATATCCTGTGAGTGTTAAACTCTCCAAGCTTTCTTTCCTCATTAGGTGTTCTAGATATTTTAACAGTATCTCGTTATCAGAAATTTCCATGCAGGTCATATTCTCGTAAAAATTTTCACGTATTCTGTCCATGGTATTTTCAGTATTCATCGAAAAAATCGCATTTTCAAGTCTCTTCTTTATCTATGAGGAAATTGTCGAACATTCAATGCCATACAGGAGAATAGATATTTAATAGCAGCTCAAGACAGTTTTCCTTATTTCTGTATACACTTTCCTATTTATTAATATTTTTCTTAGTTTCGGAAAAGCATCTTTGATTCGTTACTCCACTACCAACAATTTACTCTGAAAATCACGCTGTGTCGAAATAGCTGTCCTTGACAACATATTAATTGGTAAAGTGAATAAAAAAAACAACTGTTTCTTCCACCAAAACTTTTTCTGGTGTGGAGTGTGCCTAGACACAAAACAAGGACGAATAAATCTCCTTGTAGGGCCAACTGTTATCAGGTGCAAGACTGTAATCTATAGCTATTTATGCAGACAGTGCGTGATGATACGGAAACTTCACCAGCCTACATCGCCCCACACCTTTTCCACGTCGTAGATTTATCTATTTTTTACGTTGACAAATAAAATAGGTAAAAAGCAAATGACGATAAAATAATTTGACCTTAAGTGCATTGTCGCTTTAACACTTAGGCATGATCATGACTCTCCACAATTTCATTTCTTCGTAGTCTGCCCTGCGATTTAACCCATAAGCCACTAAACAAATTACAACGCGTATCAGGAAGAGGCAGTTGAAATTTCTGGGGCTCGTAATG
>OZ010586.1:113150647-113153147 GCA_963932145.1 Acanthosepion lycidas
CATGTGAAGCACGGATAGCGGCTTGGATTGAGAAATCGGAAAGCTGAGTTCGAATTCCAGTCGAATCCATTACATTCACTTACGTGCTATTACCTTTTGGAAAGGTATTAATCCTCTTCTTCACCCTCCAGCTATGGATAAATAGTAGGACAGACTGTTTTCTATAACCTTGGATGGAAACTGGTCTAGGAGAAGGACAACTCTGAATTCAAAACCTGCGGAGGGTTATGACACAGTGTACTAGGTCTCTGTATTGATCCCTTCAAAAATTCTGCACAAACCCTTCACCACTATAATCTAATCATATGTGCTGGTGAACAATGAGATAGCAGATAAACAGTAAGGTAAATACAAATAGTGGGAGAGGCCGTAGCCCAACTTTTCGAAAATCGGTTAATCGTGATCAAATTAAAAACCTTCTGGGTCAGATCCAGACTCGCAATTCAGAAATTTGGGATTCCCAAGTTTTCATTACTGCCATTGTTTTTGGAAATTTTCTATGATTTTTTGCGACGAATTTTTTGTACGATAATTTTTCTAACTTAGAAATAAATTTGGGAATAATTGAAATTAACTGTGAAATCCAGCGAAAGTCATCCGGGAAATAAAAATAATTGTTTGTACGGAAAGTAAGGACCTACCTACATCAAATTGTCTTTTAAATTAAGTGATGGCAGAAGAATTATCGTTGGACTTTTAAAAGGTAAGCTTAAATAATAATTCAATAGTTAAATCCAGCAATCAGTTTTGAGTTTTTCTGTAGTTTATTGTTCCCTATCATATCTGACTCTTCCTATCTATTGTGATGAAGGTCCAATCAAAAGCCCTCTGCAGGAACTAGCTTAAATGCCGCCCGATAGAGCGACATTTAAGCTAGTATTATAATAGACGTCACGTCACTCTTCCAACGTGGCAACAGGTTTATGAATTTTACCGAATTTTCTAATTTGAAGTAGTATCATATTCAGGTTACTGAAACTCCAAGAAGTATTATTTTGCAAGTAAAAATTATAATTAAAGAACAGAGCAAAATTCATGAGAACAAATATTTTAAAGGTCAGTTAAAAGCAGTGTCATTGTAATTAAAACAAATTTGTAAGGGCAGTATTAATGGGAAATGAAGGATCCTTGAATTGAAACTGGCTTTTGTAATCGTCCATCCATTATTGATATGGACTTTTGTATTTCTTTGGATGAAGGCGCTCAGAATAGAATCCAGCAATTTAGATTTACCAAATTGGACGTTGTACTTTGTATCTTGCGACAAAATGTACTCATTGGGCAATCCCAAAGATTGAATTTTTCTATCCAATCAGTTCCAAATAAGTTGTCTGAAGTTTTTAATACGTAGGCTTTGAGCTTTTTGGTAACTCCATTTAGTGTTACTGTAAGTATTACCTCGCCTAAAATGTTAATATTTTCGCCAGTTACGGATTTTGCTGTTTTATCCGTTTTTAATAAGGTCGGCTTGTTTAATTTTCGCCAAGTACGCCAGTTAATGATTGAAAGATCGGAACCCGATTCAAGCTGGAATTTAATGGAATTATTGAAAATATCCACAGTTACATATTTCCTTAAATTCCTATCGACAATATTGTCAGATTGAGCTTGCCTAATTTTATTTTTGGGTTTTCTCGTTCTGTTGGCGTACCAGCACGAAGTTAAAGTATGCCCACTTTTATTGCAATTTTTGCAATATTTTTTGTTCTTAACTGGACATAATTTCATCCAATGCCATTTACCACAATGGTAACATGGTCCGGGCGGTTTCTTTAACCTTTTTGGGTTTTGGTTACTGCGGAATTTAGGACATGAGATTTGCCTTTTGTCTTTTTGAGGGGAATAGGAGGTAGACTTGCTTCCGATTTTATTAATCAGAGCCACACCTGATTCCTCGATATTGTTTGAGTCACATTTTACAGATATTACTATTTGACAGTCCTCTGCCAGTTTTTGGAGAGACAATCCTTGTTCGTTCTCAAGCTTGGTCAGTATCCGTCATCTGACTTCGGCGTCTTCTGCTGATACTAGACCTTGTGCGAAAATTAAGCACTTGAAATCATCGGCATTCAGTTCGGCTAGTTTAAAATTATTACAGAGCTTTTTTACCGATGCTGCAAACGTTAGAAAATCTTGCTGGTTGTCTTTGACTGTGTTCAGGCATTTCCAACGTTTGTGGAACAAGGTTGTGTTAGGCCCGAATAGTTCCGATAGGAGCTTAATAGTCTCTGAAAAATCCAAGTCAGTCGTTTTCTTGGGTAGTATGAAGTCTACGAACCTACTATGTTCTGTAGTTCCCAGTTTTCTCAATAGTAGACGTACCTTTTTTTTACTGGGCCATTGTTCACAATCTACGTTGAAAATATCTTCGTAGCGCCTGTATAAAGCCACGAACGTTTTGTCATTTTCTGGTACGTATTCAAAGGTTGCCATTGAATTGTAGATTGTACTCTGGGAGAATATTGTATCTTTTTCAGAGTTTGAGCCTTTTAATGCATTT
>OZ010586.1:113155647-113250647 GCA_963932145.1 Acanthosepion lycidas
AAACAGTTAAAAGTATAAACTTATAAAATAGTCCGAGACGATCAGATAAAAAAGTTGTATCGATTCAGGGCGTGGGCGATTGAGAGTCCTTTCTTTTTTTTTTATCTGGGAACATGTATTCTTTGGAAAGATAGTTGGGTGGTTTCCTCTTGCTGTTCGAATATTTTAGAATTATCTTCTACTGTCTGTAAACCAAAGCCAGATTATACAGTGTCCGTTGATATTTCACCCGTAGCTGGTTGATTCATGCCTTTTCCAAGGGCATAAATACGAAAGTGAATGCAGCAAACTCGACCAGAATTTGAACTCATTTTTCACGACTATATCCGTAACACTACCAGCACACCTTGATAGACATTGTTTTTTTTTTTTTTTTTTTTTTTTACAATGAACAGAACGAGAAACAAGAGAAGGGAGAAGGAAACAAAGAGACTGAAGTGTCAGAAAGATAAACACACGAATGAGATTGAGACATGAAAATGCTTACAAATTATGGTTAGTCTGGCATAAGGTCTTTTTAATTTGCTTATAGTGTCTGGGCTTTCTAAGCTGTCATCAATTTAAATATTGATCAGCTCCATTGCTGTTTAACTTCAGTGATCGGTTTTCAGTCTGATTTTGAACAGAGAGAGAGAGAGAGAGAGAGAGGGGGGTGGAGAAAGAAAGAGAGAGGGGGACAGATATAGGGTGAGCGAGAGATGAGAGAGGGAGAGAGAGAGGTATAAAAGGAGGAAGAGAGGGCGTGAGAGAGAGAGTAAGGGAGAGAGAGGGAGAAAAGGAGAGAAGAGAGAAAAAATAGGGAGTGAGAGGGAGAGAGCGTGAGAGAAAAAGAGGGAGTAAGGGGGAGTGTAAGTGAGAGAGAAAGAGAAAAGGAGAGTGAGAGAGGGAGAGAAAAAGAGGGAGTTAGAGAGAGAGAGAGGGGGGGAGAGAGAAATGGACCAGGGGAAATATGCTGGCGAAAAAGAGAAAAAAAGAAAATTCGCTCACACATATCTATTTATAACGGTAAATTTACAAGCACATGGATGTACTGACTTTCATGGGGAAAGAAAGAGTGGGTTTTCGCCAGTCTTCCATGCAGAAAGGGTCTGGAAAATCGACGTCGGACTGACTGGTTTTCCCGGGTTTGAACACAGGCACAAGTTCTGTCATTCACTGACCAAGCTACACTAAGAAATAGGAAGATTGTCTTGCAGCAATCACAATAGCCACCAAGCAGATCCAGAGGAAGATAGGTAAGAAGGAAATTGATAGGGAGTGAGCATAGGCGAGAGCGAGCGAGATAGATAGATAGATAGACATATAGATAGATAGATAGAGAGAGAGAGAGAGAGAGAGAGAGAGAAGGAAATAAAGATAGAAAGCCATTAGGAAGGAATGTGCAAAGAATAGAAATATATATTATGACCAAGTAGTAAAAACGAAAATGTATATATATATATATATATATATATATATATATATATATATATATATATATATATATATGTAATATATTAATATTTATATATTATATGCGCGGTACTTTTTAGAAAGTGCTAACATATTTGGTTGGATTGATATGAGTTTTTCATATATATATATAGAGAGAGAGAGAGAGAGACAGAGAGAGAGAGAGAGAAGAGCGAAAGTGGCAAGAGAAGGAATATGTAAAATAAGACAAAGGAAAAAAGGGGTAAAGAGTATGAGGGAAAATAGAGAGGGAGAAGAAAACGAGGAGTTACGAAAAAGAGAAGGGTTGGGTAGAGGAAGAGAGGAGAAATGTAGGGAAAGTGAGGGAGAGAACAGAAAACAAAGTAGAAAAAGAAAGCTAAGAGTAAAGATGTAGACATTAAGAAACGAAGAAAATTCAGAGAAGACCATTCTAGAAATACAAAAAAAAAAAAAAAAAAGAGAGGGCGAAAAGTAGTGAGCGGAAGAAAGAGGAGTCGACAAAAGATAAAAAAATGTAATGAGAAGAAAAGAGAAAGAAGTAAATGAAAAGATGGCAAAGAAAAGAGAAAACGGAATAAAGCGAGGGGAAGAGAAGGAAAAAGATAGAGGAGAGAACAAAAAAGTATTTTTTTTTCTTCTCTCGCCTATCAATCTTTCAGAAGATTTAAAGAAGAGATAAAAACGTAAAGGAATGAGAAGAGACGCGTTAGGAAAAAAAGTGGTAGAAAGAAACAGAAAGAGAAATAAAGGGAGGAAGTGGGAAGGGAATAATAAATAAAGAGAGGAAGAAAGAGAATCAGAAGGAGAAAGAACAAAACGGGTCGGCGAAGAAGGGTGTTTATTGTTGGTTAAACCATTTGTTTCCTTGTTGTAAGAGTGAAGGCAACATAGGGTAGAGTAGGTCATCGAACCTACCACCCCTATACCACCTGTATACATAACTACACGATTTTGTTGATGACTCACGAGTCAGTCATCTACAAGGTAAGGGTCGAGGTGAGTACAAAACTCGTCCTGTTACTTATTAATGTAAGTAAACAAACACGCACACATTAGTATTATATAATATTAGGTTGGTGCAAAAATAATGACGTAATAATGTCGTTTTTTGACGTATTTTTAACGTCAAAAAACGACATTATTACGTCATTATTTTTGCACCAACCTCATACTTTTATTATTATACAAACCCAAGCTTACAAACTCACATCAATACAACTGAATATGTTAGCTCTATCACTTTCCAGTAAGTACCGCACATATATAATATATAAATAATATATATAAAAATTGCATATATATATATTTTTTTTAAATCAGTTAATTTATAATATATATATATATATATATATATATATATATATATATATATATATATATGTGTGTGTGTGTGTGTGTGTTTGTCTGCAGTGAGTGTTAAAGTTAACGTTTTAATTTTGAAAAGTTATCTGCCTTTATTTACAGTTAAGATTTGACGAAAATGTGAACGTTTATTAACACACGAATATATGTATAAGAAAGATAAAATTCCACTAACTGTATTTGCTTTTATTTTGACAAAGAATAAGTTCTAAACTATAAAAAAATTATCATCATATTTTGTCTTTGTCAATAAAACCATCACTAATCTGGGCATTCTTTCCGACAGTTTTTGAAAAGAATAAGATGGCAGACCTTCCCAAGCATTCTTCAAACACTGAAAAAGCTCACTCTCACTCTTTGAGTATTCTCTTCAAACTCTCCTTTCCAATCCATCCCATTCATCCCATTCATCCCATATAATTCAATGGGTTTGAGATAATCTCAGAAAGTGTATTGATGGTTTAATGGTGAAAACAAAATATAATTGTTTTCATACAAAATATTCATAATTTCTGAAAATGTATTTTGTTCAGATGAATCCAAATTTGAACTTGTAATAAGAGGATCTTGAAGAAAGATTGAAAAATAAAATCAAATACAGTGTAGTTACTGAAATTTTAACTTTTACTTTAGAAAAAATACTGAAATATCTCGTTTTAATTTCATAAAATTAAATAAGTATGTGTAAGTGTGCATCTTTAACAGATGTAAAAAAAAAATCATTTGTACCAATATTTTCTCAAAAAAGAAATATTTAAAAAAAATAATTATACAAATATCTAATTTTTGCAAAAATTTCTATATCAACGTATTTTTCATAGCCAAAAAGACGATCAAATTTCCCATAAAAAATTAGGGCCCCACTTTGGCGCCAGATAGACAAGAATTTAAACTAAAGTTTTGAAGGTTCTGAAAATGCTTAAGAAAAATATTTTTACATAAAGAAATCCCTTGATCTTTTGATGCGCCAATGTATATCTATCTATCTATCTATCTATTACAGTTTATTTATTTATATCTATCTATCTATCTATCTATCTATCTATCTATCTATCTATTAGAGTTTATTTATATCTATCTATCTATCTATCTATCTATCTATCTATCTATCTATCTATGTGTGTGTAAAATTGTTTAACATTTTCTATATTTTAGGGAAGAATGTTCAATATCTTGGATAGAACGTATTTAAAAATTAACAACGTCATCGATTACTTAGGGTGTGAAATTGACAGTCATGTTACACTACACACACACACACACACATATATATATATAAAAATATATATATATATATATATATTCTCATACCTCACCTTTATATGCCTCAGTAAACACGTGAGAACCTGTGACAAACCTGGTTCCACCCCAAATCTTCAATCTTTTTATGTATAAATAAGCATGTATATGGGAATATGCATATATACAATCTGTGAATATATATATATATATATATATATATATATATATATATATATATATATAAAATGAAATTTGAAGGATAAAAAGCCAACAAAATGATACTAATATTGTCAATAAAATTGATATTTATTATACATTTAATTTATTACCTTTTGACTGAAATGAAGCATGAATAGAGAAATATTAAAGTCGGAATGTACATTTCATGTGATCTAATAACTTTTCTTTTCGGATGATAAATTATATAAAAAACTGTCCGAATGTTCTTTTTATCCGAAAGCTTTCGGCTATACATTTAGCCATTTTCAAGGATAAACTATTTTAACTGTTAAATAAGAAATAGTTTGTTGCATGCATGTTTTATGAAATGTTTTCATTCATCAAAACACGTTCAAAATATGACATGTACTCAGGGTCGAATAATTTCTGTCATATTTCATTGGCAAGAAGAAAGTTCCACTCAGACTTCTTCCCTAGAACCGCTACCTTTTTAATAAACTCCTGAGAGGATGCTTCCTCGTTAACTCCAATCTTAACCTCTTCAAGTCTAGGATCACCCGTTTTATAACCTAAAAATGCTTATAATCTGTACTCACTCTTCTAATATCCATACAACAACCTAATTTAATAACACTCTATCTTGAGTGGCTCTTGGAACTTTTATTGGGTGAATAATAAAAAACGACAACAAAAATGATGCCACTGGTTAATGTTCAATTCAAGATAACAAAGTCAAGATTTTAAATGCTGATTTCCACAAGTCGAGAGAACCTGTTTGATTTTCTATTGGATTATAGTTTGGTTTGATTTGGTTTGTTTTACGGTATATCAACCTCAATGTGTGATTTAATGCCGACAAGAGTTTTATTGCTGGTAATATTTTTCTTCAAAAATGCATTGCTGGTAATAATGTATTGCTAGTAATAATTTTTTCTGCAAAAATTCATCGTTGGTAATAATTTTTTACAAAAATGTATTGATATTAAAATCTGTTTTTACGCTTTCTTTATTGACTCCAGTTTGGGGGTTAACTACTTGCCCATATCTGGGACCCTAACAGGTGTTACCACCCCGGGTCAGGTTGGACCTGGGAACACCAGCAATTAAGAGGTCATTCCACGCTCCTCAAAAACCCCTGACCAGAGGCCTTGATGTTGGATGTAGTTTATCGTCTTACCCAGGACGCCACGTTTTTTTTTTGTTTTTGGAGGGGGATAATCCTCTGCAGTGGGGGTATTCTCAAGCCCCATCCAACAGGGTGATTGGATTATGTGACTAGCAAAAACATGTATGTATCTGTCACCATTGATAACTAACATATAGATAAACTTTATAGGTGATTCTAAACAAGTGACTATATACAAATACTTTCATTCTTGTGTTTTTCAAATGCATATATTATGTTGGAAAGTTTTCTTACTTGTCTTGCTATGATAACTTCAAATATTTATTTTATTATCATATTTAGGTCATTAACTTTGTGTTTTGAACTTTCCTCTTTCCTTTCAGTAATATTTAATGTCAAGTTGTATAATCATTTTTAAGTGAACCATAAAAATGAGCGTAGGTACGATCCATTTGAGACACTTCATGCTTTATAAGTTCAAAATAGATTTCATCAGCTTCAGAAGCGATGAGGAATGTTTGCAATATGGAACTGAAATTCCACTGACATTTTATTCAATTTCGTTTGGGTAATCGTAGCTTCAAATATCCCCGTCAGTCTGAATAAACGAATTGAATCGACAATCAAACGCCCTTCTAATTGTAACCGAAATCTGAGTCTTGTACTACAAGAAATACCAGAAGAATTCAGTAGCACCGAATATCAACAATCAAGTTTGGTAAAGCGTCAAAACATGAACGAAAGGTTTAACATGATTGGCTCTCAAATTCATCAAACAGTTAAATGTTCGTCATTATGATTAAGACACGTTTCTGGAAAGGATCGTTAGCTGTGATGAAAATTTAGAATATTTTGAGTTATATTTAGTGGAAGAAACAATTGTTCAGACCCATGGGAAAGCTTGTGCTTATACCAACAGCATTTTGAGGGGGTAACGCCGTGTTGTGTGTGATATGAAGCGTGTCAATTAAGATAATGTTTTAAATTGCAATGAAACAGTCAATCCTGAAAATTTTTGTTGTCTATAGAAAAACCTAAGGATTAAAAAAAAAAAAAAAACTGGCTTAACAAGTCAGTCGGTAATCTAAGGTAGATAGGTGCTAAACTTTAGACTATTTTTGGTACCACCTGCAACCAAAAAGCCACAGGGTTTTACTGCGTCATCATAACACAGGATAAAAAAGGTTTATGTAGAATGAGACAGTGGGATCGTCGCTGCGCAACGATAATATGCAACGATTTTTTTGATAATAGAATATTTAAATAGAAGGGGCGCAATGATAAAGTTGATGAAAAAAGTTGATGAAAAAAGTTGATGAAAAAAGAGCCATAGTTTTATTGTCCAGACATTTAATTAGGTATTGACGTCACATGGCAATAAACTCTCTTCTGATTTGAAAGAACGTGTTATTTATTTCCATAAACAGAACAACGACTACGTTACCTTTTCGTGAGATACGCCTGTTTGATACTCTGACACGCATCATCAGTGATGTTTTTAGCCGAGAATCGTTAGTGGTCTCGGGTCTTACAAAATGAAACCCTTTCTTCACAGTGACCCAGTCGGTACTGATCAAATATCGACTTATGTGCTATCTGTCAGCTACAACCATTCTCATAGAATGATAAAAAGAAATAGAAGCCTTAACACACAGCAACGATTCCTCTGGCATTTATAGTCCAATCACAAACATCTTCTTGTCCCCCAGCGCCTTCGCTCTTCCTTAAAAAATAAAAGCAAATGTAGCGATCGTTTCTAAGGAAACAAGGCGACACTCTCGACTTAAAGCTAATTTAAAAAAAAATAGCTACATGATTTAAGTTGAGCATAACACTATAGTGAAAATTATTCACCTGACAAGTAGAAATGTCGTAATTGCGCTGAATTCAAGATACGAAGAGACTTGCTTAAAATTTAAAAACGGAAATTCAATATTTTGGATAGCATATTGTTCTCCATAAAGAAATTGGGAATTGATGGGCTTAAAAAATGGGCGTCGTCTTAGGGAGGCGTACAAGGAAAGTGTACAGCACCAACGGTTAAGTATGGTGGAAGAAGCGTCAGAGTCTAGGGCAGTGTGAAATCGATTCACTCTGGTCATCTGCATTTCATCGGCGGAATCGATTTACAGTGGATGGACATGTAACTGTTAACTAAAATAAATCTCATGGGACCCAAGAAGCTTACGGAGGTTATTGCTGGTCGAACACTGAAGAAATCGGAAGGCAAACAATGGTAACGAGGTATCGGCTCTTTCTGTTCCCGACAATATTTTTCCGCCATTATTTTGACAGCAGTTACCATCTTGGTGTTTTTTATTTTTATTTTACTGTATTATATTTAATATTCATTTTCATTCAGAATATTCAATAAAACATTCATTTTATACTTTGGTCAATTGCAAAACAAACTCACAAATATTTAAATCCATTTACATTAAAATAAAATCAACCTACTGATATTTTTATAGAATATTTTTAAAAATATTTAAAAATATTAAAAATATTTAAAAAAAATACTGATACAGTGTAACCCGGATATAAGAGACCCCGATATAAGAGAAACCCGGGTATTAGAGAGATTTTATCTTGACCCAAATAAGAGCTTGTGTTAATGTATATAAATTAGACCAAACCCGGATATAAGAGAAACCGTTATATAAGAGACTTATCCGGTCCCGACAACTCTCTTATATCCGGGTTACACTGTATTTTTAAAACGAGGCTCCCTCGATTTCAAAACTTAACGGCGAGCCTCTGGTGAGAGTAACGATTTTTATCAGCTGTCCAAGTAATGTTTTTGTTTTCTTCGTTTATCTTGCAAATGTATCCTTAGTGATGATATGAGAGATTAGGTTAAATTTGACATCTTTATATTGAAGAATACAATATATATATATATATATATATATATGTATATATATATATATATATATATATATATATATATGTATATATATATATATATATATATATATATATGTATATATATATATATATATATATATATATATATATATGTATATATATATATATATATATATATATATATATATATGTATATATATATATATATATATATAGTAAGCTTAGTTTGGTAGAAGGTCATGCAATTTGGATTACGCCAGCTATAGTAATTGTGGTTTTAATGAGAAGTGTGATAATGATGATGAAGATGATGATACTGATGATGATGAATGCCTATTCCAGAAAGTCTTATTCATGATGGTTTTGCATGCGTAGTTATTAGGCTGAGAGATAAAATTCCCGACATGCTCCCTTTGGCGCGTTAAGCCGACGATACACGTTGACAGTGCACACGATGTTCCGTCATCTAAGGTTACGCCTCCTCCTTTCTGTGGCGCAGCTTCTCTCCCACTCCCGACATCACGTTGCCCGTGCGGACAGATAAAAACTGCCAACGCGTAATAAAAATGTCCATTGATACGTTCGACATGTTCGAATTACGCCCATGCGTCAATATGAGGGGAGAAGTGAATTAAGGGAAAATAGATGTGGTTATAGAGGGAAACTAAGAGAGGGAGAGAGAAAATGAGGGATAAAAAAAAAAGACAGATGAATAGGAAGGTAAGAAAATTAAGGGGGGATAGAGAAAGAGGCAGAAAAACAGAGAGTGATAAAGCGAATTAGATATGAATAAGAAGAAAGAGAGAGAGAAAGAGAGAAAGAGTAGAAAAAATAATAACGAAAAAGTAAGGTAAAGAGTAACAGAAATGTACGAAAGTAAAGAGAAATTGGCAGAGAAAAAAGATAGGGAGAGATATGAACAGACTGAAATAGATAGATAGATAGATAGATAGATAGGAGGGAAAAAGAGAAGGTATGGACAGGGAGATAGAAAAAGTGGAGGAAACATGGAGGTAGATCTAGACAAAAAAAATCGTAAAAAAGAAAGAGGGAGAAATGAAAAGATAGGTGAAAAGAAATCGATAGAAAGATAAGAAAAGAAAGAGAAAGAAAAGAGAGAGGGGGGGTAAAAAGTATTAGAGAGGGGGAAAGGAGAAAAAAAGGAAAAACAAATAGAGGAAATAGAGAGTGGGAAAGAATGAAAGAAAGTGGGACAGAATTAAAAGAAAGCCAAAAGAAAGAGAAAGGAAAAAAGAAGAACGAGAGGGAGGCGACAAAGGAAAGAAGTAATGAACAAAAAAAGGAGGTAAGTGAAGTATGTCATAGATGTGAAAATAAAGAAAAGTAAAGAGAAAGAGAAAAGAGGAAGGAGAGAAGAAAAGGTAAAGGTAAAAAGAGAGGAAGAGAGGAGCAAAAAGAAAGTAAAATAAGAAAGTGCGAGAGGAACAGAGAGAGAAAAAGAGAGAGAGGGAGGAGAAAAGTATGGTAGAAATGAAGACAAAGAGAGAGAGAAGTATGAGAAGAAAAGAGAAGTAAAGAAAGAGGAAAAAAAAGAAAGAAAAAGAGATAGAGATAATGAGAATGATAAGAAAGTAAGGTAAAAGGTAAAAAAAAAAAGGCATATATGAAAAAGTATCTTTATTTAATGCTGATTTTAAAGGTAGGTAAACACTCCCCAATTAGAAAACAAGCGTAACAACATTTTTCGTGTTTACTCCTTCCTGTCTAGCATTGTGCCAGGCGAGTGTAAGAAAAAAAGAGAGTGAAAAATAGAAAAAGGAAGTAGAGATGAACAGAAATATAAGAGAGAGGTTGAAAATCAATAGAGAGATTAAACATGTCCAATACATTTATGATAACTACGACTGAATATAGAGTAATGTCATCACTTGATCCATCCCCAAATATGGACAGTTTTTTTTTTTGCTAATCCTTCTAGGGTCTTAAATTACCTTATGTAGATGTGGCAACATTGGGTGTCTTTTTCAGTAGTTGTTACCTAAATGCCAAATAACTTGTAATGAATGTGTGTGGCTTCTTCATACAACACAACACATTATACAACAATGAATACATACAGAAAGTGACTTGTACTCATATACATACACACACACTCATTTACATGCTAGGGTTCAATTTAGACTGGTACAAGGCCAAATAATCTAAGGGAAGATAAAAAAGATTTTATTACGCCAATCCTTCAATCTACGGTAGAGTAATATTTAATAAAGTCAAAGATATTTGTTTATGCTTACTATTATTCATAGATGCCAGTTAAGAATAGTTTGGAGTATACTAACATACCTCATGGCTTTTGAACGACATTCGCAGCGTGCACAGTGAATTTAAGAATAACTTTCTCACCCCTGCTACATTTACTTCACATAATATTATGAGAGTTCAAGCAAGGGAATGGAGACATCTATAAAAAATATGTATGGTTTATAGTCAAGGAGGCATAACTGAGAGGCATGTACGAAATTGGTTTGCAAAGGTGCGTTCTAGAGAAACGATGTTGAATAATGAACCTAGAGTTGGGCGGACTTTGATGAAGAAACTCTAAAATCGGTTGTGGAAAGCAATTCACGATAAATAATGATCAAAAGGGCAAAGATGTCAAATACTTCACAATCAACCAAATGTTGACACTTTAAAAAGATAGCAAGTTGGTTGTTTGGGTGCGGCTTTTTTATCCAACAAAACACATTATACAACAATGAATGCATTGCAGAATGTGACACGTACCCATATACATACATAGTGCGATGGATTGGTGTTATAAGAAGTTTTGTTGGTCTCTCGCTCAACTGTACCTCACACATGATAACCAAGGGGGTTGCAGTCTGGGGAGTTAAGTGGCCAGATGTAAGGGGTGATGTGGTCGCAGAAATTGTCTAACAGCATGACTGGGTTCTCCTGCTTGTGTGGTATGGTGTAGTACATTGTTGCCAAACATAGGGTCTTCCACCAGCAATACTCTTGACCCAGGGCAGCACTAAGTCCTCAAGGCACTTGATGTAGGCCTCCATGTTGAGTCGAAGGCCCTGTGGGAAGATAGATAGAGGCATAACGTCGCCATAACTGATGATCACTTCAAACAACTTCGTAATCACCATTAGACTCATCCTCCTTTTTCCAAATTCTCTGCATTGTTCTTAGATTGACACCCAAACATTCTGAAATGTTCGTATTGGAGCTTCTGGTGCGAATTCCAAGCAGTACAGCATACCGTTTCCACATTTCCGGTGGAGTGAATTGCATCATGATACTCTTTTTCTCACAGACGGTGCCCAACTGACCCTACTATAAAAAAAAAGCAAACAAAGCGCATGCATGAAAATGAAAAATATAAAATGATAATAATTTATCCATCGCACTTTGTAAACACTAGGGTTGGTTGATTTTACACTTTTCTTAGAAGATAAATATTGAACTCAATGCGAAATCAGGGGTTTATTGAGGAAAATACTGATACCAAAAGTTAGATTCATGTCTTTTAGGAAGTTTTGATCATTTAGGTTTAAATATTGTCTGAAGAAATGTATAGAAATGCCTAATTTCCTACTCCAAAATTTTTACTATTTCGAGAATAGATCCAAATAAAAGTTGATACTTTTTTGTATTAGATTAATAGAAAATATAATGAAATGAGAATTCTAATAATGAATGTCTACAGGCAAAACAGGCAAATATTTTATTGCATTCAATAAGTGAAAACTATAAAAATTGTAAATGATTACAAATTACAAATCAATGAATAAGTTTTTACACCATTTGTTAGGCTAAAATTAATAAAAACAAAAAATAAAAGTGTATATAACACCATAACACTGCTGGGTACAAATTATAAGACAACATCTTTTAAATTTAAATTGTTTATCACACTAAAACTACTGCACTGTATGACATATTACACTATAATGTAGAAAAATTGTGCAGTATAATTTCCCTTTGAAATAAAGTCTTATTTGATGACACAATAATTTAGTAATGTCCTCATGTTTTGCTTCTTGTCCGTATACAATTTATGAAGCTTCACAAGTTAATTTAACTTTTCACATCTTGCGAATGTGAAGGTAAATTTGGCAACTCCATTGTTGTCTCATTCATTATTTGAAAAATCTTCTTCAAGCGCAGAGGTTCACAAACTCCATTTTATAAGAGGTTAACCAACCAGAGTGTCGCTTCAGAGTTTAATGTCATTTTTAAATCTTTTCTCTGGTGGCTTGATACTTCTAAAACAACAAAAAAATATTTTTGTGCTGTAAATTTTTTAATGCACTATTCTGTATTTCAGTCGACTGTTGGTTTATTTTTTGGGTCATGTTGAAGATATACAGTTGTTAGTTTTGGAATTTATTATCCCTTTTAATTTCAGACCAACATATTTCAATTATAAAGTTTTAAGGCAATACAATTTATCATAGAGTTCTGCTGAATGGGCACCTCCGGTCCATAAACACATTAACCTGATGGCTAAAGTTAGCCATCTTGCTTGACTTAGAGACATAATTTTCTAGACAGCAAATCTAGAGTTCACATTCCCTGGAGAAATTCCTGTTGCATATTCTAAGAGCAGTCTTTGGTCAGCACTTAATTCTTCCATTGCCCCTGCAGTAAGATGGAAGTTATCTTGAGAACTTAGTGTAAAATTCTACCTGAGGCAAATCCTGGTAATCAATTCCGAAATGTTTCTCTAGTTAACCAGTAAAAGTAGCAGGCCTTCTTATAGTTCAATTAATGTACTTATAAAACAGCTCTAAATGGAAGTTCATTTTAAGGAAGTGAACAGCCAATGGTGTTCAACTTTCTTTTAAGGTTTTTCTCCTGGGCTGTAAGAAGCCCCCTACCCCACAAACAGTCTTTGAACTGGTGTTGTCCACAAGAAATGCCTTAATGGAATTTATGTTGTTGAATTATAAAACAGTAGCAACATTCTCTGCTAGAACAGCATCAGCTGCACCAATGTTCGGTATAACTGTCAGTTAGATATCTATTTTCCGTGTCCATCTCTGGTGAAAGTCAAGTGGCGCTTTGGTTCTTTGGTTTTCTTAAATTCCTTTCACCGTTTTCCTTTGTAATCTCTTTGCATTGCAATTTATCTTTATCAACTCTGCAATTAACACTAATGCAAATGATATTTTCATGGTTCTGAACATGCTTCTGACGGATGCTTTTTTTTTTACTTTAGCCTTTTCCATCTCTATTTTTGACTTATCAATGTTAAGGTTTCGTCAAAGAAAGCCCATATCTTGGAGGTTTTATAAAACGTCAGTATCAAGGCATGCCAAAAGGTTGGAAGATATATCACCCTTAATAAGTTTCATGGCATATGTAAAGACTGTTATTCCTCTTAGACTGTCTCTCTGGCTCACTATTATTGTTTCTTCACGGGGAGACATTGGTGGAAAATATCCGATAGAAAGGCAACGTGTAAAATCCTGTTGTTGCTATCTTTCAATCTGTCTGTTTAATCTCTCTGTTTCAGTTGCAAGTTTTTGAAATTTTTTGACATCTTTGTCAATAGTTTTAAATTGGAAACTGCCTTTTGGTTTTGCCCCGCTTCTTTTAAATATTCCCTTTCTTCAACGGAAACCGGGAATTTCGAAACGTGTATAAGTTTAAAAACAGATCTAGCATACATGATAAATATGAAAGAAAATATAACTATATTATTTACCAGAGAAGCGAAGATTATCAGTAAATTAATATTTTTCAATTAATTTAAAATTTGAAAATCGGGACATGAACTCGTTCAAAGTAAACAAAGAAATACAAACCTAGAATTAACATTAACTTCTTGTGAGAAGAACAAATGCAAACATTATCCTATTTCAATAAAATTTCAAAGCTAACTTTTTAATAAAGTTTCAAAGGTAAATTTTAATAAAATTACAAAGGTAAATTTTATTAAAGTTTCAAAGCTAAATTTTAATAAAATTTCAAAGGTAAATTTCAATAAAATTTCAAAGGTAAATTTTAATAAAATTTCAAAGGTAAATTTTAATAAAGTTTCAAAGGTAAATTTAAATAGTTTCAAAGGTAAATTTCAATAAAGTTTCAAAGGTAAATTTTAATAAAATTTCAAAGGTAAATTTTAATAAAGTTTCAAAGGTAAATTTTAATAAATTTTCAAAGGTAAATTTTAATAGTTTCAAAGGTAAATTTTAATAAAATTTCAAAGGTAAATTTTAATAAAATTTCAAAGGTAAATTTGAAAGTATCACAACAGAAAGAAACCTAAATAAGGAAATATAGTTTCTTCCACTGAAATAAACAAGATCAACATTTTCATTTAAATAAACGCCAGTCACTGTGAAAATAGAAAATTATGTAAATTAAACAAAATGTTTACTTTCTTTTTCAAATAATTAAGTCTGTTTTATAAAAATATAAAAGAACTAAATCCTTTTACGTACAGTAACAAACGAAATATTTATAATCGTGAGAACTTAGATAAAACCCATCGGAAGAAAGTTCATGTGCACAATTCATAAACGAAATATATTTAAATTATTTTACTTCTATCGATTTTAAAATGAAAAAAAAAACTTTTTTATGAGTTTTTATCGTGTTTTTTTTTAGAACTAGTCTAAGATAGCATATAATATATTTGCAAATATAGCAAAAAGTAAATTCTTTATATGAGAAAAAAGGAATCGATGGTCACTACCTAACTAAATATTACATTTCATCTTCACATTTATAAAGTGAATATTTTTATATTATTCATAAATCTGATTTATTTTTCTTTGATTTACTGAGAACGCATAAATGTTGTGATTGGAAAGTATTTTATTAAATGACATTTACACATTTATTTTCCATAAGGGGTACGGAAGTTTTCGATAGCGTTAAATCGTTTATTGGTCACCGGAATGAAATCCCAACGCTTTAATTTTGAATCTAAACTTCATCTTTAAACCCGTTTCCTCAAAAAACGGTAACGATGCTGATAAAAATATTTTGCGTCATTATTTATTATGTCGAACACCAACTTTTTTTATTGAGTGCAATACCACGGTTCCAAAATCGACTTGCCTTAATACACGTTCATTTACACGCCAGGGTTCAAATTAGACTGGTATAAGGACAAATACAGTAGATAATAAGATTGTATTACGCCAATCCTCCAATCAAAAGTAGAGCAATATTTAATAAACTCAAAGATACTTGTTTATATTAAAATGCTTACTATTATTCATACATGCCAGTTAAGAATAAGTTTGGCCTGCACTGACATTGTCTGAAACAATAAAACCCTTGTTTAGAAGCATTAATGATGATTGCATTTCCTGTTTTACGCTTTGTTTTACCTTTGATAACACAGCAATATATATATATATATATATATATATATATAAGACATTTTTTATGCTTATACGTTCTTTTTATAGATACAAATATTTAAGTAAAAATAAAAATAAAAAATAGTTGTCGGACTTTCTCCATTTCATAATGTATATATATATATATATATATATATATATATATATATATATATATATATGTGTGTGTGTGTGTGTGTGTGTGTGTGTGTGTGTGTGTGTGTGTGTGTGTGTGTGTGTGGAACGAGCTGGCAAGACTATGTTTTACATACGGATTTTACTGGTGTTTTCTGGCATCCGGCAGTTTCTATGATCCGGCAGAGACCTGGTCCCAAGGTTGCCGTATTAAAGAGTTTGGACAGGAATAAGAAGATAAAGGAATCTGTGAGGAGCTAAGAACACCTGCATCCTGTATGAACATGTCATTAAAAATATATGGCATAGAGAGAAATAAAAACGGAAATTTATTTTGACATTGGGGAAGACAAATATCTTCCACTCTTTTTTTTAAATACCATATCCCATCAACACGTAGGCAATCATGGCTCTTTATAAATTCCTTTTATTGATTATCTGCTTACCAATCAAAGCTAGGTAATATAGTCTACACTGTTATTTACTCCATGTCTATGCTGGTCTGTTGGTTTGTCGGTAGATGATTTCATGCCTTTCCCATGGGCATTTGTACGAAAGTGAACGCAAGTGACTAGGCCAGAAATTGAACTCAGCGCGACGGTTCCACTTTCAGCATCAATAACCGATGAGATTAGACGCGCATCAACCCGGTCTTATAAACTTAAGGCAGAATTCTTCCTACGATTATTTCGATAGAACATTTTTTTGATCAATTCACTCCAAGCAAGACGATGATGCCACTAAGATGCAAGGGTCTTATGGGAATGAAAGAGAACATTAGAAGGGTTCAGACGCCTAAACAAGAAACAAGGGATAAACCTCTACTCCTGTTCAAAAGACTGGAGAGGAGTCTCTATATATATATATATATATATATATATATATATATATATATATATAAAATAGATAACTCGACTCGTTTCGAAAAACCCTCGAATTTTTGATTTGCCAATAATCAAATCAATCTCGAGGAAAAAAAGGTTTTAAAAAAAGAAAGACTTACAAACATGAACTACTGCCGAAAAAAATCGCACAGATGCAGGTCTGAAGCCCAAAGAAAAAACCCCGATACGAGTAAACAACTAACTAACAAAAGAGCTCAATACAACTGTAGAGCAGACCTAGATACACCTAGTGAGCCAGACAAACCTACCTAGATTTCACCTAAGCGGATCGTCAGGGAAAGTTTATCTATCTATCTATCTATCTATCTATCTATCTATCTATCTATATATACATATATATATATATATATAGCTCAATTAGATCTCATTTAAATATTCATGGAGACTGACCGGACACTATTCGTACTTGTTGACAACACTAATATAATAGCATCATCTACATGCAAAAGAAGGCTAAAAATAATGGAAGCCTTATTAATAAAAACAAAAAACCAACACTTAATAATACAATATCTTGACCGTGTTTTGAAAAATGAAAACATTTTATAAAACATACATACAACAAACTATTTCTTATTTAACAGTTAAAATGTTTCATCCTTGAAAATGGCTAAATATATATAGACGAAAGCGCTCGGATAAAAAGAACATTCGGACAGTTTTTATACAATTTATCATCTGAAAAGAAAAAAATTATTACATCGCATGAGAAATTGTATAAAAAACTAAATAAAAGCACCTTGTCTGTCGTATTCAATAAAATGTGCATGAAGGAAGGAATGCTGCCTAAATATATATATATATATATATATATATATATATATATATATATATATATGTGTGTGTGTGTGTGTGTGTGTGTGTGTGTGTGTGTGTGTGTGTGTGTGTTATTTTAACGTTATTAGTGGATACATATATTTGATTAGGGATAGGAATGTGAACTGGATATCTTACATTTTTTTGACGCTTTTATTGACTTTTAGTCAAAATTGTGTGTTCGCGGATTCTAATGTCTTTTTTTTTTAATGAGCGAAGTCTTTTCAGTACGTAGGCGAATGTCAGTCTCCATGACTTTTCATTTTTGTTGTTATTTTTAATCATTTTTTACCTTTTCCTGTTTTTGTCCTTATTTTTATTCCATTTATACAAGCACCTTGACTACATTTCTTTCTATTTTCCCCTGTTCTCCTTGCTTTCACCATGTCCTTTTATTTTTACTAACGTTCACCCAACACAAAGCTCATGAGCCACTCAAGACAGAATGAAATGTGTGATGATGTAAGATTAGGAATAAGGAAATTAGGATCACGTGCATATGGAGGATGGATAACGATTGCATTCAGGAAAGCATCCCCGAAGGAGTCTGATCCACAATGCAGCGATAACATGTAGATGCAGCATAGCGGGTTTTAACCGCCTACGTCTGAATTGAGAAAATAAAGAATGGAGCTCGTCCAAGCAGTTGTCATGGAAATAGTAAAAGAGAACCAACAGGCTTGCGATGTTGCTTCTGTGGGGCTGTGGGGCTGTGGGGGGGATTATATATAGCCCTTCAGAAAGTCGGTATAAACGAATTTGAAATCTGTCAAGGCTGGAAGGTCAGGGTTGAGCAGCCCAGATATTGCAGCATTACTTCATTTCTCACTCTAATCTGAGCACTTGTAAAGAAATATCACGGCAGAAGGATTCACATCCTATGAGTGTCAAATTCTCTAGGTCCTCTTTCCTTATTATATATCCGAGAAATTTCAGCTGTCTCTTAATGATTGCAAATACAGAGTGAGGTAGAAATACCCACCCTCCCATATATACCTCCCACATAATAATAAGGAATTAGTGGCATTGGTGACATCCTCGAGCTAATGTCTTACAATTATGTATGAAGTATTTCTGGGATTTATATATGGGAGATATTTCTGCCGCACCCTTTCTCTTTTCCTTAAGACTTCCTCATTGCTTACATTTTCTGTACATGATATTCTTAGTATTCGTCGATTGAATCCCAACTTTGACGCTTGAAATCACTTCTTCATCTGTCATCGTCCAGAAACCAATGCCATATAGAAGTTTGATGTTATATATCAGTTCAATATTTTGGGTTTTTTGCTTCCGATGTATTGACATTCCTGATGGTAACAGTTCTTAACATTGTATCTATGCTGGTGAATTGGCAGCTGATTAAAAAAATAATGATCTACAATCTGTTGTTAACTGAGGAAAGGGATGGCTTGTTAATTTTAACGCCTTCAAAACGAAACTTCTCTCTATTAATCATCTTAGGGACCAATTTCTGACTCCTCTCATCATGACTGGTGCTAACCCCCAGGAGAGTGACTCGTTATCGGACTTACATTCTCGTCTGACATGAAGAGGAAAGCTTATATTGAATCAATGGCTAGGTCAGCTGCTAAGAAAGTCAATTTATTATGTCTTCCCAGACAATTTTTCTCTTGTTCCTGTATCTTAAACAATCACATTATTCTCGCCTTATTTCCGGTTTTATTCTGCTACAGGCTCTCATAACCAATATATACAGGTAATATGCCGTGTTCGTTCAGGACGTGTGTGATGATGACTCTCCACAACTTCTTATCTTTGTAGTTCTTAACAAGTTCCTTCTTTCTTTCCCCTATCCTTCCCATTCCATGTTCAGAGTCTCCAAGCCTTCTTTCCTCATTAAGTGTCCTCGGAATTTTAACTCTCTCTTTCTGATACTCAAGACTTCCTCGTTACTCATATATTAAGTCCATGTTACTCTCAGCTTTCTTGTGTTGAATCAAATTTTTGTGGCCTCAAGTCTCTTTTTCACAGCCATATAGGATGCTTGATATTGCATAACCGTTCGGGATACTTTTCTTTGTTTCTATTGGAATTTTTCGAGTTTTTTAATACATTGCTCAGCTTTTGAAAGGCATCTTTTCTATTATAATGCTGCTTTGGATTTCAGTATCCCATTTTCCTTCGTCTGTTAAAACCCTTCCCGGATATTTAAATTTTCGTAATTGCTCAGTTTTTGGCGTTTTCAATTCGAAGTTCGCCTCTTGGGCTACTGTCTCACTTGCTGCCAGCCATACCACCCGTTGTTTTCTTACATTTGATGCTTTGTCCTTTCTTCTCACTTTCTTTCAGTTTCTAAACATAATTTAGTTTGACACAAGGCCAATTCATTTGTGAACATCAAATCGTGGAATACTAGCCAATTTGATTAATTTTGTTTTTTACAGCTTATCAAGCATTTGCAAGTTATTTAAACTCAGAATATATTTTTAGACTGTAGGAATTATTTTGAGATAATAATGATTTTCTGATACAAATCCATTAGTTGGGTGAGAGGAGGTGGATTCATACCTTTCATACAGATGAGCGTAAGTGAATGAAACTGGAATTGGAACTAGGCTATCCGACTTCAAATTCCGAGCCGATATCCACTACAGAACCTGCACATCCAAGTGTACAGCGCCTGGTATTCCCAAATGGTCACCCATCTGACCAGGCTCGACGTTGCTTAACTTCGGTTATCCTATGACAACCAATGTGTCAACGTAATATGGCCGTAAACAATCGCCGATTCGAAAGATATTTTCAGAAAATATATGACATGAAAAAAAAAAAAAAACCCAAAAAACTTGGAAACACTCCAGTTGCAATTTGATAATCTTAAAATTTGGGAAAAAAGAGTCGTGATGAGACGTGCAATTGGTACGCTTTGTATATGTATAAATCAATAAAACCAGTCAAAATACGTAAGAATTACTAGAATTTAACTTTTTAAAAGTTGAGCAGAGTTTTTTTTTTGTCAAATAAGCGTTCAATGAAAAAGGAGAGAGAAAGAATAGTCAATAAAAATGTATGATAAATTAAAAGCTCTTCGGAATGTCATAGAAATGACAGCAAAAAGATGCTTTTGGCGTATATGCAAGAATTTGGGAGATTTGATCAAGATCAATCATTCTGAGAGAAATAAAATAGACAAAGATCACTCTAAGGTGATAATGAACAGCAATTACACTTTTTAACCATATTTTTATACATAAATCTTTGGATGATTCAATCAGTAAAGTGTTGTCAGTATTGGACAAAAAATACACCAAAAGCCTTTTAAAGTAAAACCAAGTGAAAATAAAGCACTTATTTTGGTTTTTCTTTTTCGAAAAAATCAGTGAAACGTAGGATAGCCAAATAATGCAAGTTGCATTTGTACAAATTTGTTTCTTGCAACTTGAATTAATTTCAATTCTAAAAATACCTAAACTTCGTATAAAAAGTTTCTTTCAATCATGAAACTTTTATGTTTTTATTGAAACTTATTTATTGTATCATGAAACTTATTTACTGCTTCATAAAACTAATTTATTATATCATGAAACTGTTATGCTTATTATCATGAAATTTATTTATTGTATCATGAAGCTAATTTATTGTATCATGAAACCTTTATGCTTATTATCATAAAAATTATTGTATCATGAAACTAATTTAATGTATCTGTCTATGTTTCTGGGATGAGATCCTACAGAGGGAGGTGATCTCCCTTCTCTCTCCATATGTGGTTAGCCAAGCCTGATTTTTCCACTTCCCCTCGTGTTACAGCTTTCTGTGTCCTTGAAACCTTACCTTAAGGGGGCGGCCTGTCTTCCCTTTATATTTCTTTTCTCAGCTGCACGGGATAGCGTACACACAGTCTTTAGCTATGTTCTCCTCTATGGAGGGGTCTTACTCGGGAGTGATATCTGCTAAGTGTCGTCAAGCTTTTGAAGGTTGTCCTGATGTTATATTGACCGCAAATCCTTTGTATTTTCTCTGATAACCCCTTCACATAAGGCAGGCAGACTGTTTTCTGAGTGTTGTTGTCCTCCTTTTGTACCCGCCTATCCCAGTGTTTTGAGGCTGCTACGATGTACCCAGGGTAGTTGTTACGTTGTAGGGTACTACTTATACTGAACAATTCTTTATCTAATGTCTCTGGGTCGCCACTTATGACTTTTGCTCGGTGTTGTAAGCAGCGGACTATCCCTTTTTTACGCTGTATGGATGGTTGGAGTTGAAATTGTGGTACTGTCCGGTGAATGCTGGTTTACAGTATACGGATGTCTTGAACCCATGCTCTGTTCGAGATATTAGAACATCCAGGAACGGGAGTGTGCTGTTACTCTCTTTCTCTATTGTGGACTGTATCGAAGGTCTTATTGAGTTCACATGGTCCAGTAGAATCTGAAAATCTTCCTGGTGTGGCCAGAGTATGAAGGTGTCATCTACGTACCTTAACCATACAGATATAGATTCTAATGCCATATACAGATATAGATTCTTATGCCATTTCCTCAAAGTATTCCATGTATATATTCGCCATTGCTGGTGATAATAGCGAGCCCATTGCTAAACCCTCATCCTGTCGATATATGTGTGATGCCATTCCAAAGTGTGTTGTTTGTGTACAGAAAGTCAACATTTCCATCAGATTATCTATTGGAATACTGGTCCGTTCTTCTAGGTATGAGTCAGAGGTCAATCTGTCTCTGACTACTGAGAGTGCCTCCTCCGTGGGTACCTTGGTGAACAAACTCACTACATCCAAGCTCACCAACTGGTTGCATAGGATAGGAACATCTTTGATTATTTCCACGAAGTGGGCAGAGTTTTGGACATATGAAGGAGACTTTCCGATCAATGGGTCAATTATATCTACAAGGAAGCGACTCTGAGGGTGGCACACAGAGCCTTGGCAACTAACAATCGGCCTAAGCGGAATACCGTCTTTGTGAATCTTAGGGAGACCGTATATGTGAGGTAGCTTGGTGTAACGCTGCGATAACTGCGTCTTAGGTTCAATTCGACATTCCAACCACCTGAAGGAGGCCAGAGCGTACAACGGCCGAAACGTTGTAATAAATATGGCGACAAAGTTGAGGACAATAGTCCGAATAATGTAAATAATGTAATTTAATATATCATGAAACTTTTATGCTTATTATCATGAAACTTATTCATTGTGTCATTAAACTAAATTATTGTATCATTATACTTTTATGTTTGTTATAATATGCTTTTTGTGTCTTTCTATTATTAACTCTATTATAATTAAAGATGTACTCATCTTTTTCGCCATATTTATTACAACATTTCGGCCTTTCAGTATCTGTCTATATTTCTGAGATGAAGTATTATGTACACTATTTACATTATTCGCACAATTGTCCTCATCTTTGTCGCCATATTTATTGCAGCGTTTCAGCCTTTCAGTATCTGTCTATATTTCTAAGATGAGGTATTATGTACATTATTTACATTATTCGGACTATTGTCCTCATCTTTGTCGCCATATTTATTACAATGTTTCGACCGTTGTACGCTCCGGCCCTTTCAAGTGGTTGGAATTTCGAACTGAACCCTTTATTTCGCTCACTGGGGTATATTGTTCTAGTTGCATGTGCCATGTTTAATGGATGTCAGTTATCAGTTATCTCCTGTTAATTTCCCTCTGAAAGTTCTCCACTGCCTTAATTGCCTCAAGGACCCATGGCACAGTGGATAAATGCATTGGTTAGATCCAGTGACGGGACACAAACAGTGTGAGTTCAATACACAGTTAAGGCAGTCGAGAACTTGGAGAGGGGAATTAACAGGAGATAACTGATAACTGACAGCCATTAAAAACATAAATAAAGGGTTCAGTTCGACATTCCAACCACCTGAAGGCCGGAGCGTACAATGGCCGAAATGTTGTAATAAATATGGCATCAAAGTTGAGGACAATAGTCCGAATAATGTAAATAATGTAATTTAATATATCATGAAACTTTTATGCTTATTATCATGAAACTTATTCATTGTGTCATGAAACTAAATTATTGTATCATGAGACTTTTATGTTTATTATAATATGCTTTTTGTGTCTTTCTGTTATTAACTCTATTATAATTAAAGATGAACTTGTATTGTTTTTTGACAGCCTTTCCAATATTTTTTAATCAATTTCACCCCATGCAAGGAAGTAAAGCCACTAAGACACATGGGGGTTACTGGGTGTGTAAGAAATAGAAATAGATATTACTAATGTGCGAGAAAATTCGGAAGGACAGCAGATAGCGATTGGTATTGCATTTACATTTTTGCACATTAAAGTTGGCTGGAAAACATGGACCCTGAAGGGAGTTCCACAAGCGAGAAAAGAAACTGTTAGCATGGATCATAAGGCTACATCTAACCATTTCAACTGTAAATTGATGAAATCTTGACGGCAGTCTAGTACCGCGTTTTAATTCATAAAGTCAAGGTACCATAGCGAAGAGCTCATCCGACTAATTACCATGAAAATATTTATAGAAAAGACACAATGGAGGTAACTTTACGGCGGTGAGCAAGTGACTGAAACCGAGTCGCCAGATCAGGACTGATAATTATTGCTGATTCTTCTTTGGGTTTTATCAATAATACTAAAAAAATGCTTCATTTCACAAAAAAGACTCCCCCCCCAATAAAATAAAATAAATTAAGAACAAAAACAAAAAAACTGCGAAGCAGAGATAACGCAAAAAATTACAACCATTTCCACAGTGCCAGCATATTTTCCAGTGGCTGAATGTATTAAGGCAGCCTAGATACAAGTTCATATTTATCGGAAACATTTTTTTGTTTTGATTAGCGTTGTTTGTTTCAGAAGTCGAAGAGTTTATCGACCTTGCACTAACATGAATTAAAATTAGCAAGAAAATCAATAACATATATTAAAACAAGGTCGAAAATTGCACAGTTGAAAAGTTCCTGGCATCAGCTGCAAACGAGAATTTTTTCGGTTTTTATTTCAGCATTTCCTCGCCGACAGGGTCATTTCTTTCCATTTCGAGTAGAGACGAAAATGTTATGTTATTCGGAAAACTGTCTTCCGTAAAAATGAGTACAACTGTGTGACAACTTGAAAGGGTAACTGTCACAGGCCAGACGTGTCCAGAATAAAAGAAAAGACTGAAAAGCTGTTTGGCGACATCGGCTCTGAATAGAGATTTTAAAAAGATTAGACCTTAGGAGGCTTTGCTTGCTTCCTTTCTTCCTTCCTTATTTTTTTTTATGTTTTAGTATTTCTTTCTTTCTTTCTTTCTTTCTTTCTTTCTTTCTAGTCTTGTAATGCTTTGTTATTTCGAAGGCTTCTTCCTTTTGTTTTAGCTTTTGTTACTTTTTCTTTCTTTTAGAGTCTTTTCTTTTATGCATTTGCATGTGTTACTTTCTTTATTCTTTCTTTCTGATCTTGTTTTTTTTTATTTTTTATATTTAAGACTTCTTTCTTGCTTTGCTTTTGATACTTCGTATCTTTCTTTCTTTCTTTCTTTCTTTTTTTCTTTCTTTCTTTCTTTCTTTTTTTCTTTTATGTCGTGGCATTTATTAATTCTTTCTTATGTTTTCTTTCTTTTTTTTATCTACAGTGTAACCCGGATATAAGAGACCCGGTTATAAGAGAAACCCGAATATAAGAGAGATTTTCTAATTAGAGCCATACTTACCTAAACAAAATAGATCAAACCCGGATATAAGAGAAACCCGGATATAAGAGACTTCATATCCGGTCCCGACAACTCTCGTATATCCGGGTTACACTGTAGTTCCGTAAATTCCGTAAATTTTTGCTTTCTTACTTCTAATGTTTATTTCTTTGTTTTTGTTACTTCGTATCTTTTTCTTTCTTTCTTTCTTTCTTTCTTTCTTTTCCTGCGAATTTTTAATTCGCATGGCGACAACACGCATATCAATAAATAAGTTCTTACTGTCTAATTGTGAAAAGCAAGTTCGCTTGGCTTTCTTATCATTTTATTTCTCTTCTGATGTCCGCATAAATATTTTGGGGTGCATTTATTCTACAACGTGCTTTCTTTTGCCGGGTCCCTTACTATTTATGAACCGAGGAATAGTTTTCTATATTAATTCAATAGATTATTACAAAATTGACCTAAGTCTGGCATGAGGCTGTAATAGTGGTGCACCAGTGAAAGTTGACTTAGCAAAATAACTAGATTGCTAACGGTAGCACTAGAGGAGGGCATGATGCTCGCTTCTTACAGATCTGTTGACAAGTTGATTCATTCAGTAAGCTAATCTTTCGTCAGTTCTTCCTATTCTTACTTCTCATAGCAATTTCTCAGAATTTCACAATATTTTAATGTCTGTTTCAGTATAGGGAGAGAAAAAGGCGGGAGAAAGCGAAAGAGAGAGAGAGAGATAGAAAGAGAGAGAGAGAGAAGAAGAAGGAGGTGAGAGATAATCTGTATTACTTTTGGTAAGAATAAATGATAAATCTGCATAATCACCACTTTGCTCTTGAATTTCTTAATAATACAAACATGAGAGGGTGGGATCAACTATATATTGGGAACTGCGCATATGAATTCGATCGGACCGTATAAATGAAAATAAACCAGAAGCTGTTGTTGAAAGCAAAAAGTATCAAATATTTTTGAAATCATAACTCTAAATCGATCACCCTAACCTAGCAAAATGGTTATTTTGAATAAAGAAATGAAAGTCTGCTAGCAGACCATAGGATGAAGACCAAATAAACCGAAAATATCAGGACATTGTCCGGAAACTGAGGCGGTGTCAGATTAGTGTTAGATACTTAACCAAAAGTATATAGTTTTGAAAGAGTCTGTTTCAATACGATGTAATTGAGGAAACATTCTCGCTAGATTTATCTTACATATTTATAAATCTACCATTCGTCCATGTTTTGAATATTGATACCATATCTGGTCTGGTGCTCCAATTATATATTTAAAGATTCTTGATAAATCCAAAGAAGAATCTGCAATGTTATTAGTCCTGACCTGGCATTTGGGCCTCAGTCCTTTTCCACTGCGTAACGTAGCTTCCTTCTGCTTTTTCACAAATAATACCTTCATGGTAATTATTCATAAGAACTTTCTTCTATGGTACCTAGACTTTATGAATTGAAGCGCCGTACAAAATTGGCGTAAAAGTCTCATCAATTTACAGTAGAAATGGTTAGATGCAACCGTATGTTCTATACTAAGAGTTTATTATCTCTCACTTCTCGCTTTGAAACTCTCTTTTGGTTTCTTGCTTCCTTGTCAATTTACCTCTTCAAAAATGTAAACTCAATGTCAATCGTTATCGTCTGTCTTCTTAATTATTGTTCTTGTCTTCTCTCCTTAATAGAGTTTTTTCTCTTGTTCTCTAACGCAAAATAACTTATTGCATCTTAGTGGCTTTATCGCCTTGCTTGTGGTAAAATGATTAAAAAAAGCTAAAGAAAACATTGACATAGAAAGAATCTTGCACCATCTGTTATTCTTGTCACCTGTATTATACTGGAGTTGGTTAGCTGATTGTTCTCCATGTCACATCAAGAGTCAATACTTGAACCGTAATTCCAGTTCAATATGTGTCACTTACAAACGACTTGCATCTCTCTCACACTTAAAGTAATAGAATGTAATATCACAGTGATATGTTGTACGTAACTAGGTTAAATTTAGTGTCTATATTTGAGAGACTTTTGAGATATGATTTGGGTCACCTTGTGTAGCAGTCAGTGAGAATTTAAGATATACTACTACACGATATTCAACCAATTTTTCCCATATGTAGATAATAATAATTATTATTATAGCGCAGTAATAGAAAGAACATGCCGTGGAGAAATGACGAGAAAAGCTAATCTGGTTGCATATTTCTTGTCATGATTTCAGTCCTCATTGGTTGTCATATTGCTTTGAACTTTTTTTAATACTCATCAATTATAATTGTGGCTTTTATACTTATCGGGTGCCTTAGTGACTGTGGATTTGTCCTTGTCGGGTGCTTTAACCCTAGAACATTAACCATCAATTAAAGTTACACCACTACTAACCATGGGTATATCATACCCGATTTTGAAAATATCAAAAAAAATATTAAATATAAATCTTTATTTGAAATATTTTACAGGCAGGCACTTCAAACTTTGTATTTTGAGTTAACATTAATAGGAACTGAAAAAAACATATTATTTAGGTAAGAAAATCGGGTACTGAAAATTGTAATTAAAAATAGGAAAATTTGCGCTGGGTACTATATACCCATGGTTAGTGTTCTAGTGTTAATATCTGGCTTTGTGTTAAACGGGGGTACGATTAGCAAGTATATATATATATATATATATATATATATATATATATATATATATATATATATATATAGAGAGAGAGAGAGAGAGAGAGAGCCTCGAAATGAGTAAATAGTGAACTATTCATGCTGACCATTACTACTGTGGTGTCTGATCTTGAGCGAGTTCCGAGCACCTGTGGTCCTGTGCCAAAATAATCTTTTTAAATATATCCATATATAATAGGTTGATTCATATATACTATCTAATATCCGTTTCTGCTTATCAACTGTATTCTTAGAAAAAAGTACATTTAGGTTGGCCTATCGTCCGGTTCACAGTCCTGTCCGGTGTTCTGAACAGGAGTAGAGGTTTATCCAGTGTTTCCCGTTTAGGATCGCATTTTTCCAGTTCCTTCTACTTTCAATACTTCTAACGTCTCCGCTTATATCTCTGAACTTTTATTTACTTTTGAATTATATTTCACTTCTCAATAGGAGTAGATAGATTTGTCTATAGTCCGGTTCATACTCCTTTGTTCAAATTAATTGAAACAACAGCTTTAGTTTCATTTCTTTCACCATACCCACTGGAGTTACAGGGTGCAATCAATTTCTATTTTTTCCTCAAATTAGGTGCAGTGATGTGCAGCAATATGAATCTATTTTCGGGGTGTATGATGAAATTTGTTTGGCCTTGAAAAATATTGCGTCATCCGTGATTGCATCAGATTTAGCACAGAAACTATTGTCTTGACTGTCGATTAGTTGTCTAACGGTCATTGTCTCCGATGGTCGTTACTCTAAGGAAGCGTACGGAAATTGTAACGCTGCACGAATCCACTGGCAAGCGTTACCAAAGTACTATAGACTGACCCGGAAACTGTCCTGATTTAAATCCAATGGAGACTCTGTGGTCAATCTGCAAGAAACGACTTCGTGGAATGGGCATACGAAGTACTAACATGTACACTGGGTGATGTTTCATTGGAAAAATATGAAAAAAAGTAAGTAATAACGGAATTATTCGTTTTATTTCAATTAATATGTACAAGGCTATATATATATATATATATATATATATATATATATATATATATATATATATATATATATATATTCACCATTATTTGCAATGACTTCTGGCCACTTCAATATATTTTGAGGAATATTTTGCTGATTCTGATGTGAAGACGTTTTCGACGAACTCTTGAATTTAGCGTTTATTAGTGAAAGTTTCCCACATAAAAGCATTTTTAAATAAAGAAGGAAATAAAACGTTGAAATCAAAAAGAAAGGATAAATAAAGGATTGTGAAGTAAAAAGGGTCATGAAGAAAGAAAGAAAGAAAGAAACAAAGACAGAAACAAAGAAAGAAAGAAACAAAGAAAGAAAGAAAAAAGAGGTGGCTGAAACAATAAAGAGTGGGTGGAAGAAGAGAAAGGGAGAGTAACTAAGAAGGTGACAGAAAACAAGAGATGGCAAATTAAGGCAAAATGTGCGAAGGACACAAGAAAGGCAATAGAAGGCGAGAAAGCGATAGAAGGCGAGAAAGGCGATAGAAGGCGAGAAAGATGTCTTGATATGAAAGGACAGAGAGACCGCTACAAAATTGTGCTTGGAAAAAGATTATTAATCATCATAAAATGAACTCCATACAAAATGGCGCTTTTTTTCCCGCTCGGTCAGTCAATCTTTGCATCCCACCGTCTTGGCGTAACGAAAAGGGGCGGATGTCGCCCGTGGGGCTCTGGTCACTACTGAGTGGTCAACAAAAGCCTTCGGCAAGCCGGAATAGATACCCACCGATCGATTGTCCATTAGGGATCCCAAACATAAATCTCTTGGGAAATATCCGATGTCGTTATCACCACCTTTATCATCATGATCGACATCATTATCATCATCATTATCAGCAATATCATTATCACGTCCGTCATTATTGTTATTATCTCAATCGGAGATTATCGATTCGGCCATGACGTTTTTTGCTGCGACATTGTTTTCATCATTAATTCTTATTCTTATTCATTCTCACTATATCTGGCACAAGGCAAAAAATGTGAAGTACCTAGTTGCCACCGAACTCCCTCAAATACAAATAGTTCGTGATATGGCTTCAGGGTCGAACTGCCTTAAAAGTATATATTTAAGAAAAGGTTGTCCTTTCAAGACGTAAGTGATCCTTATTCTCCATATATTCCTTTTCTTTATTATCCATGAATTGTCACCCAATTTTGTAACGATAATGGTCTGGTTTCGCGTTGCCTTCCACACAGTTTGGAATGTAGAATTTTCATTCTCTTAGACTGGTTGGTTGCTCTCCAAGGTTACTGAGCCCAGTCTACCCTGCTATTTACCCATAGCTGGAGAAGGAAAAGAGAAAGATTAATGCCTTGACTCAAGGTCAAATACGTAATTTTTAAAATAAAGAAAATGCAAAAGAAATAGCTGGAAACTTTTCTCTACTTAAATTGAATATATTTTCTGATATGAAATATGAGGATGGTCTGAAATTTTCGTAGGCTGGCTAGGAAAGTGTGAAACTGCAGCCTGTCTGAAGTTATTATGCAATGCTATATTGCTATCATTCAGTAAAGAAACATTTAGATACCAAAATATTTATTTTAAATAGCGATAAACGTTAAGTGGCTAATCAGGTGAGATAAATACATAATGAACAAAGCGAGATAGATAGATAGATAGATAGATAGATAGATAGATAGATATTTACTGATTGTACTGAGATAGATCTATATGAACAGACTGAGATAAACAGATATGAATAGGTCGAGACCGTTGGGTAGATATGCACAAACACAAATAGAGAGACAGACATATAGACACAGATACATAGGTGTGAACAAAATAATATATATATATGTGGTCTGACGATTGCATATAGCATGAAACAGACTGTCGCCTCTAAGTGTTGACTTCTATGTTCACTTTTATATTTACACACGCTCTATCTCTGATATTGAGCACTTTATTCCATAAATATAGCACACCTTAAGACTATATTTCTTTATATATATATATATATATATATATATATATATATATATATATATATATATATATATAGTTTTATTACCACTTAGGCAGAAATTCACTTTTGCCAACAGTCAAGAAATGTGATCAAGGTTCATTAGAAATGCAGAAAAGGAACAATGAAACATCAAAAGAACATAAGGAAAATTTATTCCATTAAAATTTGATTTCTTTTATTTGCCTGAAGTTCACGAGACAGAAATATGAATAATAAAATATAATATATACACTAAAATAAATATATAAATATAGACTAAAATAAATATATAAATATACACTAGAATAAAAAATAATATATACACTAAAACAAATCCACATTATAACCAATAGCATTTGCGGTTTCTCTCTTTTTTTTAAAAATATACATTTATCTCTCGTTGGAACAACTACAACGTTTCCCTATATATATATATATATATATATATATATATATATATATATATATATATGTATGTATTAGGTTGGTGCAAAAATAATGACGTAATAACGTAAAAAAACACGAAATTATTACGTCATTATTTTTGCACCAACCTAATATATATATATATATACGATTAATGTTAGTAAATGTTTTACAAAATTAAAAATAGATATGGACAAATATACATAGATAATAAGATAGATATATGTGAACAGAGCAAGAAAGATATAGCGAGTGATACTAACAGCCTGTCTGAAGTTATTATGCATATCAAATAAACGTCAATAACGTAAAAAGATTTGAACCAATATTTGTCAAATTTAAACTCGTCTATTTCCATCCTTTGTAAAAAATATAATGAAATATAATTAAATCTTCCTCCAGTTTTTGATATACTTGGAAATTACGAAAATGCAGTGATTGAAGTTAATATGTAGATTGAACTAATCTTACTTTAAGACCTCTCAAATTTAATAAAATTTTTTCTTTATGTCCACAATATATGTTGAAACATGGGTAAAGAGAAGAATCTAAGGACTGCTGAAAAACAGAAAAAACAAAGTTGCTGAGTGAGAGAATGAAGATATCAAAGACGTTTTGAAGAGATTATCGAACAATAAAGAAGGCTGTTGAAAGTATAAGTAACTCGAAGCAAAGGAAAAAGACTTTAAGAAGTTGCTTCCTCGTGATGAACGTACACTAAAGTGAGTTATAGTGAAACAATCACTTTTGACCAACGCTCAAATATTTGAAAAAGCTGGAAATGAGGGAGTCAAGAAAGACAAAAGGTGTAGAATACTTTGTGAATTCGTATCTGTAAAATAAAACTCTCACTAAATCAAATATTTTAAAGCGTCAAAATTGGACCAAGAAATATATAAAAATTGATTTTTCTAAAGTAATTTTCACTGACGAATTTCGAGTGACATTTGATGGACTTGATGGATGGGCCAAAGGAAGGATTTTATCCAATTCAGACGTGCCTGTGAATAAAAGAAGGCAACAAAGAGGCGGTAGTGTTATAATATGGTCTGGAATTATCGACCAAACCATTATTGGACAATTCAAAGTGTTAACTATTGTGATTTTATGAACAAGACATTATTTGCTTGGCACAAGTCCCAGTCTCACTGTTTCAAAGCGAAGTGTGTATTTATGTACAACAATGCTCCTTCTCATGTATTTAAGCTTACATGTGAATTATTCAAGCATAAAAGATTTACAGAAAAGAAGATGATGGAATGACTGCCATAAAGTCCTGACCTGAATCCGATCGAAAATCTATGGTCAATTGTAAAGATGAAATTTTATGAAGGTGGCAAAGAGTATAACAGAACAGCAGACCTATGGGAAGCAATTAAAACTACTATGTCGGAAACTGAACCTGCTGAATGAAAACAATAAAATCAATGGATAATAGATTGTTATTGAGAGAAGGCTCATATATTAAAATGTAAAGAATTCAAGGACTTATCATATGTTTTTATTGTTTGTTCTATTAAGGTGTTGATCGATTTTTGATGATTTTATTACCTTTTCATTGAAGTAAAATGAGATTATTTGGCTTTGCCTAATAAGTTCAGACGGCAGTTTTTTTAGAATACAATAACTTCAATAAAACATTGATACTAACTAACATCTTAACTCAGGCTTTATTTTGAATTTGAATTATTGAAGTTAACTAACAAAATACGCACGCGAGCGCGAACACACACTTACACGCATATAATTATTTTAATTATAACAAAGTACTTGCTAAACAGACACTATACAATTATATTTGACGAAGTTTCATGATTGGGTAGTCGTATGAAACTGGCTGTCGCGCTTACATTTCAACTTCATCCGTGTTGACTAATATATATATATATATATATATATATATATATATATATAAAAGTGAACATAGAAGTCAACACTTAGAGGCGACAGTCTGTTTCATGCTAGATGCAATCGTCAGGCCATATTTATATATATACGGGTATATATATATACACGTATATATATAAATAGCCGAGAAAAATAACAGCACTCGTGGCGTGACGATTGCATATAGCATGAAACAGACTGTCGCCTCTCAGTGTTGATTTCTATGTTCACTTTTATATTTACATACGCTCTATCTCTGATATTGAGTACTTTATCCTATAAATATAGCACACCTTAAGACTATATTTCTTCATATATATATATATATATATATATATATAGTATGTGTCTTTGCTTAAAGATATCGGAATGGAAGATTGATGTGGTCAAAAGAACACTGGACATGGAATGTTGGAAAATGGCAAAAAATAATTTTTAGTCATCTCTGCAAAATAGAAAGATGGTAAAATTTGGTGTTGGGTACCGTAATGTGGTGGATTGCATCGAAAGCGATGATAGAAGAAAATTGCTGAAGAATCTCGATTGAAGCCTAAACAGTAAAATCTATATTAGTTTATCTTGGTCTAATCTTGTAAGAAGATGAGGAAATTTAAGAAGAGGGGGAAATTTGGCAGCATGACTTTATTCCTAGCCGCACATCACGTGCAATAAAAAGTTTTTTGTTTAATTTTGAAAGATTGACCAGCCCAGGAACTCCAACGAAAACCATGAAATCATCAAGAGTTTTGGAATTATTACCAAAAAGAATGAAGAAAAAAATCTTAACCTTGTTGTATTGAATGCCAATTCGAATTGAGATAATTATTCGATCCAAATGCAGCATCATTCGTTACTAACTTCATACTTTCATATTTTGTAATTTGTGTAATAATAAAAATAACTTTTACACTCATAATTCCTTTTTAGTTTAAAAACACTTTTTACTCAAAATGTGACTTTATTTGCTGTGCAGACTTTCAAGTGAAAATAACCTGCCTGTCTTGAAAATCAGCATTGAAGCTACTTTTATCTAGGTTCGAACATCGACTACTGGTGCAAATATGAAATTTTAAATTTGACACATCTCTCTCTCTCTCTCTCTCTCTCTATATATATATATTTTTAAATATGTGTTCTTGGAATATAAGTCAGTCGATTTTATTTAGATTCTTGTTTTATTTTTCGCCCAGGTTTCCATCACAGTTATTATTAAATATCCCACATTGTGATCGTAGAAAATCTGCCAAGAACGGCAGATTGATTGTAAGAACTTGGACACAAATTTGCTGTCGATGATCTAGCGGTTAAAGAACTTTCTAAAGAATTTCCTCTTTGTAAATTGTTTTCTCTTTTAATCAGTGTAACATTTTTAAATAAAAAATTATGATCAGTATCGTTACGGTGAGCAACGAATGCATTTAATGTGTTATTTTGTAAAGTATCCCTTCTGTGTTCATATAATGTTACATGTTGATAATTTTCGTTTGTCTTTATCAACGTTTTCTTAAAATAATTATAATTACATTTTATTCAATTATATATTCTTCATTATTTGTATTGACTTGCAGCTCTTTGAGACATTTTCAGTAAAATTCTGTAGGTTTTCATATGAACATTATTCGACAAAATCTTAGACTCTGGTTTTCCTTAAAGTTTTCCTCAACAAAGCGTTTTGCAGCGATCGGAAAAGTTAATGATGCATTGTCGCAGTCATTTGATTAAGGAGACTAGCCGAGTTGCAAAATTGTTTCCTAGCCTATTCTTTGTGTAGGCAGCTTTATGTTGTAATGGATATAACAACATTTTCCTTTAATCCGCAGTGTACGCTGCCACTCACTGTACAAAACTAAGGATGTTAGTGCCCTGAAAATTTATTCTTATCTATCCCGTATGATTAGCAGTTAGCATGTAATAATAAAAATAACATTTGCAATCAAAATTCCTTTTTAGTTTAAAACAGTTAACACTCTGAATGTGACATCATTTGCTGTGCAAAACGTTTATCCTGCCATTGAAGGTGTGATTGATCCCCGAACAATAGTGGATTTGAATGTCATGGTTGTGTTGTCATATCCTGCTATGGCAACACAAAACAACTTTGAGTGAAATTAACAGTAAAAGATACTGCAATTGAGAGGCCTTGGCAAAGAATGCATCAAATTAACAAAAGGAAAAGGTTGCCCAAATGTTTTGCAAGCCACTATATACAGTATTAATTAAATAAATGTTTAAAATATTTGCTCTTTAAAAAAAGTAAAGAATTAAAAATGTACCTAATGCTTGAAAAATAGAGCGATCAAATATTGATTAGAAAAACAAACTTGTCTATCTTGGAATAAAAAGAAATATGTATTAACAGGCGATTTTCTCTCGTCCTTCAAAAACGACACCAAAAAGTTTATCCGTGAATCTGAAAGGCTCCGATTGAAAATAAGTAGACAGAACATGTCTAAATTGTTCAATGAAATATGTCTCAATATATATATATATATATATATATATATATATATATATATATATATATATATATATATATGTGTGTGTGTGTGTGTGTGTGCGCGTGAGTATATATATATATATATATATATATATATATATATATATATATATATATATATAATGGACTCTCCCGTCGGTTTCGTCGTATGAGGATCTGACAGCTTATTGATTCAGTTATGAAATTTTGTGCGATAATCTTAAGTGGCATTTAAGACCCGCTAGTGATTTACAAAGGAGGCGACATATGGAGCAAGTGTGAGGATTGTGAAATGTGATCACTGTTAGATTGGCTGACCTTTTAGATCGTGCTCTCGCTTCTTGAAGATGATTCAGACAAGCAAGTTTGGTCAAATAATTTAGATGCATTATGTCTATTTATTTTAAATCCAAAATATTTCTTCACTGTTCGTTTACAGCGTTCCAAAATTCGAATACGAAAGTTTTAGCTATGCAAGGCTGTAACTTTTGTATTTTTTAAATTTTATTATAAGAACAGGGCATCCTCTCAAATATGGAGACCCACAATATAACATTTTGAGTATTAGTATATATATATATATATATATATATATATATATATATATATTATGAAATGAACAAAGTCCGACAATTATTTTTAAGACATTTTTTATGTTCATACGTTCTTTTTATCGATACAAATATTTAAGTAAATGCTCTGTTTATAATAAACAGTATTAACAACATTTACCGGCCTGAAAGGTTCGATTCCTGTTGGAGGACGCATATTTTCTATGAAAATTTCTCGGATATTCAGGCCGGTAAATGTCGTTCATACTGTTTATTATAAACAGAGCATTTACTTCAATATTTGTATCTATAAAAATAACGTATAAACATAATAAATGTCTTCAATATATATATATATATATATATATATATATATATATATATATATATATGTGTGTGTGTGTGTGTGTTTGTGTGTGTGTATTTTATTGGGAATTTGGTGGTGTCTGTAAATTAAGTTAATAAAATACCTATATGTACGCACACATAAAGACGGATATCTAATCTTCTTTGGAATAACGTTTCGCAAGGCAATTCAGAAGTGAGTTCGGTGGTTCTGGCATCGTCTCATTTACTAACCTTGTTAGTGTTTTGAATAGCGGTCAGACACACGTGCACAAAATGAAAAGTAAAGAATTCTTATTACTCGTCAATAAGGAAGAGAATTTTTTATTCATTCTTTGGATAAACATACACAAAACAAAACAAGTTGATAGCATCTGGTATGGCATGTCAAGTTTGCATCGAAAACACAAAATTGCTTTCAAATAAATGTTCTAGTGGGTGTGAATGGAGGGGTTTTGTTCACAAACTGCAGAAAAGTAGATCGGATATTTTTTGAAAAATTCAGAAACATTCGGAAGCCCTAGTTAATAGCAATTAATGAGTTTATATATATATATATATATATATATATATATATATATATATATATATATATTACGGAAAGAAGAATAACAAAGTGGAAAAAGTTTTCGTGTGACGCGTGTCGCCTTTAGGATTTCATCAAACAAATTTTATGTTTATGTTCACACGAACGAAAAAGTGACGTTGAGAATTTTAAATTTGACACATCTCTCTCTCTCTCTCTCTCTCTCTCTATATATATATATATATATATATATATATATATATATATATATTTTTAAATATGTGTTCTTGGAATATAAGTCAGTCGATTATATTTAGATTCTTGTTTTATTTTTCGCTCAGGTTTCCATCACAGTTATTATTAAATATACCACATTGTGATCGTAGAAAATCTGCCAAGAACGGCAGATTGATTGTATGAACTTGGACACAAATTTACTGTCGATGATCTAGCGGTTAAAGAACTTTCTAAAGAATTTCCTCTTTGTAAATTGTTTTCTCTTTTAATCAGTGTAACATTTTTAAATAAAAAAATTATGATCGGTATCGTTACGGTGAGCAACGAATGCATTTAATGTGTTATTTTGTAAAGTATCCCTTCTGTGTTCATATAATGTTACATGTTGATAATTTCCGTTTGTCTTTATCAACGTTTTCTTAAAATAATCATAATTACATTTTATTCAATTATATATTCTTCATTATTTGTATTGACTTGCAGCTCTTTGAGACATTTAGTGTAAAATTCTGTAGGTTTTCATGTGAACATTTTTCGGCAAAACCTTAGAATCTGGTTTTCCTTAAAGTTTTCCTCAACAAAGCGTTTTGCAGAGATCGGAAAAGTTAATGATGCATTGTCGCAAAGTCATTTGATAAAGGAGACTAGCCGAGTTCCAATATTGTTTCCTAGCTTATTCTTGGTGTAGGCAGCTTTGCGTTGTAATGGATATAACAACATTTTTTCTTTTAATCCACAGTTTACGCTGCCACTCACTGTACAAAACTAAGGATGTTAGTGCCCTTCAAATTTATTCTTATCTATCACGTATGATTAGCAATTAGTATGATTACAATGATTATTACAATTTTTTTCTTTCAAAACAGAAAGTACTTTTGGCTCAACTTATTATATTTGCCATATAATTGTTTTATTTCTTTCTCTTTTTCAATGTTTAATTTTCATACCTGCAATAAAGCGGTAGATCAAAGGGACTGTTATTGTCTTAACACTGCTATTACAGTGTACACTTTTGACTCCCTCGGCAATGTTTATTTAGAAGGTTATGAAAATATGTGAACTAAGTACAATGCGGTATTTATTATTTACCTTTTATAAAGAAATAATTATGAAAAGAATTCTTTTCATTCAAAAACTTATAAGAATTACAAAATTATTATAAATCAACTACAATTTAACATTTTACAAATATCTATGAAACTAATTATTTTTCTGAGATGAGGTATTATGTACATAATTACATTATTCGGACTGTTGTCCTCATCGTTGTACGCTACGGCCTTCACTGTGGTAGACTGTTCTAGTTCCACGTGCTCCTATTAATTCCCCTCTCCAAGTTCTCGAACGACATAACTAGGTATTGAACTCACACTCTTTGGGTCTTGTCACTGGCTCTAACTAACGCCTTTATCCACTGTGCCATGCGTTCTTGAAGACGTCGTTAATGAATTTCTGGGTTTTATAAACCTAATGTCTTCAGCAACTATTTTTTACCAGTGCCCATATTGCAATTTTTTCTGTTATCATTGCATGTTTTTTTTACCAGAGCTCATATTGCAAATTCCAATAACTGGTTTAGGCGGTGGAGAATTTGGAGATGGGAATTAATAGGAGATAACTGATAATTAACATCTATTAGACATGGTATGTGAAACTAGAACAGTCTACTCCAGTTAGCGAAATAGAGGGTTCAGTTCGACATTTCAACCAACTGAATAAGGCCGGAGCGTACAACGGCTGAAACTTTGTGATAAATATGGCAACAAAGACGAAGACAACAGTTCGAATAATGTAAATAGTGTAATTATTTTTTCAATCTAATAAATAAAGTCTTTAATAGCTTTGTTTTGAATTCTCAAGAATAATGGAAAACGTATATATCTACTTTCATATATTTGGTTTCTTGAACATTCTAATCATAGGTTTTTGAAAGAATAAACATTGCCGAGGGAGTAAAAAGTGCACACAGTAATAGCGCTGTAAAGGGAATGACCTTCCTTTTGATAAACTGCTTTTTTTTTTTGCAGCCACGAAGGTTAAACATTGTCGCGTTTATTTTCTCTCATTTTTTTAAGTTGCTTTTTACCTTTTTTTTTAAAATAATTATTTTTACTTTCGTTATTCCACTTCTTACTTCGATTTCTATGATCCACGTCTACGCTTCTTTTATATCTAAGATCTTTCTAGCGTCCCCTCTCTCCCCAATTTTATACATCTCCTTGTTTTTGTCCAATAATTTAAGCCCTCATTCCCCCACGCGCATACGCTCTCTCCCTCTGGCTTTTGTTCAGCTCTCTCTTCTCATCTAAACTGTCTATATCTCCCTACTGTCTATATTTCCAATTATATCCGTATCTTGTCTTTAGCGGTCACGACTGGATTTTACAATGCAGAAGTAACTGTCTCGGTTGGCTGGTTGGCACATCTGTAGACCGTCCAGCGAGAAAATAAGAGAGAGAGAGAGAGAGAGAGAGAAGTCTGAATTTCTGAGAAAGAGGCAGATAGTGGTATTGTTTGATATATTACGTTAAGATCAACACAAGACTAGGCGCGCGGAATAGATAGACTGAATGGACGACACACATCATAAGAAAAACCTCGACCACTCGCCAATCAATCGTCTCACCTCAGTTCTGTTCATCATGTCAAAGTATCGTCCCACTGGTCTGCTTCCAGAACAAACATACAACACATTTCCTGCCTCGAGTAATTTGACCGCCTGTACCAAGCCAACCTTGGACAGAGCCCCGCCTCTCGAGTTCCATCAGAACTCATGCAGGAACCATTGTCTGTTCCCCTTGCAATGCGCGTTCGTGTGTCATGTTCTTTGAAAGTCTTGTACGATCTGCGCATGCGTAGTAAGCGATACTCGCCATTTGTATGAAATAAGGGCTGAAATAATAGCAAGTGTTATGCTTTCGATTTGTCTAGAGAGCAAAAAATAAAAGCATAAATGGAGAGAATGTTATGAACAATAGTAGGCGAACCGTTGAAGTGTGAGAATGGTTTTAAAACCTGAAACAAATATAGGAAAACGATATATATTGTATGAATAGATGCCTGCCCATACAAACTCGTATGGGCAGCTGTTGTAGAGTGATATTTTGCATGCTGGCGTTGTTTTATTTAATTCATTTGTGAAATGAGTGCTTCACACTTCAGGCCCTATGCCATATAAAACTATACAGAATAAATAACTACAATCATTTAATGAGTTAGTCTTGTTGGCTTCAGTCTGCACAGCTGGACTTGTAAGTCTCAAGTGCATTCAAATTATATAACTTAAAACTAAAATTCTATATTTGATTCAAAATGAAAATAGAGATAAACAATAAATAGCTTAAAATATGCAACTACAAATATTTCTGCATATTTTGAATATATATTATTTAATAGTGATTTTAACAATAATTACAAAAAAAATGAGCGAACAAATGTTTTAGGTAGTTTATAATAATAATAAAAAATTTTTTTTCTAAAAATAAGGCATAGTATTTTTAATCACTTCACCTTAATTAAGGCAATGAAGTCACTCAGACGCAAGGGAGTTACTTAGTGCTAGAGAATATAAGAAAAACAAAACACTGTTAGGGAGAGAAAACAATATAAAAAAACAGGGATTAAAAAGACAGAAGAGAAAGATTAACATTACATTTTATATCATTGCTCTTTTATTGTTCTCTCTCCTTGATAAATTTTTTTTCTTATATTCTCTTACACAAAGTAATGCCTTGCGTCCTAGTGGCTTTATTGACATGCTTGGGGTAAAATGATTAAAAAATTAGAAGCTGGAAGAGAGCTCCAAAAGCGAGAAGAAAGACAGAAAAAACTGTCAACATAGAACTTACGGTTACATCTAGCCCTTTTAAGTGGAAAATGATTGGACCTTGCCGCCAATCTAGCATTATGCTTAAAATCATAAAGTCTAGATATCATAGAGGAGAGTTCATCAAAACAGTTGTCATGAAATTATTTATAGAAAAGGAACAGGTAAGCTACGTTAGGACAATGGAAAAGTGACTGAAGCCAAGATGCCAGATAAGGACCAATAACATTGCAGATTCTTCTTTGGATTTTATCAAGAATCTCCAGATATATAGCAGAGATAATACTTTGCACGAATTCTTTCATTACTTTAGAAGATAGTCGAACTACTTTATAGCACTGAGGTATATAAATTCAAAATAAACGTAGAGTCAAAATTTATACACTACTAGCAGTAGAGACCAGCGTTGCCCGGGGATGTAACAGTAAGAGATAGATCAAGTATCGACCATCGTAAAGACTGAAAAATAAAATTGACAAACAAGGTTGACGTACACGCATGTCTTAATTAGTTTTTTTTTTTTTTTTTTTTTTACGAATTGGTCAAACCGAAACTCAAACAAAAACATTGTTTTCAATCGTTATGAGTCTACCGATTGAATAGAATATTATTATAAACAATTGTCTTGTAAATGGAATTTTTAAAGCATTCTGAATGTAAAAATAAAGAAAAAAGTGTGCAAGACAATAAGAAACACTACCTGCCAAAAAAAAAAGTGAAGTTTTGTTGAAATCGGTTGAAAAATGTAGGAAATCCGATCCCATATATAAACGAACACACACACACACACACACAAACAACCTGGGTTTTATAATAAGTATAACTCGATATGAGTTGTCCCCTTTCATTCTCGCGATGCCTCTTAATCGTGTTTTCAAATTGATTTTGTGCAAAAACAATTGTATTTTTTCCAATATTTGACGCTGTCAGAACCACCGTAGGGTAATTTTACGCAGTCCTGTGAAGTTTTGTTGAAATCGGTTGAAAAATGTAGGAAATCCGATCCAATATATAAACGTACAGACACACAACCTCGGTTTTATAATAAGTATGATATAGTTTTCATTTTCCTCATTAGTATGTCTCAACAATTTTCTATAATATTCAAGTCAGGAAACTGGCTTGCCCAATTTTTTTCAAATAATTTCTGATTGACTTTGAAGTATGTCAACTCACAGCGTCCTGTTTTAAAAAAGTACGAATGTTTATATATTTGGGATACGACCAAATTGTGGTCTAGCTGAAAAAAAACCCACCAAAAACCTTGCCCCTCAGAATATAACTTTTAAAGATTGCTGCACACTACAGAGGGGGTATTCTCGAGTAAAAACAATTTCTATTTGAAATCTATTCTCATAAAGAACAATAATGTTTCTGCCTTTTTAAATGAAACGCGTGAAATTTGGCAATAAAATAATTAAACCGAATAAAATGCGAAACTTGTTTGTTTCAAAACGATACTAAATTAATTAAAATTCTCATTTTACTATTTTTTTAATCGGTATCACCCCATGAAAGGCAGTAAAGCCACTAAGACACACAGGATTATAGGATGCGAAAGAATTAGAAAACATGAACATTAATAATGAGTGAGAAGAGGAAAGAGTAATTAGGAGGACAGTAGATAGTGATTGACATTGCAGATTAAGTTGGCTGGAAAGCATAGAGTCGGAAAGGAGTTCCACAAGCTAGAAGTGTGATAAAAGAAACTGTTAATTGTCTGTAGGAGTGGGGAATAAAACAACAATTTAAAAACTAGCCCCTATAGTGAAGAGCGATATTTATTTGTAAAATGGTACAAAATGTGGCACAAGGCCAAAATGGGGGATAGGAGAAAAAGAGGGTCTTCTGTCTTAACTTTAAACTTAGCTAACCGCAAACACTGACCTAAACATATAACAATAATCCTTATACCAAAACATCGCATTTTTAATGACTTTTCTTACGACATCCACATAATACCTCATTGTCTCTATGAAAATCCTAACTAGTTCCCACATGAACAATTCATTGTCTGTGGGGGAAGGAGAATAGAACAACAATTTAAAAATTATCCCCGATAGCGAAGAGCCCATCCGAATACTTACCATGACAGTATTTATAGAAAAGACACAGACTGACAACCTTATGGTGGTGGGAGAGTGACTAATGCCGGGCCGCTAGATCAAGACCAATAATATTGCTGGATCTTATCAAGGAGCACAGGGGGCCCTGGACCATATGTAACAGCAATATTCTAATCATGGACGAATTGTAGACTTATAGATATGTAAGAAAGATTCTGGAGAGAAAAAAATTGTCTTGTACGACACAGTGAACTGGCTTTCTTGTATTTATGTGTCTAAAGCATTTCCTCGTTTTAACTTTTTAGAATTTCATTATTTCTCTTGCTCTGACGTAGGGTTCTATTAAAAACGTTACATTTTAAAAACCTGGCCCGGGAAATTAACGTTGGAACCACTTGGTGTGGATCATTGGGCGACTGAAAGAAGCATTAATAATAATGAGGAAATAACTTTAAGAGTCAGTTTTCTTGGCATGAGTCCATTTTTTGTTGCTAAAGATGCATTAGTCATCAACAAATTGTCACCTGTGACGAACCCCTCACCCCCTCCCTCGACTTTCAACTCTAACGAACAAAAAAGCTATCCTTCGAAACGAAATCATTTACGAATATAAATTCGCCAATGTCACAATTCTGTGTCATTCAGGCAAACGGAACTTTGCAAGAAACGTCTTTTTTGGAAAATCCTGGTAACACGAAACAGCAGGCGGACATAAGCTAAGATTCAGGCGAGAAAATTGGTGAAGGGCTGTGGAAACCCCACCCAGTTTAAAATTTAATGTCGTTAGACAATTTCCTTATTCATCTTCCACCCACCCACTCCTCAGCGAGAAATCTATCGTTACCACTTTGAGAAAACTTACGGGATGAGGATTGCACTGCATGGGACCAGTTTCCGAAAAATCGAATCACAAGCTAAAATGGATCACGCCCAACAATAATACACTTATCAATTGGCGTTAAAGGAAATCCGATGAACTTTGCCAGTGTCAATCTGAGGTCGATATGGGTAGAAAACGTTGCTCTTTAAGTAAAGCAGCTACCAGCAATGTGATTTGGATGAGAGGACAACTCAAAAGTACTTTTATTTTTGAGAACAGTGCTGTCACTTGGCGTTTATTGAATCTAATGAATCCATTACGGCTGATGATAATGTCGGTAAACTAAACTCTTTACTAGGCTGTCGATAAAGTCCGAGCATAGTGACAGATTTAAAAAAAAAAGCTTTAACTAAAATGTTTGCATACAAACTGGCGAATCATTATTTCATTCGTTCCTTTATTGATTTTGCTCTTCATTCTCTCTTTCTTTTTCGTATTGTTTATATCTGATTTTTGGTTTGTTCCTTTCTTTTCTATTTAATCGAATTTAATTTCTTTCTTTCTTTTTTCTTTCTTTCTTTCTTTCTTATCGCTTCGACTTTTTTCATCCGCCAATTTCTTCTGTCTTTCTCTTTCTTTTCTCATTTTATTACTTTTTCATCTATTATATTCTCAATATTTAGTTAACACATACATGCACACATATTCACACGCACATGCACACACATGTTTATTTCTACTGTTTCTTTTTACTCCTTAGTTAAGATTTTTCTTTCTTTTTCCTTATTTTCTTTTTTCTCTTTTCTTTCCTTCTATTTCTTTTAATTTCGTAATTTTTCCTACTTTAACATTTAATGTACCATTTTTCGTTTTTCATCTTAACTGCAATCTTTCATTTTTTTTCTACCTTCGCTTTCCTTTTTCCTTCTCTTTTTCTTTCTTTGTCTCTTTTTCTACTTCGTTTTCCTTTTTCTGCTTTCTTACTTTTTTTTACTTTCGCTTTCGTTTTTTCTACTTTTTTCCTTCTTTGTTTCATTAATTTCACTTTCCTTTTTCTTCTCTTTTTCTTTCTTTTATTCTTTCTTTCTCTCTTTTTCTACTTTCTGCTTTCGCTTTGCTTTTTTCTTCTTTCTTTCTTTAATTTAGCTTTCCTTTTTACTTCTCTTTTTCTTTCCTTCTTTCTTTCTTTCTTTTTCTTTCTTTCTTTCTTTCTTTCTTTCTCTTTTTTCTACTTTCGCTTTCCTTTTTCTACTTTCTTCCTTTTCTACTGTCGCTTTCCTTTTTTCTACTTTCTTTATTTTCTACTTTCGCTTTCCTTTTCCGCTACTTTCGTTCTTTATTTATTTAATTACGCTTTCCTTTTTCTTTTTTCTCTCTTTCTTTCTTTTTCTACTTTCGCTTTCCTTTTTCTTTCTTTTTCTACTTTCGCTTTCCTTTCTTTTACTTTCTTTCTCTTTTTTTTTTGCTTTCGTTTTTCTTTCTTTTTTCTACTTTCTTTTTATTCTTTTCTAATCTTTTTTTTAATTTTCTTTTTCCTACTTTAACTCTTTCTCTTTCTACTGTTTTTTAACTTTCTTTTACTTTCTCTCTTTTTCTACTTCACACTTTCTTTCTTTTTTCGAATTTTTATTTCCTTTAGTTTTTTTTTTCTACTTCTTTTATCTTTCATTCTTTTCTACTCTTTTTTCTTTTAATTATTTTCTTTATTTGACTTTCTTTCTTTCTTTTTACTTTCCCTTTTCTTTCTTTTTCTACTGTCTTCTTTCTTTTTGTATTTCCTTCTTTTTTTTTCTTCTAATTTCTTTCTTTTTCTACTTTACACGTTCTTTCTGTGAAATCTAAGCAACATCGAAGCTCTCTATATTTTCCAGTTTTGTATACGAACAAAAGTTGGCTTTACGCATTCACTCTGTCTCTCGATATATTTATCTATCTTCTGTCTGTGCGACCGCATGAGTGCGCGTGCGCACAAGAGGGAGTCTAAACGAGTGATGGATGTCTTTGTGAAATTGAGGGACCCAGCAGCAGGAAATTGAATTGAGAGTCGTTATCGGATGTTTTCATTAGGGGTCCGTGGGGTCTGTGACTGTATAGGACGCTCATGCGTATGTGTGGAATAACACAGGAGTCTTGGTTGGAGGTATTAAGAGGATTGCTGGTTGTGCTGAAGGTGGTGGTAGTGGTGGCAGCAGTAGTCGTCGCCGCCGTTGATAACATTAGGGGGAGTAGTGAAAGCAAGGCAATGCTAATCTCACTTTACTCCACTGGTGTCATTCTCTTTCCCTCACCGTTTTTTGTCACTTGCCTCTTTTCTCTCTCTCCTTCTCCTTCTCCCCCCCACCCTCTCTCTCACCACAATTTCTCTCTCTCTTTCCTCATTATTTCTCTTTACTCTCCTTATATTTTTTTTGGGTGCAGATGGGGGTTTTCCCAAGTCCCAAGGAAAGTTATCTGATCTTGTTTTCCTTTTACTTTTTTTATTACTTTTTTTCGCGCCATGTGGGCAATGGGCGGGTTAATTCTATGGCATCCATTAAATAAAACAGTAGACCAAAGGAAACTCACACAACACACACATATATATATATATATATATATAATGAAACAGACTAAGCCGACAATTATTTTAATATATTTTCTGTCTATACGTTATTTTTATAGTTACAAATATTTAAGTAAATGCTTTATTTATAATAAACAGTATTAACAACATTTACCGGACTGAATGTCCAAGAAATTTTCATAGTAAATATGTGTCCTCCGGAAAGAATCGAACCTGTATCCTACACGGAACCATCATTTGGACTGACGTGCTATACTGTTTAGCTACAGAGGAAACATCTGGTCACCAAAGTCAAAATACTCTTTTTCTCGACGGATCGTATCTGCACAAAAAAGTATCTTAACGTAACACACACACACACACACACATATATATATATATATATATATGAGAGAGAAAGGTTGAGCCAGATAGAGACAAGTAGATACTGAAATTGGAATCAAAACAAAAGTATAAACATATAAATAAAAAAAGGGAAGATAAAAACTATGGGAGAGCCAGCGAGCCAGAGAGAGAGAGAGAGAGAGAGAGGAATAGGTCAGTGCTTTTGGTGCTTAAAAATTGAAAGCATGTAATTCTATCTATCAATCTATATATCTGATTTCATGTTTATGATATCTATCAATCTAATGTTCACCTCTACTTCCTTGTTTGTTTCCAGCGTATTAAACTATTAGTTGTAAGCCTAGCTGGGTGTATGTATTTTCAAAGAGGAACAGTGAAACAGAGAGATATATAGATAGTTAGATAATAACAGACTGAGATAGATAGATATAGATGAACAGACTGAGATAGATATAAACAGACTCTGATAGATAGATAGATAGTTTGATATATATATATATATATATATAGATAGATAGATAGATAGATAGATAGATAGATAGATATAGATAGATATGAACAAAGTGAGATAGATAGAAATGAACAGAATAACAATGGTAGATGCTTGATAGATGGAGTGAAAGGACCCTAGTCATAACTATGTCGCTAGAATATAATCAAAATATTCGATATAAATAGACGATGGTTGATAGATAAGAACTGATAAATTAATAATTCGTGACATTTTCGGTTGTAGGCATCAAAACAAAGGATCTCCTCATCTACATTGATTAATGTATAGATAGATACACAATGTGATGAGAGAGAGAGAGAGAGAGAGAAAGAGAGTGAATAAGAGAAAGAGTCAAAAAGAAAGAGGGAGGTGGCGAGAGAAAAAGAGGAGAAGTGAGAGAGAGAGAGTGAATAAGAGAAAGAGTCAGAAAGAAAGAGGGAGGTGGCGAGAGAAAAAGAGGAGAAGTGAAAGAGAGAGAGAAAGAGTAAATAAGAGAAAGAGTCAGAAAGAAAGAGGGAGGTGGCGAGAGAAAAAGAGGAGAAATGAGAGAGACAGAGAGAGAGAGAGAGTGAATAAGAGAAAGAGTCAGAAAGAAAGAGGGAGGTGGCGAGAGAAAAAGAGGAGTAGTGAAAGAGAGAGAGACTGAATAAGAGAAAGAGTCAGAAAGAAAGAGGGAGGTGGCGAGAGGAAAAAGAGAAGTGAGAGAGAGAGAGAGAGAGTGAATAAGAGAAAGAAAGAAAGAGGGAGGTGGCGAGAGAAAAAGAGGAGAAGTGAAAGAGAGAGAGAGAGTGAATAAGAGAAAGAGTCAGAAAGAAAGAGGGAGGTGGCGAGAGAAAAAGAGGAGAAGGGAGATAGAGAGAGAGAGTGAATAAGAGAAAGAGTCAGAAAGAAAGAGGGAGGTGGCGAGAGAAAAAGAGGAGAAGTGAAAGAGAGATAGATAGATAGATAGATAGATAGATAGATAGAGAGAGAGAGAGAGAGAGTAAGAGTGAGCAAATAGTATGGAAAGGTAGAGAGACATAAAGGATAAAAAGAAGTGCGAGTAGATTCGGATTAATATTAAATTCGCCCAACAGCTAAAAAAAATAATAGGAGAGAGAGAGGAAAGAACCGCTGCTTTTCTAAGTAGACACCCCCCACTTAAATTTTTCGCCATTTTTAAAGCACCGCCACACCACCGCATTATCCAAATTTGTTTTGTTAGATTCTTGTTGTTTTCACTTTCGTTTTCTAAACATTTCTATACAGCGACCGAACAGTTCGCCTCATACTAACAATAACAACAAAAATAACTTTATAAAGAATATGAAGAGTTTACTCTGCAGTAACCGTTTTCATGAAACAGAAGAATGGTAAATGCGCAGGCCAGAGTCTGTCCAGAGAATAAAGCCATAAAATTCTAAGGAAATTTGAGATGCAAACAGAGTCCACACCAGAAGACTAAAATGGTAACCAATGTATTAAGAAAAATTTAAATTTCGTTAGAAACAAAGAAAAACTTACTGAATCGTTACGTAATAGCAGTTCTACTATATGACAATAGATGCTGAGCAATCACCTGGCAGATGAAGAAGAAAATTGAAGCAACAGAAATGTGGTTCTACAGAAGGATGCTGAGAATACCATGAACTGAACATGTGAGCAGCAACAAGGTTTTATAGAAATTGGAAACAAAAAGGATACTTAACATCAGAAAGAGAAAGTTAAAATTTGGAGGGCACATAATGAGGGAAGAAGGCTTGGAAAATTTGATACTCACAGGACAGATTGAAGGCAAGAGAGACAGAGAAAAAATCAAAGCATAACCTACTTAGTGAGCTTGAGTAAATGGATGACAGAACAGAGTTTAGGAGAGATAAAAAAAAGACAAAATTTATTAAGAGCTACAAAGGACAGGAAAATGTGGAGAGCCATGATTGCCAATGTTCTGGAGCCACATGACAAAGAAGTTTCACTATCTTAGATGTTCTTCCCAGTTGCCTAACCATAAGCGGGGTATGGGTCCCAGGGATTTGTACACTATACCTCTCTGTTCATGATCGGGTTTCCAGAGGGCTGTTTGATTGAAAGATTTTTTGTTACAGTAATGTTCACCATTTACAAGGCGCGGGGGCCACTCGAGGGTTACATTAAGGTTAAGTTTATACGGATAGGAGGGGAAGATAACAGTTGACTCTAGACTTGAACAGGTTAAGATTATAGTAATCGGGGAAGCATCCTCCTGGGAGCCTATTCCACAGAGCAGTAGTTCGCGGAAAGAAGCTGTTTGAGTGGGACCTTTATGTAATATCATTTCTACTATACGGCAATGAATGCTGAGCAATCTCTTCACAGACGAGGAAGAAACTTGATGCAACAGAAACGTGCTTCTACAGAAGTATGCTGAAAATACCAGAATAGTCAACCCCAAATATGGGGTCAAAAAACTATGAAAAGTAGATTATCATAGTAAAAATACCAGCAATACATTTTTGGAAAAAAATTTATATCCAGTAATATATTTTAAAAAAGTATTACCAGCAATACATTATTGAAAAAATAAATTACCAGCAAAAAATAAATTACCAGCAATACATTTGACTCTCGACAAAAACCCTCTTTACAAAAATACGTCAATAAAACCTGATCTCTTATAAACTGATTTCCAACAAAGAATCAATATTCTATTCATACGAATGTATCCTTAAAGTCTTGTCGGCGTTAAATAACCCATTGAGGTTTATATGCCGTCAAACGAAATAAACCAAAAACCAGTACATCGACCCCCTAAAATATATGAAAAATCACGCTTATGAGTACTTCTCTCAATTTGCATAGATTTTTCTCGATGCAGTGACGACACCGACATATTTTTCACTATGCTTACCACATTTGTTTGCATTTTCTGATGCAAAAAAAAAAAACAAACAAAAAAACAGAAAACATGTTGGCATAATATTATGGACTGAGCTATACTTAACATCTTTTGGAAACAATCCTGTTAGGAGTCGGTTCCACAGAGAAGTGTTTGACGGAACGAAGCTGTTCGAGTAGAACTTCAAATCGATGGAATACAGAGGGAATGTGGATGGTTTTCTACTATGTAAGTTGCATGGCGTGTTCTTGCTGAGCAGGTTTGCCTCGGCTGGACCAGTGAATGTAGTTCATCCGAGCACTTTCCGTGGAAGTAGCGACAGAGCCGCGATTGGCTTCCCCCATCCCGCCTGTTAGGATTGGAGAATACTTCCTCACCCACAAGGGTTCGGAGGCGCTTTTGAACTCTATCAAGGATGGAGTGTGAGGTCTGGGCAGCTCCTACCCAAATGACAACAGTACTCCATTTTTGGCCTGATCTGGCTCTTTTAAAGGTAGAGGATAGCAGGAGGGGCTAACCATTTTACCTGCATCCTTAGCAATGGATTGTATGTATGAGTTCTACTTGAGGTCAAGTGTGACTCTGAGGCCCAACAGTCTTTCAAGGCACGGTGTTTCCCTGAGATGACCCCCGTTGATCCTCATTGGTAGTAGTTCGAGATCAGATCGGCGATGATCGAGTGTAACTAGATTAAACGGTTACCTTTAAATTATCTTCGAGAATATTTTTTGCCTTCCATCAGAATGGCTGACCATCAGGAGAATGGCTCATTGCATTTTCTAGGGCTAACGTTTTTCACTGATTATATTGAATCAGTTATTAGCTTTGTCGTCCTAGACAATTTTTCTCGATAGAATCATAACACATTTACAAGTTTACCATTCGTCTCTGATTTGAATATTGCTGTTACATCTGGTATGTTGCTTTTGCTATCTATTGAGAAATTATTTAAAAATTCCAAAGAAGAATCTGTAATGTTATTGATCCTGACCTAACATTCGCCTTTTCCACCGACCGTCACGTAGCTTCTCCGAACCTTTTCTATAAATAATTTTATGGTAATTGTTCTGATGAGCTTTTCGCTTTGGTACCTAGACTTTACGAATTTACGCACAGTTTCAGATTGGCACGGTGGAGTAATGGTTAGCGGATCGGATTATTGAATCGGTAGAGCCGAGTTCGAATTCCAGTGGAATCCATTACTTACGGGATAATACACTAAGGAACGGTATGAATACTCATCTTCTCCCTCCGGCTATCGGTTAATAGCAAGACAGACCAGGTTGGATGGCAACTGGTCTGCCGCAGAAGAAACACGCTGCAGTAAAAAAAAAAATGACTCGTCAGTCACGATCGCGTACGCGTGTATCATAACTTACTAGCCAGATTGGCGGCGAGGTCTCATCATTTTAATGTTGAAATGATTAGATGTAACCGTAAGTTCTAATGGATTAATGCTAACATTTTCTTCGCTCGCACTTCTCTCTTGAGGAACTCTCTTCTGTCTTCTTGCTTTCCAGTCATATTTGGTCTTCCAAAATTTAAGTGCAATCGTCAACTTTTGACTCATTAATTTAGATTTTTTGTTCACACTCAGCAACCCCTTGCATCTTAGTGGCTTTATAGCTTTGCTTGGGGTGAAATGATTCAGAAAAAATATTTAGAAAACCGTTTTCAATACAATATGCTCAAAATATTTCTAAGAGAACGCCTTTATTTAACTTAACCGCATTTCTTATCCGATCCTTATTAGGTTCAATACCAGAATGCCACTAACTGGCAATGCAGGTGGGATTAAGTTAATTCTTGACACCCAAGGCACATTTCTAAAGGTGCAATGCTGAGGGGGGATTGGGCTATTTTAGACCTCGGCACGCATGTACACCTGGTAATGTCGCTTTAAACTCGGCATTGTGCTATATTCTCTTCGATAGGGGCGTGGAAATTAATCCATTAACTTCATTTACTTTAAAGTCTCCGGAAAAAGACAGGTTAAATGATTGTATCAAACGGCAAAACTAAATTAATAAGCAAACGTATAATAATAATTATAATAATAATAATAATAATAATAATAATAATAATAATAATAATAATGTGTGATATTTGTTTTTTTGTATATTTTTTCTCAAAAATACACAATGTAAAATGCCATTTCTGACATGTGCTCTGGTTGTGGCCTGGAAAGAAATGAAGAAACACCAGAAATCAAAGGAAATAATAATAATAATAATAATAATAATAATAATAATAATAATAATAATAATAATAATACAAGGGCCTTGAAATCGAAATCTCAAAAATGTGGAACATGAGATCATTAATATTTCCAGTTGTAGTTGGATCCCTCGATTTGATTGGGAAAGTTTCAATAAACTCATTGAAGGGATTCCTGGTAGCTCAAGCCTTAAAGAAATACAAAAAATTGTACTCACAAGTACAGCCCACATTTTATGAACGGCTTTATCTATTTAAAATATACATGATCTTAGGTGTGTTTTGTTTTTTTCTCGAACAGAGCTAAGTTGAAAATGTCATGATGCCATTTCTGACCTGAGGTCTCACGTTGGGGCCCGGAAAGAAATGATTATACACCAGAAATCAAAGGAAATAATAATAATATTAATAATAATAATAATAATAATAATAATAATAATAATAATAATAATAATAATAGCAGCCTTTACACCATGAACTACCAGGTAAACATAATAAAAAACAGTGCAGTCTAATATGTACATCATATGAACATGATGAACTTATTGACCACTTTGTGGTTGTTTGTTCAATCCTGACACCGAAGTATTTGTCGTCGTTTTTACAGTCAAGGTGATGAAGTATTTTAGGATATGTTGGTAAATACTAGAAGCATAAAGCATAAGTAAAACAAACAACCCAAAATCAATAATAAAAATTCGAGACATTCTATGACGGGGGTGGGGGGTCACATGAAAAGCATGAAATTGATGTCACCTGACCGTCTGTTTCTTTGTGGCCAAGGAGTAAGTCGTGTCGGGCTAAACGGTAGATTCCTCAGCTCTGAGGGACGCACGTTCGATTCCTGTCGAATTAATTAGATTTCTCGAATATTCAAGTTGATAGCTGAAATATATAAATATACCGTTTAATAAATAAATGGAGCGCCTACTCAAATACGAGTATTCACTAAAAACATCTTTTAAAATGTTCTATAATTTCGAGTGCTTTCGGCTTTACATTTAGCCATTATCAAGGATGATTTTTTTTATTTTTAATTGAGTGTATGACTTGTGTGTATGTTTTTAGAGTTATAGGCATGTTTTATTTTCTAAACACAGTCAGCACGTTGTGGCCGTGTTTGGAATTAATATTATTATGGGTGGGATTTTTTTTTTATTAAGGCTGCCATTATTTTTAATCTTTTTTTTACATGTTGATAAGGTTATTATGTTTATATTTTCTACTAGTAAAATTACAACGAACAAACATTATCTACGAGTTCAAATGCCTCTTAAGGAACTGTGTTGCTAATCAAACCTAATTCATAAATAATTACATCGGTCACACGACAACCTGCCTATCCAGGCACATTACGTTACACATATCTGACCACAGCTCTATTAGAACCCATTTAAACACACACCCAAACTTACCAGACTCCATCCAAAACACACACACACACACATATATATATATAATGTCAATTGATGATTGGTAGGGATAATTCCCAGGAGGATATAAATCCAAAGAGAGCTCAATGTAAAAATAGAGCAATATAATAATGAATACAGAATCCTTAAAAGAATCCTTATTTTGTGGACTTAATGTCCATCTCTTCAGACCAGTTTTACGTCAACAAACCTTTTCCTCTTTTTTCCTTCTCTCTTTTCCTTCTTTTTTTTACTTCTTATTTTATTTTTTACTTTTATTTGTGTCTGAATAAATTGAACTCTAATTATTGATGTAAAACTAGATTGAAGAGATAGACGTCAAGTCTATGAAATAAATTATTACCTGACCTGATGGATCTTTAAGAATTCTGTATTCGTTATATATATATATATATATATATATATATATATATATATATATATATATATGTGTGTGTGTGTGTGTGTGTGTGTGTGTGTGTGTTTATGTGTGTGTGTGTATGCACATTTTATTGAATATGACAGACAAGGTGCTTTTATATTTTTTTTATACAATTTCTCATGCGATCTAATAATTTTTTCTTTTCGGCAGATAAATTATATAAAAACTGTCCGAATGTTCTTTTTATCCGAGCACTTGTATGTATGTATGTAAGTTGAATATATATATATATATATATATATATATATATATATATATATATATATATATATATATATATATATATATGAATTAAGTATATTTAGGCAGCAAGTATTCATCGAAACAAGTTTAATTAAACAAAACCTATAAAGTCTGTCTGTTTAATTCTTTCTTATATTTTTTCAATTTTCGGACAAGATGTTGAGTCTTTATGCTCAAAGTTGTGGATAAACTGACGGAAGATATATTTAGTTATTTTTGTTCGAGCGCTTTCGACATTCGCGGCCATTTTCAAGAATCGATGTAGTACCTGTGCGAATTCCTTTGTTTTCTTTTCTGATTTTAAAAAATAAAATATACTCTTTTAAAATTTTATTTTATTTACAGCCCAATTGATTTGAAACAAATTACTTGCTTCAAGTTTAAAATATCGCTGAAATAAATGCATTTTTAACACAGAAGTAGTTTTTTGATTAGATAGTAGCAGCCAGAAATTTCACTAATTTTTCAACGAGGGGCGTACCTTTAAAAATTAATTGAGGAATATAACATGAGCGCCATTTTTACTACCCAGTAATCTTTAAAATTTAGGACTTATTCTACATATTTCAATGTTTTATCTAATTTTAGGTAATTTGGGGAATTTTGCACTTATTTTCTGATAATGTCGTGTATGGAACTCCTTATTTACAAAAATCTGCACGTTTAGATACACACAAACAAAAAATTCAAAATTCTTAGTAAAATATTACGTGTCACAGAATTGTCGTAAGCTTTTCCATTAATGATTTGTAAATATAGTTTTTACTTAATAACAATATCACCTAACCCGTACAAATGAATACAACATTTTTAAAGACTTAACACTTTATAAATTAATCTTATTAAAAATTTTTTTAAAACTGAACTGTAAAAATGAATTATTCATCGAAACAATGTTTTTTTCTAAAAACAATAATGTCCATAATATATCTTATTCATAAAAGTAATTAAAAGCTTTTCCAATAAGGTCTTATTTTTATTTTTATTTTACTATTCAGAACAGATTTTCGGTAACTGGGGGGTCACTGTTAGATTGGCTGACATTTTAGATCTTGCTCTCGCTTCTTGAAGATGATTCATACAGTTAGATTAAAAACTGCTGAGTCCACAGAAACACGTTGATCTCCATACTATCCCGCTCCAAGGCGAAGCGCTCAAGGGTGTTATGTTGTATATTGACAGCTGATAATACACACACACACACACACACACATATATATATATATGTATATATAAACAGAGAGAGAAAGAGAGAGAGGGACAAAGTCAGAGACAGAGACAGAGACAGAGACAGAGAGAGAAACACAGAGAGAGAAGGGAACAGAGAGAGTGAGAGAGTTAGAGACAGAGATAGAAAAGACAATTATAGGGAAGAAGAAGAAATAGAGAAGAGAAAGAAAACAATAGATAATTGTATGTAGGTATTATGTCAATAAGTCCGTTAAGTCCGTAATCCTGGTCGTATTTCGAATAATAATTGTGAGTGGGCACGAAATTATTGATCCAACTGCGTAGATTAAGAAGGAAGACAAAAAGAAAAGAAGCGAGAGAAAGAGAAGCATGAAAAGAGAAATAAATCCACTGAATTACTCCATTCTACGTACTTTCTCAGAAACACAAACACATGTGCAATCTGCTATAAAGATATAGGCACACACACATACGCAAGCACACGCACATTTATAATCAACATCGCCACCTCACACGACACTCTGGTATGTCTATTCACATGCAACAGATAGAGACATCCAAATTTATTGACTTACAGCGTGATGTCAAAGATACATTCACATGCCAAAATAAAAATAAAAACTACCTTTGCCTCGAACATCATTAGAAAGCGCCCCGTGGGGCTTGGGATGAAGGGGTTTTCTAAGTTATTTTTTCTTGATCTGCGGCTAAAAAGTTTTCAAAACGAATCCACTTGAGATAACATTTTTTCTCTCCTAAACCTTCAAACTCATTGGCAGCAAAAGAAAATGCGTGCTATGGAAGCATCCTCACTATAACGCATAGCTTGTAACGTTAATTCTTATATATATATATATATATATATATATATATATATATATATATATATATATATATATATATATTGGATATTTTCGCAGCATGTTTGTATTAAGACATCTTATTAAATAGTTTATTTTTAATAGGATCGTCTCATAATTAAAAATGGCCACATGATAAAATTTTAGAATTGTACAGTTCATAAACTTAGCGTTTTTCACACAGAAAAATTTAATTTTCAGCTGAACACAACAATTTTCTGTCTTAAAAGACAAGACCCTGATGACGGCATTGTGCTAATGTCGAAAGTACTCGGAATAAAATGAATATGAATCAAAATGACAATTTTCTTTCCTCCTTTAATATCGATACTAATAAACTTGTCCTTAATTATGAGGGGATCCTATTAAAAGTCAGTAGACAAACTTTGTCTGAAATATATATATATATATATATATATATATATATATATAGATAGATAGATAAATAGATAGATATCCAAGCATCACAGCGCATCAGTGTGGCTAGACATCTGATCGATTCAATTCGGGACGGAAACCCGACCTATTTGCTATCAGACTGAGATGCTACCCCTAAGGTATCGGTGCACATCAGAAAAATTATAGACGAATGTATACAAATATATATACATTAAGAAATGGACAAAGTCCGACAATTTATTTATTAAAGACATTTCTTATGTTTAACGTTCTTTTTATAGATACAAGTATTTAAGTAAATGCTCTGTTTATAATAAACAGTATTAAATAACATTTACCGGCCTGAATGTCCGAGAAATTTTCATAGAAAATATTCGTCCTTTGACAAAAAAATGTCTTTAATAAATAAATTGTCGGACTTTGTCCATTGCTTAATGTATGACGTCATTTGTTTACATTTGATACGCCATGAGCAGTTATGAATGTACGAGATTCATGGAAGATTGAAGTTTATAAGCAGTAAATTCGACCTTGCCAACCGAACGATCCTTTGTGGCCGAATCGGTTAGGCACGCCCGGATAAATGGCGGTTCCGTGTAGGATGCAGGTTCGAATCCTGTCAAAGGACGAATATTTTCTATGAAAATTTCTCAGACATTCAGGCCGGTAAATTTTATTTAATACTGTTTATTATAAACAGAGCATTTACTTAAATACTTGTATCTATAAAAAGAACGTTAAACATAAAAAATGTTTTTATTTTTTTATTTTTATATATATATATATATATATATATATATATATATATATATATATATATATATATATATATATATATATATATATATGTGTGTGTGTGTGTGTGTGTGTGTGTGTGTAGTAATAACAATAAATTTGTAAACGTTGTCTAAAGTAATAGAAAGGTGTAGCTGTAGTCTTACTGTCCCGAAAAAGTTTATAGAACTGAAATGTGTTCAGGATATGAGCGATCATGACTCTCCACCATTTTCTCTTTGTAGCTCTAAGGCGTGTCTTTTTCTTATCTCTTTTAATCGCTTTTTACCTACCATTTACACAAGCTCGTCAGATAAGTTATTTGTTTCTTCTCTCTGTTTCCCTTGCCGTCAATATATACTGTGTGTTTCTTTCCTCATTATATGCTTTCGGAATGTCAAATATATCTAAGTATAAGAGTCATTTTTATTTCAATTTTCTCTAAATCATCGCCGTTGCTCACGTGTTCAGTTCATGTCATTCTCAGCATCCTCCTGGAGAAGTACATTTCTGTTAACTCAAGTCTCTTCTACGTATGTGATCGATTGTCCAAATTCTTTGCTATATAGAATGAATGAAGTGCTCTTTTCTTTGTTTATAATAAGGAGGATTGAAAATCGAACCACTCTACGTCAAATACTAATCATACAATGGGCCATATTGTCGTAATAGTTAGCAAGCCTATCTCGCTAGACCAATTGCAACTGAATAGTGAATTCAATTCTGACTGGGTCCGCCATACTTACGGCCTTGCGTCACATCTAAGCTACGTTTAGAAGATTATCAAAGAGCCATAGAAATGTAATAGAATCTGACGTGCTAGGAATATAATCTTTTTGTTTCTAAAGAAATTTTCCTGTTTATTAATATTTTGATTCGATTTTTTTTTAGTTATCTTTCTCTATTTCAGTGCGGCTTCGGATTTCGGTGTCATATTTTTCGGTCTTCTATTACAAAGGAATATACAGTAATATAAATTCCAAATTCGCTAATTTACTACTGTAATTTTACCAAATGCTTTCTCAAGTAGTAAGAATAAAGTAATAATTTATATCTTATAAACTAATCCATATATTTCTCATATCATGGATTATTCCAAAAAAATTCAGCCATTAATACTGCACCATTTTTTTTAACAAATATTTTCTTTCATGTCTGAAATTAGTCAACATTTCTTTTCTTTTTCCTTAATTAGTTCTTTTGATCTGGGGGAGATGGCTATAGCCAATTTCTCTTCTCCAGCGCCCGATTTTTCTGCTCTTTTGATGATTCTTCATTTTATTATATATATATATATATATATATATATATATATATATATATATATATATATATATATATATATAAAAAGTTGGCTCTCTGTGCCGCGCCAGGAAATTTTTCTCCCCGGAATCGATCCTCCAGATCTACAAATCAACAATTCGCCCTTGCATGGAGTATTGCTGCCATATATGGTCTGGAGCCCCTTCTGTTTGTCTCGGGGTTCTTGAGAGGCTCCAGAGGCGGATATGCAATATAATTGGCCCTGCTCTGGCATCTCGCCTACAGTCACTTTCTCACAGACGCGCCGTCGCCTCTCTCTGTCTGTTTTACAAAAACTTTCATGGCAATTGCTCCGAGGAGCTGCATTCGCTGGTTCCCAGACTTCATGAGTTCAAGCGCCTTACGAGGCTGGCATCCCGTTCTCACCCTTTCACTGTCGAAACTCCCAAATTTAGCCGTCTCTTCTACTCCAATAGCTTCGTGTCTCGCACCTCTCGCCTGTGGAACTCCCTTCCCTATTCCAGTTTCCCTGAGAACTATAATCTCCAGCTATTCAAATGTAATGTCAATCGACATCTCCAGTTTCCTTGATCTATCCACTACCCTTCTACTCATCCTTTCTTCTATCAATCCTATCTGATCTTGCTCCAAATTTTCTGTAACCCCTTGCGCCCTAGTGGCTCCCCGCCTTGCTTGGGGTGAAACGCTTAACACACGCACACACACACACACACACACACACACACACACACACACACACACATATATATATATATATATATATATATATATATATATATATATATATATATATATATATATATATATACCGGGTGTAACAGTAAAATTATCCAAATCGTGTAAAAGCGAAATCGTCCATTTGTAATATTAAACATTGAACCGTTGTATCTTAGAAATGATTAAAGATATCTTACTGGAGTTCTCCAAGGTTTTTGTAACAGTATTGGGCTCTACTTTGAGCAATAAGAATCTATAATTACTCTCTAGGCTTAACAGAAGTATCGTGATGAAATCGATCATAAACGAAAATGACATGCTCATCACTAATTATTCATAGCTAAGGATCGGAAGCTCATGAAGGATAAAAAATAGGTTCAAATATCTATATATTATTCCAGGATCATTTTCTAGTTTATTCAAGATGATCGTCGCTCTCTCTAACCTTCTAAAATTCGGCCTCACAGGTTTCACGTACGGTTTCATTTTCAAGTCATTTTTCGTTCCTCTTTGAACTGCAATAGCAGAAATTCTTCTCTCACGTCTTATGGATTGAGTTGGATCTTTTCTAATTGATTTCTTTAGCATTAAGTTGAAATAATGAACTCTCTTGCTGTCGTGACCTTCGGATCCAGTTTTACTCTCTACTGTTCACTCATTTTTAAAATTATTCACTGTTCTCTTGATTGTTCTTGAATTTGACTTTGAAAATGGAAAGCAGAATATGATTGTGATTCGTTACTGAAGGCCCGAATGATCTTTTTTTCTCTCACCATTGCTCAGTAGGGAAGACTTAGTGGGACTGACACGAAACATTTTAAAACTATTCTCTTAATAGCTGAATAACTTAAAGTGTTTTTCAGAGATTCTTACGCCAAATGGTGTCAAGATAGATAAATGTATTATCTGAAAACTTGGAAAAAAACTCAATAAGTTTAGTGTTTTTTTTAGATATTAAACATTTTGTGGGATGGACACGTATCCTATGCTGTTACACGATTTGGATAATTTTGCTGTTACACCCAGTATATATATATATATATATATATATATATATATATATATATATATATATATATATATATATAAGTCTGAAAATGAATATCAGTCACTTCGTCGAGATGAGTTAAGAAGAGTCTCGCTAGAATCTATCTTACACATTTATAAGTCTGCCATTCCTCCTTGTTTTGAATAATGCTTACACATTTCGTCTATGGCTTCTGATATATATTTAGAGATTCTTGATAAAATTCAAAGAAGAATCAGCAATGTTATTGGTTCTAACCTGGCATCTTATTTTCAATCAATTTCCCACTGCTGCAACATAGCTTCCCTCTGCTTTTTCTAGAAATACTTTCGGGCTAATTGTTCTGATGAATTTAAGTGCAATACTAGATTGGCGGAATGATCTCATCCTTTTACAGTTAAAATGGCTGGATGTAACTGTAAGTTCTATGCTAACGGTTTCTTCTTTTGCATTTTTCACTTATTTCACATTTTGCTTCTCAGTGAACTTTGATCTTCAGAAATTTAAATGCAATGTTAAGCGTCTTAATTCTTCTTAATTCTGGTTCTTTTATTGGCCTCTCTTCTTAATAGTAGTTTTTTTTTTCATATTCTCTAACACACAGTAACCCCTTTGCGTCCTAGTGGCTTTATTGCCTTGATTGTGGTGAAATGATTCACAAAAAAGCATCTTAAAGTAAACAGAATCTGCTGGAGATTGTTAGTAATTCAATTCAATGACGTTCTTAATACAAATTACTGGAGACTGTGACAAATTGTAACTGCCCAAGTTTACATTGAGCAACTGGCTTGTTTGAATGACGTATTACAAGCTAAATGAACAAAGAAGTTCACTGCCAATATTGTTGCAGAACAATGTCTATCCTGGAGAGAGAGAGAGAGTGATAGAGTGGACGAGACAGAGTTGAAAGAAGAGAGCGGGGTCCCTGAGAGAAAGTGTGAGTGAGTGAATTAGAGAAGAGTTGTGAGGTTAGTACGTAAGAATGGAAGCAGAAAAAAAAAGTTCAATTTTTCACCTGTTTGATTTTCGCAATCGGTTAATTAATTTACATTAAAATGACGTGCAATTCCTGTCAGGGCGTTTAAGATCATAGTGCATAAACCCGATGCCTCATTTGAAACAATATTTGAACCCGAGTCAAGGATTCTGTATGTAGGAATTTGATTTCCATCATGTAAAATGGGGACAACATTCTCATACATCTTCATTGCACACCTCGACTTCATTCATTTTATATTTGTGCCCTACCTGTATTTCACACACACACACACACACACACACACACACACACACACACACACACACACACACATATATATATATATATACATATATGTATATATATATATATATAGAGAGAGAGAGAGAGAGAAAGATATTAAAAATTAGATCAGTTGATTCCGCTACCTTGGTTTCAACTATACGGCATCCTCAGGCGATTTTTATCAATTGACCTCTCAAAGTTTTATTTTAAAAATTCAGTGAACGCGATATTGTTTATAAATGTATCGGTGGCAGGTAGGTGTTAACTGAAATGTACATACTTTTTTTTCCAGCTTCGTATGAGCTTAGGATGAAATTTCTGTATGTATGGAACGGCCCATGATTTCAAATGATTTATTTCGCATAATTTATTTTATTTATTGAGCATTTATTTTACATCCGGAAAATGACATTATTTTTCATTTTGTAATAGCTTTGCTTTTTTTCCCTTCTCCCCCACCTTCTTCTTCGGTTCCTCCCCCCCCTTCTTCTTCGGTTCCTCCTCCCCCTTCTTCTTCGGTTCCTCCTCCCCCTTCTTCTTCGGTTCCTCCTCCCCCTTCTTCTTCGGTTCCTCCTCTTCCCTTTGTATCACACCCAACATTCGTGCGTTTCTTTATTCATTTTTAAAAATAATATAGCGTTCATGTTTTTCTCCTAATTTTTTAAAGTTAAAACCATCACATGTTATTTTTTATTTTTATCTTGTTTTTTACGGATGTATTTAGCAATTTTTAATACTTGGTACAATTCAACTCTGACCAATAACCTTTTATATAATATATATATATAATATATATATATATATATATATATATATATATATACAGTGTAATCCGGATATAAGAGAGTTGTCGGGACAGGAAAAGAAGTCTCTTATATCCGGGGTTTCTCTTATATCAGGGTTTGGTCTATTTTGTTTAGGTAAGTATGGCTCTAATTTGGGACCAGAGAAAATCTCCCTTATATCCGGGTTTCTCTTATATCCGGGTCTCTTATATCCGAGTTACACTGTATATATATATATATATATATATATATATATATGGTGTGTGTAAGGATTCTGCACCTGCAGTTATGTGATAATCAATTAATATGCTTTTGTCCTTTCAGAGCATCGATGCCGAACTATCAGCTAACGCATGCGATGAAACGATATGCTGTAATTGTTGTAATACACGCAATGCATAGAGATATTTAGATTCCACGTCTTTTGGAAGCTGCCAGTTCGTTTTTGAACGGTCAAAGGAGACTCCAGGCGTGTATCGATGCTCCAAAAGGCATTCAAGGCGTTCGGACAGTATCCGAACCCCACAATTCGTATAGCAGGTGCAGGACATTATCTATGTGAATCCTGGAACGTCTATGAAGGCCATACGCGATGAGGAAATGTCAGTTCGTACCTGCACAGACAAAAGAACAACGGTTGCTCCAATCAAAGAAGATTAATGAACAAGTTCTGTTTTTTGTCAAAATGTGGAGCAGTGGTTATATGTGGATCTTTTTGATGTCCCGCAGGCCATGCATACCAAGTTTCCCGCTTCTGTGATGGCTTTAGGGGTGAGAAGCAGTGAAGGAGACCATGCCACGACTAGGTTTTTGACATCAGGAATAGACAATTGAAATTTCTGGGGCACAAGATAAGGAAGTGAGAGGCTTGGAAAATCTGATATTTACAGGACAAACTGACAGCAAGAGGGACAATGGAAAACAGCACATTACATAGTTGATAAGTTTGAGTAAATGGATGGTGGAAGGACTCAGTAGAAATTACGAAAAGACAAAATCTATTAAGAGCTACAAAGGACACGAAATTGTGAAGAGACATGTTCGCTTACGTCATGAGAAGAAGAAGAAGAAGAAGAAGAAGAAGAAGAAGAAGAAGAAGAAGAAGAAGAAGAAGAAGAAGAAGAAGAAGATCTGTGAAGACACATTATTCTTTTTTTATTTTTTTCAATAGGGTTGAATATTTTGGCTAAACTGGCTTGCTGGAAACAGCAACCTCTGGATAAACCGTTATGTGATGAAAAGCTGTATGTATTTCGTCAGCAGGACTCTGCACTTGCTCACAAAACTGTGGTGACCAAAGATGTAATGACGGCCAATCTGCCCGACCACCGCGCACCAAACATATGACCACCTAACTCACCAGACCTAAATCCCTTTGACTATTATCTGTGGAGTATTACTTAAACGGGAGACTATTCAACGTTCCCAAACTACTGATTCCCTCATGTCTAATATAAATGCAGATCATGTGATGTGCGTCTGTGAAGCATTCTAGTTCAGAATTGAAGCTATTATTGCGGCTGAAGGCGGTTACATCGAATAAACAGGTAATGCAACTATTAGACAATCTTTGTACCAAGTTTAGTTGTCTGTAAGATGTGACACTCACAGGACAGACAGAATTCAAGAGGGACGGAGGAAAACAACACATAACCTACTTGACAAGCTTGAGCAAATAGTTGGACTGACAGTGATTAGGAGAGATAGGAAAAAAATGTATAAGGAAAGGTTTTGGTGAAAATGGCAAGAAAAGGTGATAGATTCTGCAGAAGTTGGAACGGATATCACAAATACTGGAAAAAGAAAGAGTGAGTGGTGTGGGTGTTTTGTTTTTTAGCAGGTTTAGTTTTATTTATTTTTGTTGTAATTTCCCAGTGATATGTTTTGAGGGGAGAGAAAAAAGACCATCGTAATTATCAATATCTGTCATCATTGGCGATACAAACCTGTCAGTGCGTGGCTGAGTGCACTGCATAATGTAGCCTTAGGTTTGTCCACTGAAAATATACGCAGGGACACCTACAATTGAACCACATTGCACTACAGGTACCCTGATATTATGCGACTTTTGATCGAAGCAGCATCTCTAAGCGCTACCAAAGAGTTCAGACTCCTAACGATCAGCCGGAAGGAGCTCCCCACCATATATATATATATATATATATATATATATATATATATACAACGATCGTGTTTGAACAGTTTGAAGACGCAGTCTGTGATTGTTTTATGGATATTTGAATCGATTATTTATTTATATTTTAAAAAATTATTATTATCATTATTATTATTATTACTAGCCATATCCTCGTCTTACAAACATTTCTCTTAATAAGTTTAAATAATTCAGCAGATACTGTCATTTTATTCATGGTAACTGGATTTTTGGCGATTGCCTACATCAGTTTCCGCCGTACCATACTGTACGTCTGGAAAATGCCACTTTGATCTAGATCGCCATTGTTTCTCAGCTTTTTTCAAAATATAATATTTGTTCTTATCAGCTTAACCTGATTCTCTCTCTGTGTCTCTCTCTTTCCACTATTATCTCACATTCTTTCTTGCTTACATTTTCTCACTGAAACCAAGTAATGTCTTTTCACACAATAAAAAAGGAATAGTCCATTATTTATGAGGTATTGGCAGAGCGTAACTGTCGTATGAGTTAACGAAGGGGGGGAGAAGCTGAATTATAATAGGATTATTATTATTATTATTATTATTATTATTATTATTATTATTATTATTATTATTAAAGCCTTATATGTATTCCTTTCTTGTTTATATTTTACTCCTTTAAAATTGTGCGAAATAGTTTTAATATACTTTAAGTATTTTAAATTATTTTTAAGTGCAAACTCATGAACGTCCCCCTCTTTCTTCGTACGTTTATTGTAAAGCTGAGGTTAACAGGGGGTTCTTCAGGAATTTTTCCTTTTTAACACTTAAATAATCCTTTTCAAACAATCTTTTCTTGAAAGGTTGTTCGAATGCGAATTTAGGATGGAATCATATGAAGAAAATATTGGCTAAATAGTAAAAACAGATTTTGGACCTAGTTTGTTGCAGATTTCGTTCACCTAACTGGAATAATCTAAACTAAACATTCACGCGAGCCAATTTGTGTGCCATATTTAATTTACATGGCTAATTTGGAAAGCATCGGATGAAAAACAAGGGAGTTATAACCGTAAAACAGGCTTTTTGAACAATTTCTCGTGATTTTTCGTTATACGTGGGGAAGCGAGCAGGACTAAAACCACACTATCTTATTTTTTGCATGATGGCAACTTTTTGCGACATGTTTGAAGAAAACTAGATAAAAAATGAGGGATTTATCCAAGTTTTTATTTTAAGTCGTACTAAAAATCCAATTTTTTCACAGTGCATAAACGGATAAGCAGTTTTGAGGCCTGCTTATATTGAGACGCAAACGATTTTATTTCAAAGTATGAAAAGCAACTTTTTTTAATGAGATATTGTGTTATTCTCAGATCAAATTGCCAGAAATGCGATTGATTGATTTATTTTCTACGGTTCATCAACCCATTACAGGTTATTTAAAGCCAGAAAATATTTTCAGATTGTAAGAATTTTTTAAAGATAATTTTGTTCTAGCGATACAAGTCTTACTAATTAATCCATAGCTGGGGGATAATATTTGGATTCATGCCTTTCGCAATAAGTAAGTGAATATAACGAAACGTGAATTTGAACTTGGCTCACTGATGAACAGTTCTCAGTCATTATCTATTACACCACTCTCACATCCCAGCTTACGGCACCTGGTATTCCCAAACGGTCACTCATCTAGGTACTGATCAGGCTCGACGTTGCTTAACTTCGGTGATCGTACGGGAACCGGTATATCAATGTGATGTCGCCATAAGCCTCGCCTCGCCCCGCCCTGAAATACGAATATGAAGAATCAACTTCGATATTGGAATAGAATCATTGTCTGTTGATCAGATAAAAGTTATGTAAACTCACTGTAGAAGCAAAGTTCCAGAAAACTATAGAATGCTGTAGCTTTCATTTTGCGACCGGCCAACCGTAAAGCTGGCGTAATAACCTGGCCGATTGCAACATGTTATCTGATGGCACGATGCGAGCAACACAGCCATATTCATCGGCAGTGTAATTATTCTCTGACAAATATTTATTACCTAAAGTGCAGGCATATATCAAACATGCCAGTTGACGGAGACCCTGCATTCGGTGGAGAGGGCTGATAATTCTAACATTATGATAAAGAAGAGGGTCTGGCTGTCGAGAAACGGCAGGTTCGACTTCGACTATCCAGTATAGCAAGAACAATATCTCTAACAACTAATATCAAACATGTCAACCTATTCTCTTTCGCCCATCTGTGTCCAAAGAGCGTCGAGAGAGAGAGAGAGAGGGAAAGAGAGAGAGACAGAGACAGAGACAGAGAGAGACGGACAGACAGACAGACAGACGGAGTAATAATAATAATAATAATAATACAATCAATTTGTTCAATTCTTCTGTTCGCCTGTCTGGGTTCCAGTTGCTTCAAAAGAGGGGCATTTGGCTTAAAGAACAAGCAGACACCATTCTCACGTTTGTTAATCTCCTTTTTTGTTGAAACCCCAGACGCAGAGAAAGATAGAGAGAGAGAGAAAGAGAGAAAGAGAAAGTGAGAGAGAAAAAAGGAAAGATAGATAGATAGAGAGAGAGAGAGAGAGAGAGTGAGAGAGAGAGAGAGAGATCTGTCAATATGTTAGTCAAACAACACCCTATCGCCAATTCACACTTTTGTCATCTGATGCCGTAAAAGGAATACGTTAGCGGGAAATGCTTATCTGTGTTTGCTGTAATTCAGAGTAAACTCTGTATACCAAGTTGTGAGGCCCTAGACAAACTGTTATTCAGCAATACTACTATAAGAAGTCGGTGCATTTGAAGGACTAAATTTTGGCATGGAACGATGCCGCTGATTTTCATGCACGAGAAAGCCTGTCCTTCCGTTTGTCAATAATCACATGATGAGAAATTTCTCCAGACCTAGCACATCCACGCTGTCTCAAGTTGATGATATCGACAAATTCTTCGGAATGTTCTTGATTGAATACACAATTTATACGAAAGATGAAACAGCGACCTAAAACGACTGAGAAAATAATTTGATAGCTGAATAATGATGCTATGAATTTCAATGACCAAGAGATATTCAAAATCACTGGCAGCATTTCTAACATCAAGGAATTTTATGGATACCAAACAGACACGGAATATCATCGGCATTATTATCAACATAATAAGGAAATATATTAAAATCAACTCACACTTTTATAGCTTTAGACACCATTCTCAGGTTTGTTAATCTTTTTTGTTGAGACCCCAAATGCAGAGAGAGAGAGAGAGAGAGAGAGTAGGAGAGAGAGAAAGTGTGAGAGAAAAAAGAAAGAGAGAGAAATAGAGAGAGGGAGAGAAAAAGAGAGAGACAGAGAGAGAGAGAGAGAGTAGGAGAGAGAGAGAAAGTGTGAGAGAAAAAAGAAAGAGAGAGAAATAGAGAGAGTGAGAGAAAAAGAGAGAAAGAGAGTAGGAGAGAGAGAAAGTGTGAGAGAAAAAAGAAAGAGAGAGAAATAGAGAAAAACAGAGAGACAGAGAGAGAGAGAGAGAGAGAGTAGGAGAGAGAGAAAGTGTGAGAGAAAAAAGAAAGAGAGAAATAGAGAAAAAGGGAGAGAGAGAGAGAGAGAGAGATCTGTCAATGTATTAGTCAAACAACTCTCTATCGCCAACTCACTTTTGTCATTTAATGTCGAAAATGGAATACGTTAGCGGGAGATAACTTATATTTCCTTATTTGAGACAAATTCAAATATCCTCTTTACACTATTTACATTGTTCGGACTGTAGTCCTCATCTTTATTGTCATATTCACGACGTTCCGTCCGTTGTACGCCCCGGCCTTCTTCCGGTGGTATACGTTGGAATTTCGAACCGAACCCTTAGCGGACGATCCCTTTCTTTACACCGTATGGGTGGTGGGAGTTGCTAATTTTTGGTATATCGGGTCCGTACCGATCTTTCATCATTCGTCTATATTTCTGAGATGAGGTATTGTAACTATTTACACTATTTACATTGTTCGGACTGTTGTCCTCATCTTTATTGTCATATTCACGACGTTTCGGCTGTTGTTATCTTCTCCGGGTGTAGTGTCTATAACCCTAAAACAATTAGTAGTAAAATTATGAGTCCATGAGATCTAGCGGGTATAAATAGTTAAAATAATAAAAAAAAAAAAGATATTTAGTATCTGTCTATATTTCTGAGATGAGGTATTATGTACACTATTTACATTATTCGGACTATTGTCCTCATCTTTGCCGCCCAATTTGTTACAACGTTTCGGTCGTTGTACGCTCCGGCCTTCTTCAGGTGGTTGGAATGTCGAATTGAACCCTTTATTTCGCTCACTGGGGTAGACGGTTCTAGTTCCACGTGCTATATTTTTTTAATGGATGTTATTTATCAGTTATCTTCTGTTAATTCCCCTCTCCAAGTTCTCCACTGCTTTAACCGGGTATTGAACTCACACTCTTTGGGTCCTCTCAAAGGATCTAACCAACGCGTTTATCCACTGTGGCATGTGTCCTCGAGGACAACGGCGTTGGTTAGATCCAGTGACAGGACCTAATGAGTGTGAGTTCAATACCCGGTTAAGGCAGTGGAGAACTTGGAGAGGGGAATTAACAGGAGATAACTGATAACTGACATCCATTAAACATGGCATGTGGAACCAGAACAGTCTACACCAGTGAGGGAAATAAAGTGTTCAATTCGACATTCCAACCACCTGACAAAGGCCGGAGCGTACAACGGCCGAAACGTTGTAATTCTGTAGAATCACATTTCTATTGCTTCAAGTCTCTTCTTCATCTGTGAGGAGATTGTCCAGCATTCACTGCCATATAGAAGAATTGATATTTTAACCTAACTCTTGAAGCAGAAATTCTTTTGTGTGTCATGTCCTTTTAGGTCATAGGCGATTATGGCCCTCCACACTCTCCTGCCCCTTGATATTAAGTATAAGTGTCTTAATGTTTCCATTTTCTGTAAAACTTCATTGTTGTTTACATGGTCAGTCCATGGTATTCTCATCATTCTTCTGTAGAATCACATTTCTATTGCTTCAAGTCTCTTCTTCATCTGTGAGGAGATTGTCCAGCATTCACTGCCATATAGAAGGATTGATATTAAGTAAAAGTTCAGCAATTTTTAATTTTGTATGTTGGGCTGTTCCTTTTGCTAAAGAACATGCATTCTATTTTCTTTCAATTGATATTTAGTCCTTTCTTCTCGCTTTCCTTTACTACCTCATGTAAGATTTCTTGTAGTTTCTTTTCTATGTATGCTATTAAGACTGTCTCATTTGTGTATCTGATCTTGTTAAGATTGTGGTCGCCAAAAATGGATTCTGCTAGGACTTCTAATTTTCTCAGAAACACCTCACTGTATAGTCTGAATAAGTCCGGTAAGAAGACACATCCTTGTCTTACACTTCCTTCTAATTTTGTATATTTACTGAATTAATTTTCTATACGTATGCAGGCGGTTTACTCCCAGTATAAGGTCTGGGTTATTCTAATATTCTTCCGAACATGTCAAAGGTTACCTAGAAGTCCTACAAGTTCTTTGTAGTTTACATTATTAAATATTTTCAGAACGAAATTTAAAACGAATTTATCAAGTTAAGATTGATTAATTCCTTGATTATTTTAAAAATATGAAAGAATTTCAAAGAACAAAATACTCTTCTGTGTTTATTTCGAAAATAATAAACAAATTTTTCTCGTCAGATTCCGTCTTTGCACATTTAAAAATCTACCATTCGTCCGGGCATTGGATATTGTTGCCATATCTGGTCTGATGCTCCTGCTATTCAGCCCGAGAATTCTTGACGAAAGCCAGAGAAGGATCTGTAATGTAATCGAACCTGACTTGGCATCTCGACTTTAGTCACTTTCTCACCGACGTGGCATGGCTTCCGTCTGTCTTTTCTACAAATATTTTCCTGGCAACTGCTCTGACGAGCTTCCCCACTGCAGCTCCGATTACATGAATTTAAGCGTGATACTAAATTGGCATCTAGGTCCAACCTTTTTACTGTTGAAATAGTTAAATGTAACCGCCACTTCTACACCAGCAGTTTTTCTCGCACATCCTGCCTGTTGAACTCTCCCCGTTTACTTACGTCTCCGAGTCATCTTTTATCCTTTCCTCAATCCACCATATATTTAGTCTTTTCTTTCACTTTCATTTTTCTGTAACCGCCTACATACTAGTGGCATTCCCGCCTTGCTTGGGGTGAAATGATTGAAAAATAATGCAAATAGAATGCATTTTTATGAAATTACACAAATAGTTGTAAAAACTGAACGTGGGCATACAAATGTAGAAAATTATTATACGAATGTCTTTGAAATTATTATGGAGACAATTTTGCGTCAAGATTCATCAAGTATTTTACGAGCATTATTATTTAGAATTCATGCAATTGTTGTGACCAAGTAAATGGTTAAGTAATAACAAAAACCAGGTTTGCAGATATATCGTATATAAGTAAGTAGACCAGAAGAGAATTACACGACTAGTGAGAGAGTGTGTCGAATGAACTAGCGCTCCATCCACTATTCCTTCTCTCCTACTAAACTTATAGTAGACGGAAGAGTCTAACACAGACTCTTTAGAGGGAAGACACCACAACAGTAATGGTATCTTTTATAGAAACCTAGATACGGGAATAAAAATAAAAAAGCCGCAAATTCTCAATTCAAATTGATGACTCAAAGGTTAGTGACAACATCTTTGTTTTTATGGCCTACATTTGGTTATTAGATGAAGAATTTGGTTATTAGATGAAGAATTTGGTTATTAGATGAAGAATACAAGAGGCGCGATGGAATGTTCTCAAAATATTCAAAAATCAAGGAAACTGGATCTCAATCATTTGAGGCCCAGGAATTAGTTTTTCAATGAAAACTTAGGATCCTGCGCGAATGACAATGCTGCATCTATGATAGGAAAACAAATGATTTCTTGTCCATTTAAAACTAAAATCCTTTGATTCTTACATTACATTGTGACATGCATCATTATAATTTAATTGTCGAGAATATTTGTCCAATTCTTTATGCTCGATTGACAATTGTTGTTAAACAGTCCATAGAATTAAATCTCACAGCAAGTATGATTGATGTTTTCGGAATCTTTATAGTGACATACATGGTTGGGACGACGGTTTCCTTGACTAAAGTTAACGGCCTGGGGTGGAAGGCATCCTCTGATGGAATCAATCGCTACGTGTTCGTAATCAGGGTGAAACTTCAAGTCTGAGGACATTAGCTGTGGTACCATCCGACGTGGCATGGGCTCCACTAAATCTATTTTGCCTAAGTCACACTATTCGTGAATGAATAGCTTTCTAACTTTCTAATGAAATATTGGCATGCAACCGAGACAGGTGGAGGGTGCTAGTCAGCTCTTCCCGATCATGGGAAAGGTGATGATGATAATGATGATGATGACGATGAGCATATTTGACGTGCAAATGTTCAATAGCTTTTAAAAAGGAAACGACAAAGCCAGGTTTGTAAGCCGATTTGATGCATTTTTTAGTTTCATAGTGAATTAGATTTCAGACGTTTTTTCTTAGAGGAGGTAGATTTAAGACCTCTTTCTTTTGTAACGTAGATTTAAGACCTCTTTCTTGTGTAACGTAGATTTAAGACCCTCTTTCTTGTGTAACGTAGATTTAAGACCCTCTTTCTTGTGTAACGTAGATTTAAGACCCTCTTTCTTGTGTAACGTAGATTTAAGATCTCTTTCTTGTGTAACGTAGAATTTAAGACATTTTTTTCTAGGGAAAGGTAGACGCATGACATTTTTCTTGGGTCAGCAAGAATTGACATTTTAATAGAATTTTTAAAAAGCTTCTTTTGTTAGGGGAGTAAGATGTAAGCCATTTTTTCCTAGGTGAGGGTTAAGACATTTTTCAAGGTGGCAGATAAGATATTTTTCAAGGTGGAGGTAGACTTAAGACATTTTTCTGATAGATGTCAGACATATTTTCCGGGGGACGTAAATTTCAGACATTTTTCTTGGAGGAGCAAAATTTAAAACATTTTTCTTGGTGGAAGTACATTTAAAGCATTTTCTTGGTGGGTAAATTTCAGACATAAAATGACGAAATACAACTTTAAAACCGATTTTTATTTTGTATTTTTTCGTTTGATCAACAAACATTTACTTTGGCTTCAAGGAAAATAATGCATTTATTTATTAAATTTATTAGAACATTGTCATTAATTAGATTTACGGAAAAATGGAAAAATAAATGAGCTTATTTCGAATGTTATAACGTTGTCCTTTCTGTTGAGAAGTAGATGAGGCAAAATACGTATGCTGAACTTACTATTCATACGTGTTATTCTTTGAGATGAATTTTTCTCTTCTGACTTTTTATTTTTAAAAAGGCTTGAGTGAAAATGTCTTTTAGAATCATTGACTGAAGAATAAAACAATTTTTAAACCGATTTTCTAAAGAAGTGCTTGAAAAGCAACCGCAGATAAAAAGGACAATTCTTTTAAAATTTCGCTAAATATTCTTTATCAGTAAAAGAATTTAACTGCCAAATTTTAAACTTATTTACCGTTTGAATTTTGTAAATTAAGCCTAAAATTTTGAATTTTTAAATTAAGAATTGATTTTTGAAATTAAGCCATTAATTTTGAAATTAAGCCATTAAATTTGAAACTAAGTCATTAATGTGGAAATTAAACCATTAATTCGAAAAAAAAGCCATTAAATTTTTTTTATTAAGCCATTAATTTTGAAATTAAGCCATTCATTTTGAAATTAAGCCCTGACTCTTTTTCACTGTTAATTTTTCCACAAAAACTAAAAAGAAATCATGAATGGAAAAAGAAATTTGAAAAGGGCGGAATGTCTAAATTTCGGATCTCAAGTACATTTCTAACCAAACATCTGGTCTGGAATGGCTAAACTATTATACTTTCCAAGTTGTATTGTGTCTTTAAGGAAGTCAATAAAATATTGACAAAGGGAATAATGAGAACTGATATATGCATTCAAGGAGATATAAGTCTAAAAAGCATCAAAGATCAATCAGAAGTCGCATTCCCGCCTTGCTTCGGGCTGAAATGTTTAAAAAATCTTGACGATTGTAACGACAATTTATAGCGCGCATAAAACAACATCGAAGACATCTGTCTATATTTCTGAGATGAGGTATTATGTACACTATTTACATTATTCTGACTATTGTCCTCATCTTTGTCACCATATATATTACAACGTTTCGGCCTGAAGGACATATGGCAGAGTGGATAAAGGCGTTAGATCCAGTGACAGGACCCAAAGAGTGTGAGTTCAATACCTGGTTAAGGCAGTGGAGAACTTGGAGAGGGAACTGACAATTGACATCCATTAAACATGACACGTGGAACTAGAACAGTCTACCCCATTGAGCGAAATAAAGGGTTCAGTTCGACATTCCAACCACCTGAAGAAGGCCGGAACGTACAACGGCCGAAACTTACAAAACTAAATCATTACTAAATAATTAGTAAGCATTCTAATGACGTATTGAGGACACTTGTTGTCACTTGTTCTCGAGCAGATAGTTTGCGAGAAGTATACTATAGAAGAAGACGATTAGGAAAATAGCATTATCATCATCTTTCTGAAAAGAACATCATCACGAACAGTAACAACTCATCATTAAAATCATGATTCTAAAGAAAAAACAACAATGCAACCTTGTCACCACCACCACCACCATCATAATGAACCCATTCTCACTCCATCACCACCACCCTTCCAACCAATCATCTTCTTCCCCTTTTTTCTTCCTCCTTTAAAAATATCCTTTCATTACCCGTTCCTTTACCCCCTAGCTTTTCTCACTATACCAACTGGCCCCATCTCCTCCGCCTGCTTACAGAGTTAAATATCCTCTTCAGAGCTTCTTCCAATGCCGACATTTTTTTTTTTTTTGCACGTGTTATTCGAAATCTCGTGCATTATCCCGTTATCTTCTGGCACGTGTCATTTTTCCTCGCGGCCACACTTGCCACTCATTTATCCAGTCCGACTTGCAATTTTTGTTTTTCTTTTTTTTTTTCTCCTTTTAAAACCGAAACTCCATCGTAACCGATTTCAACCAACATTCCTTTTCTTTCTTAATAGATGCCCGACAATTATTTCTTGCAAGACCGCCGTCTTCACCAACAGAACTACCAGAAATAATAATAATAATGATAATAATAATAATAATAATAATAATAATGATAATAATAACAACAACAGCAGATTTAAAAAATAACAAGAAATAAAAAAAAAAGATGAAAAAGAAGGAAGAGAAGAATATTTCTATTAGGGCATAAAGACGATTCAATCATTTAATATATAGGACTGACCCGGAATTAATTTCCAAAAATAAAATTGAATTAGTACAGAATTTTTAACCAGGATATTAAAAAGAAATCCTAAATTGAGAAATATTCGTAAAGCCAACAGAATGAATCCAGCTCCAAGACAATGAAATTCTAAGATGGTTAAATTGAAAAGAATGCTACAGCCATCAAGGAATATTAGTATCACGTTGAGGTGAAGACAATTAAATAAAAGGCGAAAAGTAAGAAAGAACTGATAAAAAGATTAATTCCGAAATAAAGAAAATAATTAGAATATATAAATAGATAAACTGTATTATAAATAATATTCTTAGGGTCTGCTTTTGACAAAACCTATAAAGAAATGACGACAATGTATAAAACAGCAAATAGGTGGATCTGCATACAGCTTTACATCACTGGAATTATATTGATAGATTTTATGTGCAAAGAACGCGGATGACGACGCGTCGACATTACTGATTGTATCGAAAGATTATCCATCAAAGGAGTTGATAGCTATTTAGAACTAAAGTGTCATAAGATAATATTTGCTTGTAATGCTTTTGTTAATAATATGAGATCGAATGTTGTGGTCTCTGTCCATCCGTCTCTGTTATTATTATTATTAGTAGTAGTAGTACCCGTGAAAATTTCACGGTTTTCCTATTTAAATTTATGCTGAATTCATAATTTTTAAGTTAATGATTGAAAAAAGTTCCTTGCGAGTTCCATGACAACATCCAGAGAAATTACCTCGTTAAATATTTGAGCTTAAAACTTTAACAGAATATTGCAATAGCAATAATAAGTAAAAATGCACGTCATTAGCTAAACAAGAGGATACAAAAGAAATGATTCAAAATTGACAAAGTTTTTTATTTCACTGAAGCAGATGTTAAACGCATGGGAGTGTTATTAATTACTTTTTATTATTTATGCATATTTTCTTATTAAAATCAAACAGCTTCTTTGAAATATTTCTTGTTCGGACTTTTTCGCAAGCAGAACGGAACGGTTCATTATTTATCTCAGACAATGGCAGGGTGTAACGCATCGGCTAGCTAACTTGATAACTTGAGAATGAACAGTATTGTCATATGATAAAAGGCCAGATATATTCAGAAAAGTCTTCAAAGAACATAAATGATATATTACAGATATGTCCATGTCTGATAAATAGCATTTCAGAGGAAAAAAAATGGATTACCTCCCCAAATATACTCTTAGGTGCCACGTAAAACTTGCGAGACATACATTTATTTTATTTATTTCTTTAGGAAAATTTCTTGACCTTTCTGAACTTATTAAGATTACTTCCGTTATTAATTTCGTTCCCCCACCCACCACTTAGATCTCCCACAAGAAACAGTAATTATTAGAGTTGGTTCAAGTTTCTACTGTCATGCTTTTATCGTATGACGTGCTTTGTAAGATTCTGTTCCAATGAATTGTTCAAAATAAAAAAAAATAGTGTCCTATTGTTCTTTTTTTATTATTATTTTTTCCAGAATTAGCACGTTCCATTCTTTGATAGACTTAATGTTTTTAAAAATGCTTTTTGAAACATAATACTGGTAAAACAGAAAGCGAATACGATGAAGTCGACTTTCCTAACGTTTTTCAGAAATTTGTTTAGAATAATTATTATTTTTTATATTTGACATCAACCTTGTCCCAAGATTTCTGTCATTTCCAATAATATGATGGTCCATCAATGGACTTTCGATTTTGTTTTAAATATGAGTTAATGTGAGTCGATATTTAATTTATTTAATTTATGCAACAGTAATTGTTCTAGGTCTTGAACACATTAGAAATTTCAAGAATTTCTGGGGACGAGTTTGGCTGTCATAGCAGTGGTTCTGAAGAAAATGTTCGTTTCTTACCTGAAATATAAATTTTTTTTGATCCTTTAAATGATTTTGAGATCCCAGTTTTTAAAACCCTCGCTTATTGTATATTGAGAAAAAAACTGAACCTCTAATTATCAATACGTCCTTCTTGTATAAGGCACATCGGAGTTAGAAATAAAAATAACAGTAATGTGTGATTGAAATAAATAAAATTGAATAAAATTACACTCAGATGAAAATGCCAACATAGGACTTGTTAGTTGAAATAGCTATTCTGAAGAGGTAAATTTGGATTTCTATTTATGTAATTTATATGCTCTGTTGTAATAAATACATTGAGCTCTTTTTGCGGATTTATTTTAATATTTTATATTATTAGGATTCACTTGGATTATATACTAACGCATTATTACCTGTATATATATATATATATATATATATATATATATATATATATATATATATATATATGTGTGTGTGTGTGTAAGCAAATATATGGATATAGATCCGACAGTATGAAGAAAAATATACGGAAAAAACAAACAAAAATCCTTATATGCAATTATGCTGTTTTAATGTTAATATAATGTCAACGTCGGACGTTTCGGTCTAATAAACCATCTTCAGGACATATTCATAAAATATAATTAACATTATCAATTCAACATGATAAAGACGATGGACATAAGAACAAGTCTTATCCAAACAGATAACTGAAAGTTTTATATGATCAGCGTTCCGTTTAAACATGGTCACATTGTCGTCAACGTGACCATGTTTAAACGGAATGCTGATCATATAAAACTTTCAGTTATCTGTTTGGATAAGTCTTTGGATATATATATATATATATATATATATATATATATATATATATATATATATATATATATTATAAATTAACTGATTGAAATTATGGTTTTTCGCTACACAGTAATAACCATGTTTCAAAAATGGAAGCTAAAAACTTTAAATTTAATTATATAATTAAATTAAAAGCATTAGTTTCGTTTCATCTTCAACCGAATATTAGTTAATTTATAACATTTATGCTCTGTAATTTTACATTGTGCACTGCTTCGTAAAAATAAAAATAAATATCAATAAGAACACCGGATTATATACCTTACTGTTTTTTTCGTTATATATATATATATATATATATATATATATATATATATATATATATATATATATATATATATATATATATATATATATATATATATATATATATATATATATATGTCAGAGATAGAGCTAACATATTTGGTTGGATTGATGTGAGTTTGTGACCCTGGGTTTCACAAACTCACATCAATCCAACCAAATATATATATATATATATTTCACTATAATGAAATAGAAACGATTGTATTAATCGTTTCCCATAGGAATAGCCACCGTAAAAATGCTGTTTTCATACAAAAAACATTTGCCATTTAAAGTTGATATAAGTGTTATCTTATAAACATGATCATACAGTCTGATAAATGTATTTCGGTAAAAGCATTTCATCAACTCTCCAAATATAAAGATCTGGAAATAAAAATGACAAGACTGTAGAATTTAAACATGAATAATTATACCAGTAATAAGATTGATTAAAAAAATACTGATAGACACGTTAAAAAATTCCAAAGAAATCCATCTTTATCTGAAGTACAAACGTTTGTATTAATCTGCATATTTGCTGACAAAACATTTTTTAATCCAATATGTTCAATAAATTTCTAAAAAAAGTCTTCAATTTACCTTTGATCTCAGGTAAAAACAAAACATGGTAAATGGTTGCCTCAATCAGCAAATCAAAAGAAACAATAATATTAATAACAAAACCCAGGACCGTTATATTAATAGCGATAACAAGGAATATCAAACAATTGGATACAAAAACTGCGGGTTCTTCTAGAAAAGAATAAAAAAACAAAGCAGCACAGTACATGACTGACACAATGACACCCTTAATGGTTGGAGGACTGAGAGAATTAATTATGAAAGGTAGGCGGGAAACATTGTTAAGTTGCCTTCTAAAATATTCTTGTACGTGGCTTCCATAAAACAAAACCATGTCTCTATTATTTAAAAGAGATCTGGGCAAAGTAGACAAATTCTGAAGTAAATGAGGAAGCTGTTTCGGTTGCTGTAGTAAAAACAAGAAGGAAATAAAATAACAGATTAAAGTACTTAGACCTTGCCCGAGAACTTATGAAATAGGACGATAAGGGCCGTGTTCATATTAACTGATGCACTTGGAACCGTCATAACGCCAATAGATGGAGTATTGAATAATAAAAGGAAAAGTGATACTGTCCAAACCACAGGTTATGAGGTCGATATCAAGAACTGTTAGAATATTGTTGTCACTTGTTCTCACTTCATCTCCAACAATAGCTACAAAATTTACTGGTGTATTTGCTCAATAATTACAATAATAGTGATCTGCATCGGTAGCTATTTAAGAAGTATGAACTTGAAGTTGACGAGAAACGCCACCGCCCCAAGCCAGGTGTTGTGTCATATCTACGGGCGTTAATGGGTACGTCCCCATTCCTATAAATACAGTAGTGGATACTGTAAGTAGTCTAGAGTTGGAGATTCGTTTTATAAGGGGTCTACGGGGAATTTTTGGCCGAGCCTACCGGCTCGGATACCCCACATTAAATTCGGCCTGGTGCCACATCTAACTCCGTGGGGCGGTTGGTAGATATCCTAGAGTTGGAGATTCGTCTCCAGCTGTGCTGGTCAAATGCTTTGTCTGCGAGCTGAGAGGATCCCTAGACAAGGCTAGGTCGAAGGACAAATTCTCGTCTCGGAAAACAGCTCTACGGGTAATTTTTGGCTGAGCCTATGGGCTCGGATACCCGACATTAAATTCGGTCTGATTGCGTGAGGCGGTTGGTAGATATCCTAGATTTGAGGGAATTCAATATGTAATTCACTTGACTCACTTCTAGCAGTTGACTACTTCTACGCGCCGCTGGCAAATCTTATATGTGTTGTTCTTGTCCTAAGTATTATTGTTCATATCAAACTTCGTTTGACTATTCAGTAACCTTCCCTAGGTTACAACATCAGGGAAGTTGATCGAAATCGACAACGTGAAGATCTTGTGGAGTATCAGCATCCAAACAGACTGGCTCCTCGAGACCACCCAACCAGACACCAACATCATTGACCAAAAAATAAAATAAAAGAAAAAATAATGATACCTAATCTGTTCTTTGTGATCCTAATATCAAAGGCACCAAAAGAAATACATCAAAATCCTCGACTGAAGTTGCCAGAATGTGTGGCATTCAGGTCACTTTTGTCCCAGTTTTCATTGGGGCGTTGGGGGTCTAAATCACCTAACTTAAAGTCCTACATTGCGATATTTGCAATAAAGCCTAGTATGTCGTCGCTTCAGAAGTCCGCGTTGCCTCGCACTACAAATATTCCGCGAAATGTGCTTTGTGAGGGCGTACGACTTGACGGAGAACAAGCATAATGTAATATGTCCAGTGGAAAACGAAAAACAGGTACAAAAGAAGAAAATATAAAAACAGCAAATGCCAACAAAGTGGAATGCAAAAAGGATAACCTCGAAAAGACATGATGGAGTAGGAGCATATATATAGTGTGAACAGTACAAAAGACTGGGCTTCAACCATGCAAAACAAATAGCATCCATTCAAATAGTTTGTTGTAGAAAATTAAAAAGAATACAATACTTGTAAGTTTGAAATCCGGACCCCAACTACACATGAAACCAAGAAAACCAGATATTACAGTCAGAAACACGAAGACAAAGAGAACCTGCCTGGTGATTTATATAGCATTTGAAAATTTGAAGACGGAGTGAAATCTGTGATGGTACTGAGGAAGGTTCCGGAGATTTGAGCAGACTTATTCAATTTTCCGAGATAACAAACAAGACTTTTCGCGCGAACATTCATAAAACATTAATGGCGATGATGATGATTAATACATTTATTGTCGTTGATTCTTCCAACTTCGTTTTTTTTTTTTTTCTTTTTTTTAACATAGCAACGTGACATTTCTAAGCACTAGCGGCAATGACAAAAAAAAAAAAATATTTGAAAACCTTTTTTCGTTCACCGAAAATTTCGATTCTGTCGTTTTTGTCCAATGGGTTTCGAATGATTTCAAACTGAATCTTCTAAACATCGTTTTATTCTTCTTTATCATATCTGAATTCCCGCCTTTTCCAAATTAAATAAATAAAAATAAAAATAAAAATAAAAACACGTTCATACAATGGGGAATTTCTCAGAGGCAGAAGAGGGGATTCTTGTTGGTCAGTTTAACAATATGATACTAAAGCGATATTCATTGATCTTGTCTTAGGCCCCAATTTTTCTTCTTTCATCCTCAGGCAAGAGACTTTAGTCGTCCTAATAATATTTTATTTTTTGTTAATTATAAACTTGTTTAATTGTGTTAAAATGAAACTTCCGTGATGAATGCTTGTAATTATTTATTAGAACATTGTCATTAATTAGATTTACGGAAAAATGGAAAAATAAATGAGCTTATTTCGAATGTTATAACGTGTCCTTTCTGTTGAGAAGTAGATGAGGCAAAATACGTATGCTGAACTTACTATTCATACGTGTTATTCTTTGAGATGAATTTTTCTCTTCTGACTTTTTATTTTTTAAAAGGATTTATTCCGTCTACGGGCCGGGAAACTCGAGCAAACTAAAATTACATAGAATGCACCCACCGGCAGGAATCGAACCTGCATCCCCCTTTGCAGGAGAAATCCTCGTTAGACCCGATGTGCTTTTAACCGACTCGGCTGCAAAGGGCGGCGCCGATCAAGCAGGCCTGAATACTGCACAATGACTCTCTTTCTAGATTCACGAATGCTCATATCTGCTTAGTTTCATATCCGAAACGTAAACAGCGAATTTGGCTAAAAAAAGTAATAATAATAACAACACACACACACACACACACATATATATATTTATCTTGCGCAGTGTTACTGATATGTCCCGGAAAGGGATATATTTGTTCGAAGTAGCAAAGCGGTTGTTGACTACTGTAAGAGGGTAGGACAATCTAACAGGTAACCGTAATGGACTGGTCCTCGTCATAGTGGTAGGCAATAGGCGTAGTCAATAGGCGTCGTCCATATAACTCAACATCAGTTTATATTTATTTTTTTTAAAACGTTTAAAAAGGTTTTCCTTTTTTTTGACGTTGGAACAAAAATGTACAATTTTGTACTGGATATGTGCATGTTCTAATGTAACACTACATAAGATAAATAAATATTTACGGCTCTACTTTGTGTATTGAGCACTGTTTTAAAATTAATGCTCTGAAATTTTACTGTTCGTTCCTCTACACTTTGATATTTCCGCCTAGAAAAACACGATTTCAAAACCCATGCCAAATTCACTGTAATTGAGAGAATAGAAAAGTTCAGAGCAGATAACAGAAAGATTTTAGAGTTCCATGAAAATAAGTGGATACAACGTCTAAAAACGCAATACCCAGCCGGGCTTAACCATAAATTTAACAATATAGATTGTATAAATATATAACCCTACAAATCAAAACCTACCCACATTTCTCACCCACACAAGACAGACATGCTTACGGAGGTGTTGAGGCCTCACACTTATACACACCCACACCCACACGAACATACACACTTACACACATCATACTCACTCACTCCCTAATGAGCCAAATCATAACACACACCCACAGCAGTATACACACTTACACATATCATACTCACTCACTCCCTAAGAACCAAATAACACACACACACACACACGTACACACACACACACTTAACAAAGACACATCCCCTCTCCAGGAACCAATAAAACTGTCAAACTGACCAGGGGAATTCAGAGCAGCATGGATCCATCCAGCTCTTATCTCAAATAAAAACTTAAAAGAGACTTTTTGACCAACACAAGGATTGTTAAAAGATTCATGTTAAAAAGATAAAAAAATAAAAAAAAACAAATGAAAACTACAGACAAAAGTTCATTTTCTTCATCAAGACATTCATTTCTGCAGTTCACTGCTACCAGCAAGCAGAAATATTTCTTCTCCTGATGATGGCCATTTTGGCCGAAACTAGTCGAGGAATCTAAATGAAATAATAATAATAAAAACGAAAAAATATTCATCTACAAGCCAGTGTGTCTGAAAATTTTAATTTTTTAATATTTTTTACTGTTCAATATATATATATATATATATATATATATATATATATATATATATATATATATATATATATGTATATATGTATATATATGTATTGAGGCATTGGCGTTATTTTCTAGTGTTTACTCGTAATAAAACTACGAGTGAAATGACTTATCATTTAACAATGTGTTGAACTCAGTGTACGATAAGAGGTCAGTTTGTATCGGCGTCGACAGTCTGGCGGTAATGTCGAAGCAAACGAACTTCTATAATGTCATGAAATGTCGACAGACAAGTAATTTTCTAAAGCTATGCTAATTTTATTGCGTTGTTTATTATAAAGAACGTGATATTGCAAACATATCACGAGATGAAGGAGAACAGCGTACAAAAAAAATAGACAAGATGAATGGAGGGACTTTGAGAAATCAATGAATTGATAAAGGAATTGATCGATAAAAAAGAAAAAGAATCTTCACCTTTATATATATACATATATATAAAGCACGATCTGTTAATATAATGATTTTCTAAACGTAATTTAGATGTGGCACAAGGCCGAGAGTATGGAGCGCCAAGTGAGGAGCGAACTCACTCTACAGTCGTAACTGTTTTAGCGAGATAAGCTTGCTAACCATCACACCACGCCCCTTATCAGTTAATATACTTACAGGGTGTGATGGGTAAATTGTCGCCATTTTATATTTTTAATTTTGCGCATGCCCGTTATTTGTTTTTGATTTTGTCGACTGCACATTATAGTAGGGTCAGTTGGGCACCGTCTGTGAGAAAAAGAGCACCACGAGGAAATTCACTCTGCATGAAGTTTGGAAACTGCATGCTGAACTGCTTAGCATTCACGCCAGACGATCCATAACTAATATTTCAGATTGTTTGTGCGTCAATCTGAGGAGAGTGCAGAGGATTCGGAAAGACTTGGATGAGACTAATGGTGATTACGAAGGTGTTTGGAGTGATCACTAGAGATGACAACCTCAGACTCAACAGGCAAGCCTACATCAAGTTCCCGAGGAGGTAGAGATGCCCTGAGTCAAGAGAGTTGTTGGTGGAAGACCCTATGTCTGGACTCAGCCCCATACCACACAAGCAGGAGAATCCAGTCATGCATGCCAGACCATTTCTGCGGGTGAGAGAGCAACAAAACTCCTTGTAACACCAAAGATGAACTGAAGGTAAGAATTATGGCAGCATTCACCAACTTGAACAAGGTAACCGTTCAGGTTGCATGAGATTCCGAAGAAGGCTGTGGCTGAAGCTAATGGCGATTTTATTACACACACACACACACACACACACACACACACACACACACACACACACATACACACACACACACACACACACACACACACATATATATATATATATATATATATATATATAAATTCATGAATCATTCATACAAAAAACAAATATAGAGGTTAATGATTAAAATGGCGAGAATACATCGTCGCAAACATATCATTCATATACAGGTTCGGGGTTGATGAATCTTATTTATATTGTTTGCGACGATGTATTCTCGCCATTTTAATCATTAACCTCTATATTTGTTTTTTGTATGAATGATTCATGAATTTATAAATTATAATTGCACCTTTTAATTGATATATATATATATATATATATATATATATATATATATATATATATATATATATATATACTTGTCTTAAAATATATATATGTGTGTGCTTGTGTGTGTGTGTGTGTGTGTGTGAGTGTATGTAAATTTACATGAGTGTATATTTAATATCTGTCTATATTTCTGAGATGAGATAATAATAATAAAATCCGTCTTTAAAAGAATGAAGATCAACAGGCTTCAGAGAAACAAAATAACCGGTCTACCGAGAAAAGTATTTGTAAAATAATAAGTGTATGTATGTTATTTACGTAAATATGTAAATAAGTGTATGTGTAAATAATAAGTGTATGTATGTTATTTACGTAAATATGTAAATAAGTGTATGTGTAAATAATAAGTGTATGTATGTTATTTACGTAAATATGTAAATAAGTGTATGTGTAAATAATAAGTGTATGTATGTTATTTACGTAAATATGTAAATAAGTGTATGTGTAAATAATAAGTGTATGTATGTTATTTACGTAAATATGTAAATAAGTGTATGTGTAAATAATAAGTGTATGTATGTTATTTACGTAAATATGTAAATAAGTGTATGTGTAAATAATAAGTGTATGTATGTTATTTACGTAAATATGTAAATAAGTGTATGTGTAAATAATAAGTGTATGTATGTTATTTACGTAAATATGTAAATAAGTGTATGTGTAAATAATAAGTGTATGTATGTTATTTACGTAAATATGTAAATAAGTGTATGTGTAAATAATAAGTGTATGTATGTTATTTACGTAAATATGTAAATAAGTGTATGTGTAAATAATAAGTGTATGTATGTTATTTACGTAAATATGTAAATAAGTGTATGTGTAAATAATAAGTGTATGTATGTTATTTACGTAAATATGTAAATAAGTGTATGTGTAAATAATAAGTGTATGTATGTTATTTACGTAAATATGTAAATAAGTGTATGTGTAAATAATAAGTGTATGTATGTTATTTACGTAAATATGTAAATAAGTGTATGTGTAAATAATAAGTGTATGTATGTTATTTACGTAAATATGTAAATAAGTGTATGTGTAAATAATAAGTGTATGTATGTTATTTACGTAAATATGTAAATAAGTGTATGTGTAAATAATAAGTGTATGTATGTTATTTACGTAAATATGTAAATAAGTGTATGTGTAAATAATAAGTGTATGTAACATTTAAAAATGTTTTGTACATAATAAGTGTATCTAAGTGTATGTGTAAATATGTAAATTGTATGTGTATGTAAAATAAGAAATGTATGTAAAAATTTTAAGTGCCTGTAAATCCTAAGTGTATGCAAATAATAAGGCTTCAGTTGAACAAATTAATCGTGCCGCCGAAGAACTTATTTGTATAATAATACGTTTATGCATTTAAAAGTGTATGCTTAAATATGTGATTAAGTGTATGTATAAATAATAAGTGTATGGAAAATTTTTAAATGTTTTGTATATGCATGTGTACATATGTAATTATAAGTGTACGTAAAATAATAAGTGTATTTAAAAAAATAAGTGTATGTAAAAATAAGTGTATGTAAAAATAAGTGTATGTAAAAATAAGTGTATGTCTAGATACAAAAATAATAAGCGTTTGTAAAATAATAAGCATATGTACAATTTTAAGTATATGTAATTAATAATTATATGTAAATAATAAGCGCATGGGTAAATGTGAAAATAATAAGTGTATTTAAAATAATAAATGTATGTAAAATTTTAAGTGTAAGTAAATAATAAGTATCTGTGTAAATGTGATGAGATAAAAAAAACTAGGAAACGTTTATCAGTCTAACAGGTTTCACTTTCATTTACGCTTCATCAGTGAATGAGATATGGAAAAAAAAGAAGAAAAAATTCTGATATTTTTATTTTTGTGTTCTTTGAATGTCATTGGTTAATCAGGCCGTCACGTGGTGAATTATTTACTTGTTAAACAACGTTATGGCGTTCCGAATTCAAGGAGAGACGACACGTCCTTTCGAAGTTCCAAGAAATTAACGAATTGCAAGCATGGCTGAAAAAAAATGTGTAAATATAGAAATAAGTGTTTGTATAAATGCAAAAATAATAAGTGTATGTAAGTGTACCAAATAATAATTGTATGCAAGTGTACCAAATAATAAGTGTATGTAAGTGTACCAAATAATAAGTGTATGTAAGTGTACCAAATATGTGTCTGTAAGCGTACTAAATAATGAGTGTATATTACTGTGCCAAATAATAAGTGTATATTAGTGTACCAAATAATAAGTGTATATAAGTGTGCCAAATAAAATGTGAGTGTACCAAATAATAAGTGTATGTAAGTGTACAAAATACGTGTATGTAAGCGTACCGAATGATAAGTCTATATTAGTTTACCAAATAATAATTTTATGTAAGTCTACCAAATAAGCACACTTCGGGTGTCGGAGTAAACAGAGGAAATTATTTAGTCTTGGCAGTCCTTTTATTTGCTACACAAGTGTACCGTAGTTCATATTTCAAGTTCAAGCTTGCACCTACCATATCTGCCAACTCTTGCTTAAAGGTAAGCGAAAGTACAAAATATCCTCCCTAAATTCCACTGCACATTTCTCTCTAGGCTACGTTTCTTTATGGCGCGTTATTTCAATTGTTGCTGCTGTTGAAAGTCCTCAAGTGATGCAATTTTTGTTATTTGGTACAAATCGTTGTGATTCTGTAGACCTCCTTGCGCATGCGTCGAGTTACTCAAAAGTGAAGCGGCAATCAGATATTCTGTTCATTTTTCGCATTCAAAGCGATAATGCATCAGGTTTTGCTTGAGACTGAGCCATTCACACATATAAGATAAAGAAAGAAAACTTTCAGAGTTATTCAGTGAATAAAGACGTGATCGAAATTTCGTACCACCGCTTAAAACTTCATTTAAATAAATGAACGGCTTAAAAGAGATTTGTGAATTTTCCTACTGGAGATTTCTCGATGAACTTTACTCTACGTTGAGGTTAATAGCGATAAAATCATAAGATTATTTGAAAAGCCCTAATGCTCAAAGTATCCGCAGCAAACCTTGAAAATCGTTTTCATTGTCTTGGTTATGTTAGTCGCTTTGTGTTGTGGATTCCGCGTGAAAAATCGGTCTCCAATAAATGACAAACGCAAGTATTTAAGCTAAGAAATTAAATGTATTTACACAAAATACAAAAGGTGATGCTGTTAGTAAAATCCAGAAACGCCGGTTAGTATTAATCAAAGATCGCTATATACAGTCTCGAAGTAAACTTCCTTAGAGTCGGGCGTCCTTGTAACTGACTTCTAACGTCAACTCAATCACAGTGTCTATGTACTTTCCACCCTGTTCCTCCACCCTGTTCCTCTACCTTTTTCTCTTCTCTGACTGACTGTGGCTATTTTATGGCAGGAGGACGAGTCCATTTATATCAGAAAAGGTTGGACCCCTTAACACCCCCCTCCTTAGTTCCCTTTTTGGGGGGAGTTAATATTGTGTCCATTGTTTGTTGAAAAATTGCAGGAGCAACTTTTATTCCGAATGGTAGTCTGTTGAACTTGTACAACCCTTTGTGCGTATTAATGCAAAGGATTTTCGAACTCTCTTCTTGTACTGGAATTTGTATATAAGCCTCACTAAGATCTATTTTTGAAAATATCTTACCGCCGTTGAGCTTTGTAAATATCTCCTCTGGGCTCGGTAGTGGGTAATGGTGGTCTTTTACTGCCTTGTTGAGTCCCGTCGAAAAATCTGCGCATACGCGAATTTCTCCTGACTTCTTTTTTACGTGAACCACCGGCGCAGCCCACTCACTAAACTCTGTTTTAGATAAAATCCCAGTTTGTTCAAGTCTCTCCAATTCTTTGTCTATTTTTTCTATAGTAGCAAACGGTACATTTCGCTTCTTTCTGAAAATTGTTTGGACGTTTTCTTTTAATTCTATTTTGGCCTTAAATTTGTTGCATCGTCCCAACCCACTTGAAAATACCTCAGGAAATTGCTTGTATAATTCTTCCTTCAATTTTATGGTATCTGATGGTTCAAACTCTAACTTTTTGCAAAACGAGTTGATAGGTAGGTCCCAAACGTTGAATTTCTGCATCCAGTCGATACCTACTAAATTTTCAGTATCTTTCATGACGTATATCTTAAGTTTTTTTTTTGTTTTGCCGTGAAATTTAACATTCACTATTATTTCTCTCTCAAATTTTATTCGTTTGCCTGTAACCGACTTGGCAATTTTTTGAGTGTGAAACATGGTAGGTCTGTTGAGTTTTTTCCATGTCTGTAAGTTGATTATCGTGAGGCCGGAACCCGAATCCAGTTGTAATTTAATCTTTTTGTTTAAAATTTCCAGTTCTACATATTTCCTTATATTGGTGTTGTCATCATTATTCATCCTTGTAGCTCTTATTCTATTAGTATCTTTTCTATTTCTACATTGGGATGCCTTGTGGCCTTTTTTTCCACATTCATGTTCCAATGTAATCCTCCACATCGATAACATGCTGTTGGAGGGAGCTTATATTTGTTTCGATATTCGTCATAATTTGTCCTGTATGTTGTACTTTTTCTCTTATCATAATATTTTATTTTTCTTTCCGGGGAGGGTGAGAATCTTTTTCATTGTCGTAAAATTTTAGTTTTCATTCCGGCGAGGGTGAAGAACGTAGACTTTAATTTAACTTACGTATATGAGAAACAGCTGATTCTTCAATGTCCTTTGCGTCTTTCTTTATGTTTAAACATCTCTGGCAATCTTCTGATAATTGCTGTAATGTTAGACCCGGTTCATTTTGTAATTTTGCAAGCATTCTTCTACGCATTTCGCTATCTTTTGTAGAAACTAGTCCTTGAACAAAGATGAGACATTTAAAATTGTCCGGTGTTAATTCCGCTAGTTTGAAGTCGTCACAATGTTTATTTACGATTGCGGCAAACGTGGAATAATCCTCATTATCGCCCTTTACCTAGTTAAGGCATTTCCACCTCCTATGGAAGAGTGATGTTTTGGGGCTGAAGAGTTCTTTAAGACATGTCACTGCTTCGTCAAATTTTAATTCGTTCGTCTTTTTTGGCAAGATATAACCCACTAACTTTGTATATTCTCCAGTTCCTAATTTCCTAAGCAATAGACGTAGCTTTTTTGCTTCTGTACAATTTTGACAGTCTATGTTAAATATGTCTTCATGTCTTCTGAAGTAATCTCCAAAATTTTTGTCCTCATCTATAGAATATTTGAAAATCTCTATGGTATTCCACACTGCGTCTTGCGAAAATGTTGCTTCTTTTTCAATATCTAATTGCTTGCTACCCGCTACTTTCAATATTAGTTCCTGGAGCTCTGTTTGTCTATCTTGATTTTCCTTTTGCGTTTGTAATATTTGCTTTTGCCATTTTTCTTGTAGCTGTAACTGTTGATCATGTTGGTATTTCTGCATTTGTAATTGTTGCTCATTTTGGTGCTTTATCAGTTCTACCAACATATTTTTAAAATCTTCCATGATAACTCAATTTTATGTATTTTTACTCCTCAAAATTGTTTGTCGCTAATTTGTTGTTGAACGACGAGGGAAGGATTTTTCTTCTGTTGATTAGTTTTTCCGCGTGTGTTCGCCAAGTTGTTTGTTGTTAGACGTATGAAAAGTTTTTCTTTCGGTGTGAGTTTCGAATCCTCGTTCGTCAAGTTGTTGTGGGTTATCCGCGTGAGTTTCGAATCCTCGTTCGCTAAGTTGTTGTGGGTTATCCGCGTGAGTTTCGAATCCTCGTTCGCCAAGTTGTTGTGGATTCCGCGTGAAAAATCGGTCTCCAATCGGACAAACGCAAGTATTTAAGCTAAGAAATTAAATGCATTTACACAAAATACAAAAGGTAATGCTGTTAGTAAAATCCAGAAACGCCGGTTAGTATTAATCAAAGATCGCTATATACAGTCTCGAAGTAAACTTCCTTAGAGTCGGGCGTCCTTGTAACTGACTTCTAACGTCAACTCAATCACAGTGTCTATGTACTTTCCACCCTGTTCCTCCACCCTGTTCCTCTACCTGTTCCTCTACCTTTTCCTCTTCTCTGACTGACTGTGGCTATTTTATGGCAGGAGGACGAGTCCATTTATATCAGAAAAGGGTGGACCCCATAACACTTTGATGTATGGCTTACACATAAGTTACGAAGAAAGTCTAATGGTACTTTTTTAAATGTTCCGTTTGTTAAGCAAATTTTGACAGGTAATGAAAAATGGTTTCTTTACAACAGCCTTAACTGGAACTCTTTGAAGAGCCACAGCTAAACATACTAAAACCGGCCTTTATCCAAAGAAACTAATGCAATTAGCAAGGACAACTGCTATATGTTCCTTTCTCAGAACCAAACGGTTGGCTCAAACAAGTACTGTTGCAATTAAATCAAATGATAGGAGTAAATATTGAAACCGTTTAGAATTAAGAGAAAGTGTTTAGAATTAGGAGAAAGTGCCAGATATTTAGAAAATATCATTACAATAGCATTATTTATTGGGGATTAGACAAAATCTTTTATAATTCCTTATATTCAGTTATATTGTTCTGTCGTAAGAGTTTTTGTGTGAAGAATAACTCATATTACTGTATGATGCTAAGTTTAAAATAAAGGCCTTCTCTACTGGCTGAAAATATCTGGTTATTATACAAGGGTTCAAATAAAAACCTGGGATTCGAATATCGATTTTTAAAGTAAGCAGGCCACCTTTTGTTGAGCAGAATGTCTCCACAACATTTCGATATTGGGCCGTGATAACTTTAGTAAATATAAACAGACAAAATGATTTGAAACCCTGATTGCAGAAACTTTGTCTTAGAATGACTAGTCCATAGACGATGAACTTATTCAAGTGTTGTCCCCACCTCAGTTGCAAATATCACTGGCTATCTCCCTTCATCACCCATCGTGCTAGTCACACGTCAGAGTTCCTTCTATTGCAAATCTTAACACCACATCAGATAACCGGACCCTTCGACCCATCATTTTCCCAGTGTCCGATAGCCGAAAACAAATTTTGGCTGTCCCGAATTGGGAGCCAAGCTCGACTGGACAGGTGATTGGCAACTGGGCGCCAACTGACCGCTGAGAAAAGAGAAAAAATGAAATCAAATGTCCAACGTCAGTCTGAAATTGACCCTGATTATCGGTGTTGAGCCTAGCGGTCAAAAGATGAGTTCAAATTTGAGCTTTGGTCGCCAAACTCAATCAGCGCTGATGTTCGGTTGAAAATCGCATGAAAAGTTAATGGCTGGTGGGAGAAAGGTGATTCGCCTGCCCATCAGTCTGTAGATGTTTGTTTAAGAGTGCAGATGATTGTATATTTGCTAGTTGACTTGATATCTGAGACATGTATATCTACAACGTGTCTTCCAAATGAATACAGACTTTCGAAATAACAGCTATGGTCATTGCTTGAACGTTAATTAAATAGACTTATAATAAAGTAACTGTTATAGTACGGGAAATTGTGGAGAGCCATGAGGGCCCGCGTCCTGAAGGAACACATCACACAGAAGAAGAAGAAGTTGTCATAATACCTCTGTCTTATGCGACAGATGGAATATAAATTACTATAACTGTTCCATAATAAGAATTACATTTAGTGTGTGTACATATATATATATATATATATATATATATATATATATATATATATATATATATATATATATAATAATCTTATAAATATAAGAAATTATACTTGTCCGGAAAACCTTGGGTACTTTGATATGTAAATAAACAGACCAATACCCAAGGGAAAAAAGGTACAAAAAAAAGGTACAAAAAAGAAAGAACTGAGAACATGTACGTCAGCCGAAGACAATCGTCTTGCATCCATGTTCAGAGTCCAAAGAAAAAAAAACCGATACGAGAAAGTAAAATAACTAAGTTCTCAATACGCTAAGTAGAGCAAACCTAATTAAACCTAAAGAGCCAGAGAAGCCTACCAATAATTATATATATATATATATATATATATATATATATATATATATATATATATATATATATATATATAGCCCTGATGTTATCGGTCTGGAGGGGAACGATTCGAGCGTGCAGCACTTTTGGAAAGTGCCTGAAAACCATACCACGTGTTGATCCAGGCCCTGTGAGTGAAACTAGGTAGACGGGACCCTTGAGGGCCAATCGATAGCTGTGTTAGCATGAAGTCACAAGTCATCATGACCGAGGGTATGAGCGTGTTGGCCTTGTTCAGATTGTTGATCACACTAGATAACACGCTTTCTCCCAGAAACTTTAAATAAGGTCTGCTCTAAAGGACACATACACACAGTGGATAAAGGCGTTGGTTAGTTCCAGTGACAGAACCCAAAGAGTTGTGAGTTCAATGCCTGGTTAAGGCAGTGGAGAACTTGGAGAGGGGAATTAACAGGAGATAACAGATAACTGACATTCATTAGGTATGGCACCAGAACAGTCTACCGCAGCGAGTGAAATAAAGGGTTCAGTTCGACATTCCAATCACCTGAAGAAGTCCGGAGCGTACAACGGCTGAAACGTTGTGATAAATATGGCAATAAAGATGAGAACAATAGTCCGAATAATGTAAATAGTGTAAGAAAATTCTGGTATTACTTATTTTTGTTGTTTTATTTATTGTTTGTTTTTCATTGGTGAAGTAGACTTCACAAAATTGATACATATTGGTGTGAAATGTTATTAGTCAGAAAAAAAATGCTTTAATACAAAATTCCGAAGAAAGTATTTTTCAGTATGTTTTCAAGTGTTGTACTGGTGAGGCTAATTGGTTGACAGGTTGAATGATCTTTTCACCCGGATGTTGTTTGGGTGCAACACTAGACTTTTGCACTCTATGACATTTTCGAGAGAAAAGCTGTTACCTGTTACCACTCTCTTGAAGTAACACGTGACAGGTAAATGCTACGTGACCTGGTAACAGATGCAAAAAAGAGTCCTTAACTTGACTGAGGTCTCTCCTATATTAGACATTGTGATATTACCAGTTTAACATTTACTAAGCTTTACATGATATAACAAAATGCCTAAATGTTCACCCAATGCAAGGCCCAAGAGCCACTCAAGGTTACTCCATGAGATTGTTGCATGAGAGGAGGAGGTAAGAGCAGATTAGGAGGATATGAAGGAAGTTATTTTTCAAAATGAGTTAGGCTGCTTGCCGAGAAAAATCAGCGTTCGAAATCCTGATTTTACTTGAGTTCTAAGAAATTGGCAGGTAGAATCGATATTTTATGACCGTATCTAGAAATGGGAGATTGTGAAGAAAGAAATGGACTCTGTTTTCTCAATTGTATTAATGTAATATGAACACAGCCTCAAGAAGGATTCGAACTCAGTTAATCCATTATCTTTTCTGTACCGAAAACGATTATGTATCTATGGGGGAAGTCTTAAGCTCCATCTTTCCTGCAGATGCAATGTTGCAAGCCTGTTGCAAATCCATCGCCATTTTTATGGTAACTGTTCAGATGAGCGCTCCATTCTTTACTTTTACCAGTTCAGATCTTTACAGCTAGCACATGCCCTACTACGTCCATGGAATTATCGTTATTTCCTCCTGATTCCACATATAAGGAGGCATTTCATTAAGACATCTCTTTCCCAAAGAACTGCTAATTTGTGCAACATACTCCCGTGTGGATGCTTTCCTGAACACTACAATCTTAACCTTTTTAAATCAAGGGTCAATCGTTATCTATCCTTCTTATCCTCATAATCTCCATTCCCTACTATCACGTTTTTCATTCACATCACATACCTGATTAAACATAGCCACTGTAACAGTAACCCTCTTCCTTGAGTGGCTCTCAAGCTTTGTATTGGGTAAAGCTTACTATAAAAAAAACCCTCTGTCACCCACTAGACTTATAACAATTCACTTCTCTTTCTTTTTAGATATTCCCCAAATTTTACCAAACAAAAAATCAGATTCTTTTTAGGATGGCTTCTAGGTTCGACCGGGAACTTTTCAATGTTTCCTCTTATATATATATATATATATATATATATATATATATATATATATATATATATATATATATATATATATAATTTATGTGTTTAAACATTTTTTTAATGGATACTCATATTTGAGTAGATACATTCATTTCATTATTAACCCTTTGAACT
>OZ010586.1:113253147-113255647 GCA_963932145.1 Acanthosepion lycidas
CATGGGCACACGCACACACTTTTGCACACATAGACGAGAAGTATAAGAAATCAATTCTTGATACTCACAGACGAGTGGACGGACGGCTCCATCTACAAAACTATTCATTCGGGATGCTGATGGTAACATCAATCAGATAAAGGACAAACCTTTTACTTGTATTAATTCTCTCTCTCCCCTCTCTATCTCTCTCCCCTCTCTCTCTCTCTATCTCTCTATCTATCTATCTATCTATCTATCTATCTATCTATATATATATATATATATATATATATATATATATAAAGAGAAAATAAAGATATATATGTGAATGTTTTAGTATATCCTATCTAATCCTGAGGAGTTATAAACATCTAGTGGATATCGAAATCTGTAGAAAGAAATTAGAATTAGAAAGAAAACAACACAAAAGAAGCAAAAGAAAAAAAAAAAAAGAGAAAAGAAAAAAGAAAAAGAAAAAGAAATAAGTAGAAATCTTGCAAACCTTGCAGTGATTGTGGCGAATTCTTGAAGATAGAATTTTGGGCTTTAACCTCTGCAGATGCACCAACCTTTGAGCTATGCCTGCAAGTGCGAATGTGACTGGGTGATGTCTGGGCAGTAATATGATTAAGTCTGTTTCAGCGCGATTCGCTCTTGTCAAAAAGGGCGAAAATGTTAATGCGCAGGCGCGGGTTCAAATATGAATCTCTCCATCAGTGAACTCATCTCCTAAAATGTCAAAGGTCCAAATGCAGTTGTGGCTCGTCTCGTAAACATGTTCATCTTTTCATCAGTCAGTCAGCTATCGAAGGTTCGAGATTATAAGCAAGTTTCTGCACATTCCAATCCCAGCAAGATTTGACACACACAGACACACACACACAGACACACACACAGACACACAGACACACACACACAGATTACTAAATTGATATAGCACGCCATCTTTTTACATGGTATTCATGGTGTCTTTGAACTCAAATCATTTTTTTTTATTTGTCTTTGCATTAACTTTCAAAATTTGGGTGCGAAATATACAAACAGGAATATTTATGAAGATGACAGGAAAATTGACAAAAGATATAATCACCACAGATGACAATTAAAAATATCTGTCATATATATATATATATATATATATATATATATATATATATATATATATATATATAGTGAACATTGAAGTCAACACTTAGAGGCGAGAGTCTGTTTTATGCTAGATGCAATCGTCAGGCCACCTGACGATTGCATCTAGCATGAAACAGACTCTGGAGGCTGTGGTTGCAACCAATGGCGATTTTATTGTATAAATTTACTCTTTAGTATTTTAAGATATGTATGTGTAATTTTGGTAAATATATCTGTTAAAATGAGATGTCAGTGTCATTTTCATTTTGATGTAATTTAAACGACAATTTTTCTATCGTGTCCTACACACACACACACACATATATATATATATAATTTTTTCTGCCTATTGATTTTATTATCTTAAGAAATATGTTTGCTTCTAAATCTTTAATTAATTTGGTGAAAATGATACCTTAACGAAAAGCTAAATTCTTCGTTTTTACTTGTAATTATTATGAGTTTTTTCAGTAGTATTAAATGTAATAATATTCGAATTTTCCAAATTAAATGCACTAGTATTATATGTAATATTATTTGAATTTCTTAGAGGATGCTTTATCTTTTTCAAATTTGCAAAGGACCAAGATTATGCCAAAGAACGACATCTTGATGAAAGAGTCTCCGTGGCAAAGGCAGTACAAGCGTTGTTCTAGGGTAGGGAAATCTTCTGTAGTACAAGCTTAGAGTTCAGATGTTTCTTTCGAATGTTCACGTTTTAAGTTGAAGAATAATATTTAATCGAAAAGATATTGAAGTCAATGAGACGGTCGTTAAAAATGTAAGAGCTCATATGGGCTTTATTAAATTTTGCTGTTATGTCTCAAAAAAGGTGAGAAAGTGATAGCAAATACCATTTCTCCCTATGTATTTGTAATTGTCACTAAGACAGACAACTGATCTACGAGGGGTGGTGGTGATGAAAAGTTCCCGTGCCGACCAAGAAGACTAACCGAGAATTATGAAACAGGGCGGCAAACCTTCGTGACTGTATTGTCAAAAGAAAAATGACGGTTTTCCCATTACATCATATTTACTTTAACTACGTTCACTCTTCGTTGGTGTTTATTGCTTTAAAAAGCGATAATTAGAATTTAATAAAAGCTAAAAATATGAAAAAAAGTGAATTTATACATTTTTTTTGAGAATTTACAGCAAAAATATTAATCACTATTTACTAGATTGTTTATTTACAAGAATAATTTTATATTTACAACATTTTAAAAAGTAATACAATTAAAACTAATTCAATGCAATATTTATCATTTACCAATTTATAAAGAAATAGATATGAAAACAATTTTTATTCATAAATTTATAAGCATTTGTTAAATTATTAAAATATGTGAATGAACTATAAGGAAATCCTTATTATTTACCGTTTTATAAA
>OZ010586.1:113260647-113283147 GCA_963932145.1 Acanthosepion lycidas
CAAATTACACAAAATGACGTCAATTAAAATTGGCTGTTTATGTGTATACCAATTTATTTTATTTTCATTGTTTTCTACACACTTCAACATACGATCCACTATGGGAAAAAAGGATATATTATTTAATATTTGCTATTTCTCTTGTATCACAAATGCCTCAAGTAAAATACTTCTTTCTTTTTATTGAGTCCGATGTAATATTTTTAAGTTATCTAATAAAATTTGATTTATGTTATTATTATTTTACTTAGACGTTTTGTGTTGATCTATATATGCGTAAATTGCACTAAATTTCGTTAAATAACAAGTCAACCTACGCGTGTGGTGCATGTGTGGCCAATGTAAGAATTTAATGCTGTTTGTTGATTGTTAATGTTACAGATACAATCTCCTAATACACAGAGGAATTCATAAAGTACATTATTTTTTATTTTATTTTTTTTACATAGAGTGGGTTTTTGAGCTGATAAATGATTTCTAAGAATTAGATTAGTTGTTCTGAAATTTTTATAATTAATTATACATCTAAGGTACCCAAAAGCTTATCAAATGAGCAAATCATATTTTGAAAGGGTTTCTCGATTCTGTCGATAACATTTTAACAGATCATTCGTATATATACAAAGCAAGTTTAATGAAAAACAACCGACAAGGTTCGTCCGTTTAATTTTTTTTAATTACATTTACCCAATTTTCGGATGAGATGTTGACAATAGCGCTCGAATTTTTGGATAAACAGTGTGAATTGTTCATTATTTATTTTTTGTTCAAGTAATTTCGGCTTTGGCAGTCATTATCAAGAACCGTGTCTTTGTGAATTCCTTTGTTTGTAAATAACTCACCACGATGTAAATGTCCAGAGAATGCCTTAATCGCAAATTTGCGTCCTGGCTCTTAAAAACTTTTCACCTTTCCTGGTAGATCTTCTAATATCACAGTGTGGGATACCTACTTACAAAAGTGATGGAAACAAAAAGAATAAGGTTCTAAATGGATTCAGCTGATACAAAAAAAAAAAAAAAAATTCTAAACATCCACAGCATCTCTTGGTCCTGTACATGTGGAGTCCTACCAACATAACAAATTTAGACCAATGAAGTCCGGAAGGACGAAATGCGTTACAAGTAAACTTTTTCCACTTTGTCATACATTTTCTAAATAAATGCTCTGTTTTTAATAAACAGTATTAAACAACATTTACCGGCTTGAATTTTCACAGAAAATATTCGTCTTCGGAGGACGAATATTTTTTGTGAAAATTTCTCGAACATTCAGGCCGGTAAATGTTATTTAATACTGCTTATTATAAACAGAGCATTTACTTAAATATTTGTATCTATAAAAAGAATGTATAAACATAAAAATATCTTAATATATATATATATATATATATATATATATATATATATATATATATATATATATATATATATATATATATATATAATTAAGTAACGAAAATCTTGGTAATCAATATGGATAATACCAAGGAGGATGAAATCCTGAGAGCTCGATATTAAGTCAGAGCGAATAATTTAATTTAAAGAAAAACAGACCACTTTAAGGCTCCATTCGTAATAATTTATTTCACCAGAGAATTTTATTTTTCCCTGGATCTTCAGACTTCACTTTCAAAAGTTGAAACTAAAAATGAATTTAAAATTTACAGTTTTGACGGGCAGTATTAAGCATATATAATTTGACATATAATTAATACAAGTAAAAGGATTGTCACTTAGCTGATTGATGTTACCTTCATCATACCGACTCCAGAGTTTCGTAGGCGAACTCTCCGGCAATTATTCCGTCCACATGCAGGAAAAAGATCGTCGCCGCTCAGTTTTGACGTCAGTACCCCATTTTATATTTACATACGCTATATCCGTTATTATTGAGTACTTTTATCCATTAGTATAGTATACTTTAAAACTATGTTTTAATCATATATATATTGATCTAATACAATAATTCCTGTCAAACCGAGAAATGAAGGTCGTTCTCAACGGTTTCTCCTCCAGTTCCTATCCCACGAACGCAGGTGTTCCCCAAGGCTCCATCCTTGGTCCCACACTTTTCCTTATTTTCATCAACGACCTTCCTGACGCCATAGGTTCCCAAGTTGGCATCTACGCGGACGACACTACAATTTACTCCTGCCTCAAAAACAAATCTAGTGTCGCGGTCAAAACTAACCTGGCCGCGCATCTTGAAATGGACCTCCAATCGGTTGTTAACAGGGGCAACAATTCGATGGTCAAATTTAACGCCTCAAAAACTAAACTACTCTCCATTAACCACCATAGATATCCTTACCTGCCCCCCCATTAGAATGTCTGATAGTCAACTTCTTGAGAGCGACTCCCTGCGTTTGCTCGGTCTCACGTTGACTGCTGACCTGAGATGGAACAAATACATCGTCAATTGCATCGTCCAGCGCGAGGAAAGTTGGCTCTCTGTGCCGCGCCAGGAAATTTTTCTCCCCTGAATCGATACTTCAAATATACAAATCAACCATTCGCCCTTGCATGGAGTATTGCTGCCATATATGGTCTGGGGCACCTTCTGTTTACCGCGGAGTTCTTGACAAGATCCAGAGACGGATATGTAATGTGATTGGCCCTGATCTGGCGTTTCGCCTGCAGCCACTATCTCATAGACGCGCCGTCGCCTCTCTCTCTCTGTCTCTTCTACAAATACTTTCATGGCAATTGCTCCGATGAGCTGCTTTCCCTGTTCCCCAGTTTCCATGAATACAAGCGCCTTACGAGGCTGGCATCCCCCTCTCACCCTTACACTGTAGAAACTTTAAAATGTAGCCGTCTCTTCTACTCCAATAGCTTCATACCTCGCACCTCTCGCCTGTGGAACACCCTTCCCAATTACTGTTTCCCTGATAGCTATAATCTCCAACTATTCAAATGTAATGTCAATCGACATCTCCAGTTACCTTGATCTACACACTATCCTTCCCTTCATCCTTTCTTCTATCACTCCTATCTGCTCTTACTACAAATCTTCTGCAACCCCTTGCATCCTAGTGGCTTCATGCCTTGCTCGGGGCGCTAAGCTTATATATATATATATATATATATATATATATATATATATATATAAGTACCTCCACAGCTTTGTCAAAAATGAGCATTCCATGATGAAAAAAATGTCAAAAACTTAATAAAAACAAAGTTTTATCATCAAAATGTTTGTGTTATTATTAAGAGGAAAGACCAAATCTTGTTTTTCTTGCATTAGCAGGGTACCACAAATGCTTCAATTGCTTCAACTCTCAGTTTTATGGTTGAAATTGTTTGATTATGATTTAGGCTTTGTGATTTTCAAAAAACAAAATGGTTAATTTCCCATTATTGTGGAAAATTTTGTTTAGAACTAGAGAAAATACAAAATTTTCACTATTTTTTCACATTTTACCCGCTGAAAAATTTTTTGAGTCGTATTTGACTCAAAAAAATTTTCAACTAGTCAATTTTATTTTTAAATGAAAGAACATATTGTTTGCTTTTAGAAAATACCTAGTTTCATGGGGTTCAGATCAAAAGTTTCCTTGATTTTTTATTCAGATGATGACAAAACAGTCATTTTTCAATATTTTACCTTGTTTTACCACTATAAAAGTATAAAAATACATTTTTTGAGAGAAAATAGGCTGTGACAAAATGATTTTCACCATAGCAGGCCTGAAATGACTTTATTTAAGCTTAGGAGGGCTATAGGAACCCTCAAATAGCTGTGGAGTATCGGAAAATTTACCGTCTTTTTGCAGTGAAAAACACATTGATTTGGAAAATCTTGCAAAAATCAGATAATTGTCGTATTTTAATGAAACTTTCAGGACTTAGGCCCAAATTAATGAAATTATTTTAAAAATATTTCTTTATTTAGAAAATCTTGGTAAAAACATTATTTTATATCTCTCATACCTATCACCCGACTTATTTAATTTTATGAAATTTCGAGTAATTACATTTTGTACCGCTTAATGTTTATACATATAACTTATTGGAGAATTTAAATCATCGATTTTTTATTTAACAGTGCCCTCAGTTACCGAAAATCTGCTCTGAATCGTAAAATAAAAAATGCAATGAAGCTAAGACAGTATTTAATTAGAGAAGCTTTTAATAGCTTTATGAGTAAATTATATCGTGGACATTATTAGCTATAGAAAATAAAATTTCGATGAATAATGAATGTTTTCAAGAATTGATTTTATTTTTTTTTTTAAATCTTAATGAGAATAATTTATAAAGTTTTAAATATTTTAATTTACTGCATTAATTTGTACCGATTAGGTGATATTGTTATTAAAAATAAATACATTATTTACTAATCATAAATGGTAAACCTATTAAAATTCAGTCACCCCAATATTTTAAAAAGAATTTTGAATATTTTTTGTATGTAAATACGGACGTCCATACGCGACATTATCAGAAAATAAGAGTGATAACTATGGTAAAAACAACTAAAATTCAATAAAACATTAGATTACGAAGGATAAATTCCTAATATTAAAGATTACTGGGTAGTTAAAAAAAGAAAGTTGCTCACCTTATATCCACCTTAGAAAAATAGCTCTCAACCTGTCAACACCTTAAATTTCTGCCATATTAAAGATGCATTTTTGCGATATTTTAAAATTAAAGTAAGTAATATTTGTTTTAAATCAGAATAATTAAAATTTAAATCAGCTAATATTCCTCAAATAAAGTTTCAGGCAGGTATATTTTATTTTTGAAAGATTTTTTAATAAAGAGAATTACATTGGGATGACAGATGGCTAAAAATGGCGGTAAAATCAGCAATGTTTATTGATTTCAAAACGTACACTCCTTCCAGCCAATTTAAATTATTTTTTAAAATACAAATATGTTTTAATATCGTACGAATGAACTTAGAATGAAAGAATGAGACAATGAAGTGAATAAAATCGAATGAAAGTGAAAATTGTAGAAGAAGAAGATGTCGTCCAGTCAATTTAAATTATTTTTTGAAATACAAAAAATGTATTTCGCTTATTGGAAATACGAGATTTAATCTATTAGCTTGAAATTAAAACTAAAATAAAAGCTTCAAGAAAGATTTTTCGTTTTCAAAATTAATTCTAAACCTTAGGTATGCGTTTATTTGCAGGTATACACACACACAAACACACACATAAACACACACACACACACATATATATTTATATAATATATGTGTGCGTATATATATATATATATATATATATATATATATATGTGTATGTGTGTATGCGTGTGAGTGTGTGTGCGCGCGCACGTGTGTGTGTATTATTTGTTTTTTATGACAATGCTCTACATAGAAATTATATAAACGATGAAAGAAATGTTAGTTTGCGCATGGAGACGAAACCTCAAATTATATTAATTTAAGAAAGAGAATAATTTTTAATAGACAAAAAGAATGGACTTATTTCGAATTGTCGGCACGCTGGTGCATTCCTTTTGAAAAAAAAAAATGTCATAGAACAATAGATCGCTGGAGCGTTCAAAATAAACAGACACCAACTATGAAAAACCGCCAAGCGTGAAAGCGTATTGTTGATGGCTAACTAAATCAAAAATCTAATACACAAACACCCACATACATATACATACACACACACACACACATACATATATATATATATATATATATATATATATATATATATATATATATATATATATATATATATCAGTATTAAGCAAAACTTAACTTTTTAGTAGTTATTATTATCTAACCTTCCTTAAGACAGAGAGAAGGACACAACAGAAATGAGCTAAGGATGTCAGTGGTTCCAGTAGTGAAAATGGCCGACAAGACGCACTTTTTAATCAGAGTGCTAAGGAGCCTAACAATCTTTGGTCACGTACATATTATGGACGATCTGTTTTTACTTTTCCTTTAGGTGCCCAAACATGCACACACACATACAGTGTCTCTTTCTTTATCACATACACGTAAGCATGGGTACCCACCCACATACATGTCCATGTATGCGTGTATGCGCGTGTATCTATTTGGCTGTATAGCCTATATCGACTTTCTTTGCTTTAATCTCTGCTTACACGAGCGCCAATTGGAACCTAGTATCGGACAGTGCCAGGAACCTGAAGGCGAGAAACACGCGAAGCACATGGACAAGCAAAAAATGAGGTGAAAACAATGAAACCACAAAGAAAGGAAAAAAGACAAAACAAAATCGAATGCCTCCGTGTTGAAAGCGTTGATATTTGTGCCCATCAAGGTCATGGTCCAGGCGAAGCAAGTTAGCGCGAAGGAATGACTTTATTTAGGGATGGACAGTGTAGGTAGTGTGGTGTAAAGGAGTGGGTAATGTGACTCTTGGCCCGAGGTGTCTGTTGCGACATGATCGTAAAATGGCGTCACTGAGAGTATAGATTGTGGTGATTGGATAGTTTAGCACTTCCTCCAAGTTCTTTCTTTATTCTTTCTTTCTTTCTTTCTTTCTTTCTTTCTTTCTTTCTTTCTTTCTTTCTTAGTTCTTCAATTGTTACTTCCCTTAAGGCCACTCCTTTCTTTCTTTCTTTCTTTCTTTCTTTCTTTCTTTCTTTCTTTCTTTCTTTCTTTCTTCACAGGCTTTATTTATTCCCGTTCTTTCTTCACAGATTTTTCTTTTTCTTCTTTCTTTTCTTTCTTTTTTCTTCCTTCACATTCTTTCTTTCCTTCTTTATTTACAGGTTTTAATTCTTGCTTTCACATTTATGTTTTCTTTATTTATTCACAGATTTTCGTTCTTGCCTTCACATTCTTTCTTTCTATCTCTCTCACTCTCTTTCTCTCTTTTTTTCTTGTATTTACTTCAAGGATTTCTATTCTGCCTATCTTCGTAAGTTTTCTTTCTTTTTTCTTCATCTTTTTTTTTTCTTTTTTCAGAGTTTCTCCACTTTACCTTCACAGTTTTTCTTTCTTTCATCTTTCCTTTTTTTACTCAATACTTCAGAGATCTAATTTTTTTGTTTGTTTGTTTTTTCACAAGTTTTTCCTTCTTTCTTCACTGATCATTTTTTCTTTCTTCCTTTGATTCATTAATATGATATGTCAGCTGAAGAGGTTAAAAGTTACATCCGTTTATGTGAGAAGTTATCACTTCATCTGGAGAACGGGCACGGCAGGAGTGGAAAGAAAGAAAGAAAGAAGGAAAGAAAGAAAGGAAGGAAGAAAGAAAGAAAGAAAGAAAGAAAAAAGAAGCAAAGAAAGAAACAATAAAGGAGAGGGTTTAAAGAAAGAAAGAAAAAAGAAAGAAAGAAAGAATAAAGGAGTGGCCTTAAAGGAAGTAACAATTGAAAAACTAAGAAAAAAAGAAGGAAAGAAAGAAAGAAAGACGGAAGGAAGGAAGGAAGGAAGGAAGGAGTAGTCTTAAAGAAAGTAAGAATTAAAGAAGTAGCTAAGAAAGAGAGAAGGAAGAAAAGAAACAAAGAAAAAAACAAAGAAAAAAGAAGCAAAGAAAGAAACAAAAAAGGAGAGGGTTTAAAGAAAAAAGGAAAGAAAGAAAGAAAGAAAGACGGAAGGAAGGTAGGAAGGAGTAGTCTTAAAGAAAGTAAGAATTAAAGAAGTAGCTAAGAAAGAGAGAAGGAAGAAAAGAAACAAACAAAAAAACGAAGAAAAAAGAAGCAAAGAAAGAAACAAGAAAGGAGAGGGTTTAAAGAAAGAAAGAAAAAAAAAAAGAAGGAAAGAAAGAAAGAAAGACGGAAGGAAGGAAGGAAGGAAGGAAGGAAGGAGTAGTCTTAAAGAAAGTAAGAATTAAAGAAGTAGCTAAGAAAGAGAGAAAGAAGAAAAGAAACAAACAAAAAAACAAAGAAAAGAGAAGCAAAGAAAGAAACAAAAAAAGGAGAGGGTTTAAAGAAAGAAAGAAAGAAAGAAAAAGGTAACAAAAATGAAGATAGGAAAACAAAAAAAAGTAAGAGTAATAAAGAGAAATGATTAGAAAATGGATGAGGGAAAGAGAGAAGGAAAAAAGTAAATGCAATATACACGGGAATGAAAGCTGAGATCGATCGATAGCTCGATAGATAGATCGAGAATAACAGACAGATATAGACATAGACTACGATATATATATATATATATATATATATATATATATATATATATATATATATATATATATATATATATATATATATATCTCGTAGTATATGTCTGTGACTGTCTGGCCATACACACACACACGCAAGTAACTGCCCATTTAAAAAAACTATAATTGATTTATTGACTATAATTTTTTTTACAAGAAACGGATATGAGAGGAAAGCGTTTAGAATGAGGTTTTATTTTAAATTCGATATGGGCACCAGATTTCGCTAGCAGTTTTCAGGAATGGCGTCAACTGATTTCACTAGGAACACTTTCCTTTGAAGAAACCTCCTCAGATGATCAAGCTGTCAAATAACGCACATCTAAAATGTATATGTGCGTGAATTGTGTCTCGTGTCTTGTACAGAACGTGTTTAATATCGTATGAATAAAGGTGCAATGAACGAATGAGAGAATGAAGTGAGAGAAAATCCGTTGAAAGTGAAAGTTCTAGAAGAAGGAGGAGGAGGAGGAGGAGGGCAACAATCTACATATATATCCACAACCAAGATTCTGTGCATCCCAAATATCGTCAATATTACTTTATCACTGTTCCCCACGTAATACAAACACTAACCCTACACGAAACAGTAAAGTGAATGATTTTTTAAAACGAACTACTATTTTTGTATCTGTCTATATGTCTCAGATGAAGTATTATGAATATTTAGATTATTCGGACTGTTACCCTCATTTTCTTTGTCATATTCACAACGTTTCGGCCTTTGTACGCTCTGGCCTTCTTCAGGTGATTGGAATTTGGATCCGAACCTTTTATGTCCGCCACCGAAGTAGATTGTATAGAAACAATGCCAATGAAAATGAGGATAACAGTTCGAATAATCTAAGTAATGTAAATACTTTCTATGTAGTTCATTGAAAACCTCATAAATGGTTTGATTACTTCGGCGCGCGAATTACTTGCCGATAAAGATCAAAGGTAAATGTCGAAAAGATAATTTTGCGAGGATCAAGTAATAGAAGCCGCTGTTCCGCTTTCAACTTCGAAACAGTGTGAAATTAAGTTTAATATTATCTTTTATGTTTTTGAAATAAGTGTAGCAAAAAATTTCCATTGGGTTCAGTATATTGTAATCCTTTCATTGTAATATTTGAATGGACGGGTACTGTAAAGGTTATCAGGGCGGAAAGGGAATTCGGCGAGACGAGTTTAAATTCCTCTATTTCGTTCACTTGACGCTAATGGCCTTGACAAAGGCATGAATCCATTTTTCCTTAGGCTTAATAACTGGGCTCTAAGGTTTGCATACATTCTAGAAGGAAAACTAACTAGAAGAAGATTGGGTTGCGCCAGACTATCTTGTCCTCGATACACTGGTAATGCTAAAATTATGGCGTCCCTAAGAACTTAATGGGTTACAGTTACAAAATCATTCTCACCTGAAGCACATCACCTCTATATATTTATAAACGTGAAGGGCAAAGAGTTTCCTGATGACTGTTTGTGTATTGAGAGTAATATAAACCAAAGTGCTTCAAATAGATACGATTTTATGGTTCCGCCTTCCCATTACTGAAGAAACGGGCGATACACAGGTAGTGCATTTGTGGCAGGAATAGGCCACTGACAGGATTTAACAGTTTTTGAATGGGGAATTATTTTTCTGCTAAGAAAAATGGGATCTCTATCACTGAGGTGACAACTACTCTTGGATTTTTTCTGGCAATAGCAAGAAAGGTTATATCAGGAATATTGTTTTCTTTTTTATAATAATCTTCACCAAATACAAGAACCCCTCAAGGTAGAAGGTTACGGTGAGGTGTTTTGATGAGCGTAAGAAAAGGCAAGATGTACAGTGCATGGGGTTATGTGGGAAAGGAAACTGTTAAGACTTTAAAAATTCAAGAATTGTAGGGATTAAGAAAAATATTACCGGGAGACTGTTCCACAAAGCATCAGGTCTTGGGAAGAAGCTGACCGAATAGAACTTCCTCCTTACTAATGGAATAGAAATGGAATGGGATGACTCCTCCTTGTATGCATGGCATGGTATGGCGTGGAGGGTCCCAGTTGCAAAGGTTAGGGCAGGTGGGATCAAAGAGTATAGCTCGTCAGAATACATCTTATGGAAATAGCAATAGAATAACGAGAGGTTAGCGATGTTACATCTGTGGATAAGAAGTTGTAGAGTGAAAAATAAGTCATCACCCAGAAGGCTGCGTAATCAATACACGTATGTGAGGACAGGGTGATAAAGTATAGCAGGCGGAGTCAGATACTTACTGAAGCGGTACAATATATCGGATATATGACATCCACTTTAGGTCTAGGAAGAGCTTAAATCCCAATATAAATCCTTGAGAGAAGCACCCATTCCTAATGATAGGTGACTGTTCAGGGTCGTTCGGTGGTGGTCGAACGTTACCAGTTTGTTTTTGGCCATATGGAATTTTACAAAACCAGTCCTTCCTCCATTGAGTCACCTGGCCTACGTCAGAAAGGAGATGCGACAAATTCATGGCGTTTACTCTTTGAGAAAGTCTTTGTAGGCTGGTAATAATCACTCACAAACCGCTTTTGAACTCAATCAACACAGGCAATAGAAGACTGGGTAGCTTTTTTCCAGATATGGCAGAAATGAAACATTTGTGATCTGACCTTGCCGTTGTAACGATAGAGTATAGCGCTTCAAATACTTATTAGACGCGTACAATTAACAATATTTTAATATAATGAACTCGGATATGATTAGTTCGGATATATGATGTTCACTTGATCTACCAATAGACGTTCAAGGCTCCATGAGAGGAGGCCATTCCATCATAATAGGTGAACTTTCAGGGTCTGTTCGGTGGTGGTAGTGATGGAACGTTACTAGTTTGGTTTTGGTTGTATTGGATTTTACAAGACATAACCCATTTCTAAGCTAGTCAAACTCAACCCATCAGTTGACGCACTGTATAAGAAATAACGCTTTCCATGGGGATTCTTGATCATCAACTAACAAGGATAACATTACTGGCACTATGGGACCGATTTACAGGCCTTCAACATAACCTGAAAATATCAAAATCAAGAAAGTACAGAAATGTAGATAGCTTCAAGTGTTTTAACAAATGTGACACCGAAATCCAAACTCGCTTGGAATTATTTTAAAAGCAAAACAAATATTAAGAAACAGGGAAATTTCTTGCAAGGAAAGAAAAACAAAACAAAACAGTTGAACTGTTATGCAATATTAGTCCTCTCTATAAGGTAGCGAATGCTGAATTATTTACTCACAGATGAAGAGAAAACTTGAGACAAAAGAAATTTTACTCTATAGAAGGATGCTGAGAATACCATGGCTGAAACATGTACGCAACGAGGAAATCTTAAGGAAAATGGGAACAAAAGAAGTTTCTCATACACATAATGAGGAAAGAGAGCTTAGAGAATTTAACACTCACCAGACAATACAGATAGAAGAAAATAACGAGCAACCTGCCTAATATTTGTAATAGTTACAAAAGATGGGAAGTTGTAGAGAGCCATGTCCTGAAGGAACACTGTGCATAAAAGAAGATCACGGAAACTATTGCCATGATGTCTTTTGTCAGATGTGTCAGATTTCTAACTTTTCCGTTGGACAGACAATCGAGTGAAGGGGTCTGCATATGCTTATGAATCCAGCCTATCAACAAAGTATTGTGCTAATTGCCTCAATGGTGCAGGTGTGTTCTGATTTTTTTGTTTGTGAATCGTCCTGAGTATGACGATGAACTACATCCGGCAGCAAGACCTCTGATCAGAAGATTTTGAGGAGGTTGGAACCACCTCTTAATTACTGTTATTCACAGGGCCACCCCACCACCTGTTAGGGCCCCAACCATGACCCACGCCCCCCAAAAAAAACATTATGAACGTATAAAAATAAATGATTATAGTAAAAATACCAGCAGTACATTTTTATAAAAAATTACTAACAATACCTATTTATGGTAAAATTAGGAACAATACATTTTATCTTTTGTTGAAGGCATGCAATTGCGTTTAAAATATTTAGATTCCGTCATTAAATAGTACATAGGGGTTGATATGCCGCTAAACAAAATCAACTATCAAACAAAAGGTTATTAAACAAAAAGTTATTGTCGCCTGGTTAGATAGTCTAGTTCGTGTGTAGAGGCCACCGCATGACACTATAGATCCAACTTGTCAGTAAGGTTTTATGCAAGAATGGTGTTTGTAAAAGCCACTAGTGAACTTAAAATCTGTTTTGACAAGTGTGACATGCATAGATTTTATTGCTGACCCTTTTATGCCGGCCATCCTGTACAGGTGAGACAAAAGTCGTTTCAGAGACATTCGGCCGACTCCGAGGCCCACGTGCTCACCAGATTTAAACCCCATTGAGCACATATAGAATGTACTGCTGATCTCACTAAATGCCCCGTAGCCAAGTAATTTAGTGTTGGGCAACCCTTAAACATGCCTAGATAGATATGATCACGTAATGACTGCACTGCCTAGAATACTTCTTGCCGAGTCGTACAACCGTTATTCAGTCGAAGGGAGGAACTACACCTTATTCGGTAGTTATCGTTAATTATTTAGCCCTTCAGTTTATTCTGTGTACATATAGATTTGAATATAGAATCAGAAAGTGACTTGACTCAAAGAGTTGAATGAATTAACTGAAACGGAGATATCAAAAAAAAAAAAAAAAAAAAATCATGGCACGTGGAATTAGAACAATCTACCCCGTGAACTAAATAAAAGATTCGGTTCAAAATTTTAGCGTATATGACCTGAAGAAGACCGGAGCATTCAACGGTCGAAACATCGTGAATCTGTCAATAAAGATCAAAACAGTTCGAATAATGTAAATAGTGTAAACAGATACTTTTATTACTTTTAACTATTTTTGGTCACTTTTTGGTCACTTTTTGGCTTACTTCAACCAACGCTTTTATACACCGGGTTATGTGGTTCGTAATTCCAGCGTATATCAGCTGATGAAGACCGGGGCGTATAATGACCGAAGCGTCGTGAATATGTCAGTAAAGATGAGGACAACAGTCCGAATATCTAATCTCAGAAATATAGACAGATCTCTCCTCTTAGATATCAATTAAATTATTTAAATATTTCTCCTGGGGTAGACTGAGTTCGTGAGCCTTGGTTGTCTGTATATCTAGGAGAAGGATCACTCTGATTTCAAAACTAGGGCAGGTGCGTCTCCTTAATCACCATAATGAAAACCCTTCCAGTGGCCAGCGCAATTCATCCTTGTCATGAGGACGAGATGAGCTACGGTTCCATAGTCAACTTCCGAATAATGGTCGGAAGGGAATGTGAGACCCCCACCGGTGTCACTTTTCCTTCTCAATGAGAACCATGGATAAAAACTTGATGTGTGGGCGGTGTGATGGATAGTGACCCGAAATGAGAAATCGGAAGTCCAATCGAGTTCATTAAATGTAAAGAATGTTCCAATAACTTGAACCGACTTTAAATGTGAATTAAGTTTAAAATAGTTCCAAGTTATTAGAACACCTTCTACTTCATTGTTTGCTGTCCCTTTTTCATGATGTCGAGAATTTTATCTGTCATCCACTGTTTTTTTTTTCTTTTCTGGTTTTCCTTGTAATGATCTCGTTTGTTGATGTCAGTAAAACTTCTATTAATGTCTCACCTTAAATTTCCATTCTCATTCCCATTTTATTTGGTATTAACGGCATCAGTATAGATCACTTTGAAATTAGTGTCATTTAGTCTGTTGTATAGCAGTATGGGTCCTGCTTTTGCTTTCTTTAGTTTCCATAGACCTTATACAGAGATTACATATCACTGCAAGATGGTCGCTCCCACAGTCGGCGCTTACATTCCTAAATTTCTTAATTATCGTTATATAGAAGTTTATTATTTCAGGCGCCGTTTAAACATTTGAACTTATACTATTTATTGCTTCTATTGTTACCACACTGATATTCTATTCGCCGGTTTGGTGCTGTGCATCCCCCATGAATAGCACTGTCGCCAAACCCCTTGTTTTAGACCCACGTTAACACGCGGCACCCATTAATAACTCCATTGTCGGTTAAGCTGACATCTTGCTAACGTCGTTATCACACTGACCATTTCCCACCATTTCAATTTGTCGTTCCTCGTCTCTCTGCTACTGTTCCACGGTTTTCGTTAACCATTTTAATAACATCTGCAAGCTTTGGCATCTCTGCGGCAAAATCAAAGCGAAATAGTAGAACTGCACTATGGACTAAAGAGCTTTCAAAGAGGAGGGAAAACTTTTCTCAAAATCTTACTTGCAAATTCTTCAACCGATCGCCAGCGTTTGATTCCTGTTTCGTTCCTTTGGGCGTCCATGTTTTAGTTGTTTCTTTAGCGTTCTTCATTTTCTTTCTTTCCAATCTTTCTTTCGTTTGATGCTTCTTCACAACTTCCTTTTCTTTCTATTTTCCTGCATTTTATTTAATTAATTTATTTCCTTTTCAAACGCTATGAAGATAAACAGACTTCATTCTGGACTTTAACTATGCAGTTTATTTTATTTTTATTCTTTTGCTGATTCTTTATTGTTTCTTCTTCTAGAAGAAGAAGGAGGAGTAGAAGAAGAGAAGTGATAGAAGAAGAAGAAAAAGAAGAAAAAAGAAATTTTTCTTCTTTTTTCTACTCTTTCTTCTTCTCTTCTTTCTTATTTTATTTCTTGTTTTTTTTCTCTTTCTCGTACATTTTTGTATTCATTCTTCTTCGGTTTCTTCTAATTTATACATTTTTTCTTTTTATCTTCTTCACTTTCTTGCATACAACCTTCGACTTTTCTCTCCCTCGCTCGTTTTTTTCTTCTACTTCTATTAGGTTGGTGCAAAAATAATATCGTTTTTTGACGTTAAAAAATACGTCAAAAAACGATATTATTTTTGCATCAACTTTTTCTCCCTATTTTCTCTTCTTTTTTTCTCCTTTTCATATCGAGTTTGAAGTACTTCATATTTTTTCTTTCTCTCTTTTAACACCGTTCTAGTTTTCCTTCTTTATTCTACTTCTTCCTTTTCACTTTCATTATCAATTACGTCATGAAATCTTCTTTTCTTCATTTTTCCTTTTTTTTTTAAATATTTTTTCTCTTTTTCTTCTTTTTTATTTTCGTAAATCTTTTCTCCACCCCTTATTTTTCTTCCTTTCCGATGTTCGACATTTACTTTGTTTGTTAATTTTAGTTTTTACTTCCTTTCTTACTACTCAGTCTTTCCTTTTTGTGATACTAAACGCATTTTTCTTTCTTTCTTTTTTTTTTCGGTAGTCTTTCCTACACATCTTCTCTTTCTCTCGCTCTCTCCCTCTCTCTCTTCCCTACACATTTTCGTTTTCTTTTTCATCTTTTATTCTTGTCTTACTAACCACACTTCCTCCTGGTACTATTCCTTCTTTTCTTCTAATTTTTTTCCTTTATTTTTACTTCTCAATCTCTTCTTTTATCCTAAACCTTTCTGCTTCACTTCTCTTTCACTTCTCTACTCCTTTTTCTTTCTCAACTCTCTTCTTTACTTTCTTCTCTTTCTCTTACTTCACCTTTTCTCTTCTTTCTTTTTCCTACTCACACGTTCCCTCTTTCATTCCTTTATTTTTTTTTCATTTTTAATTCTTCCATTATTGGGCCTATAATCGCAATTCTCCTTCATTAGCCTCACCTCTTTCTTTTTAAAAATTCTTTCTTTATTTCTTCTACAGGTTTTTTTGTCTTCCTTTGTCTCTTCGACATATGCGCACTTTTATTTCTCCTCTTCTACTCCTATATTCAATCCTCCCCCTCTATTCGCTGTTTTATTACGTCTTTCTTTCGTCCTTTCTACACTCTTTCCTTCCGTTCACTAATTTCAACGTTATTTCTCCTTCTTTTCTCTTCCTTTGCACACCTTTTCGCCATGTCCGCCATAATTGCAACCCGTCTTTGAAGTTCCACTTTTATGCCTGCAGCCAACCACTGACCTCCTGTATGTTGATAACGACATACCATCCTGTTCCCAATCCCTTCCACTGAACCCTGACCTCGGTCACCCCAATTCTTAAGCCTTCTCCTTTCACGCCTCCGTTCGGATCGTCCTTTTTTTTCTGATGTTTCTTATTTTCTTCAGGCCGTCCGCAGAGTCTTTGACCCTCCGCGTAAAACAGTTCAACTTGGAGAAAAATGGAGAATGAGAAAGAAGAACAGAGAGAGAGAGAGAGAGAGAGAGAGAGAGAGAGAGAGAGAGAGAGAGAGAGAGAGAGAGAAGAAGAAGAAGAAGAAGAAACAAAAGTAATGTAAGAGAGCAGATGTGAAAGAATGAGAACGAGGAACAAAGAGCGAGAAAAAAAAAAGAAAGATGGAGTGGGGGATAAATGAAAAATGAGAATGAGAGTATGAGAAGGGAAAAGGACAGAAAAAGAAAGAAAGAAAGAAAGAAAGAAAGAAAGAAAGCGAGGAAGAGTTAGGGAAGAGAGTGAAAAGTGATAGTCAAATAAAAAGAGGTGTAGAAACAAATAGGAGAATCACAGAATTAAACAAAGAAGGAATCGGGTTGTGTGAACAAAGTGTAGTCTCATAGAAAGAACGGGAAATAAATAAATAAATAAATAAAGAAAGAAAGAAAGAAAGAAAGAACGGGAAATAAATAAAGAAAGAAAGAAAGAAAGAACGGGAAAGAAAGAACGGGAAAGAAGAGAGAATATACGAATAGAAATAAAGAAAATCGAACAAAAAGAAAATAAAGTAAATAAATAAAAACAATCTAAAATAATTCCGTTTTAAAATACGGAAGGCAAAAAGGACTAAAAAAAAGAAGCAAAAGAAAAAAAGAATGAGGCTAGTTCTAAAAAAAAATCGACGGAAAAATAAAGAGATCAAGAAATGAGAATAATTGCAAAAGAGAACAAATAGTAGAATCGGCGGCAAGAGATCATGAGAATGTTATTCGTTGCTGTGATTGTCACGCATTTCCTATTGTCGCCAGAGGGCAGGGTTCGAGTTTAGATAAAGGCTGCAGGATATCAAAAAAAAAAAAAAAAAAAGGAAGAAACAACGAAACATTAAGTAAAGAAAATAGCATAACAAAAGTGTAACCAAAGCAATAAATAAATAAATAAATCAACCCACCATTTTCTCGAACACAGAAACATGGCGGAAAGAAAAAAATAAAATTGTTTATATGACAATAAGAAAATGAGATACGAAAAGAATGAAAAAAAGGCGAGAAGCGAAGAAGTAAAGAAAAAAATTACAAGAAAAGGGAAAAAAGCAAAAAGTATCTCGAAATATAGAAAGAAAAAGAAAAGGAAAAAATATCTAGAAAGGAACAAAGAAAGTGAAAGAAAGGACACGAATAAAAAGAAAGAAAGAAAAGACTACAAACGAACAGAAAACAACTAAAAGGAAGAAAGAGTTACAAGCAAAGAGAAATCAAAAGACTATGAACGAAAGAAAAGAAAGGCTATAAGAAAAGCGCAGAAGATCAAGAAATCAATGTAAGCTAATAGCGAATAAAAAAGGAAGAAAATAAAGGCTATAGAAAAAAGAAGAAGAAAACAAGAAAGATAGTTTACAAGCGAAGGAAAAGAAAGAAAAGAATAAAAATCAAGAACAGTGACGCGACAAGTAGAATAGGTAGGAAGAAGTTAAAAGAAAGAATAAAAAGATGATAATAATAATAAAATAATAATAAAATATAATAAAATATGATAATAATATAACAATAAAAAGATAATAATAATAAAAAGATAATACTGAAAAGAAAGGCGTAAAACAAAAAAGAAAAATAGTGAAATAATGATAAAAGCAAAAACTCGAGATAGTTATGCAGAAAAAAATGAATTAATAAATACAGAAATTAACAGAAGACGGAAAGTGCGACACTGAAATCCGAAGGCGTATTAGGATAGCCAAAGATGCCTTTCAAAAGCTAAGCAGAGTACTAAGAAATAGTAAAATTTCGCTAGAAACATGGAAAAAAGTGCTAAACTACTACATGATATCTGTCCTCCTGTATGGCAGTGAGTTCTGGACGATCTCTTTAAAAATGAAGAAGTGACTTGAAACAACAGAAATATGACTCTACAGAATGATGATGAGGATATTTGGATGGAACATGAGAGCAATGACGAAGTTTTGGAGGAAATATAAACAAAAAGGAAACTAATACCTAACACTTGGAAGAGACAGTTGAGGTTTCTGGTTTGATACTGACAGGACACACCGAAAGCTTGCCTCAACTTTGCTTAACTTCGGTGATTGTACGGAAACCGGTGTTTCAACGTGATATGGTCGCAAGCCTTATCAGCAGAGGAATGTGCTGCTTCAATAAGCACTGTAATAGGCATTAATAATCACTATGTTTAAGTGTTATTTCTCTCTGTAGTTTTTAACTAAAAAGAAACTTGAAAGAGGAATTTACTCTACTTACCTGTAATAATTGCTACAAAGAATACCTCAGAGAAATTTCAGTTGTTTTAAATAAAAGATAATATGAGCAAAAAAAAAAAAGATCTTTTACAAAACAATACATTTAAATACATTAGTTGCCCACCGTTACGAAACTGGCCACAATTTTGATTTAAAAAATGCTACTCTAATTAAAGAGAAAAAATATCTACTAAGACAAAGGGTTTTAATCGCTCGATCATCGACAGTAAATTTACGTTCTACGTTCTTAAATTTCACCATTCTTGGCAGATCTAGCATCATAATGTGGAATATTTAATCACCAAGATGATAGAAACCGAAACAAACAAATAACGAAAAAAGAATCAGCTCGATTATAAAGCCAAACCACTTTTAGAAAAATGATTTTAAATGTTAAATTCTCAGCATCTCTCTTTCGTCCGTGCGAATGTGTCGTCGCATTAAAAGAGAAAATTCCACTTTGTCATACTTTTTCCCCCTAAAATAATTGTTAATTAAGAATTGAATAAAATTGTACTTTAGTTTTGAATAATGAAGTTGATAAATAAAAACGAACATTAGTTAAAACTTAATCTAATATATATATATATATATATATATATATATATATATATATATATATATATATTATAATTATTATTTTAAAAAATATGTATTCATCACGACAGAGAAATTAACATGTTTCGAAACCAAAATATAAATCTTAAATTAAACTTAAAATTTGAAATTCAGTTCCATTTTCAAGCGATGCTGAATAATAATAATAATAATAATAATAATAATAATAATAATAATAATTTTAATTTAAGATTTTAGTTTCGAAACATATATATATATATATATATATATATATATATATATATATATATATATATATATATATAAGTTTTTGTGGTACAAATTTTAACGATAGCTAGGAAAAAGCAAAATTTATTGGCATTTTAAAAAAGCTAAAAAGAACAACCGGTTTTGTCCCGGCCTTATCAAGTTTATTTTCTGGGATATAAAATATATATAAGCGTGTAAATTAAATTAATATAACGAAAGGAAGGGAAAAAATATGAGTTTCAAGAAAACTAGAATCCAATAACATTCATATCCAGTAAGCATTCCCTCTATTTACAACGGGAAGGCTCACGGGATCTGATATACAAGGACTCTAGAGGTGATATGAGAAGTGGAACCTAGATAAAATCGAAAAACGGTCTGCACTAAAATCAAACACACAATTCCTGCTATTTATTACATGCTCTCTCTCTCTCTCTCTCTCTCTCTCTATATATATATATATATATATATATATATATATATATATATATGAAGACTAGGCCACAGAGCCCCCAAAAGGGAATTATGCAAAGCTTTAATCTGTATTTGTGAAACGATATATATCACGAATAAAGCAATCTTAGAATATAAATTGCTTTAGAGTCTCAAGTATGTCCGAGTTAATGTTGAAAAAATTTATGATTTTGCTTAAACCCTATGAGCATTTTTGATTAGTTCAAAATAAAGATAAATTTTTGACACAAGACAAAGAAAATGTCAGCCATTACATTATAAAACAGATAAACTGAAATAAAATATCTTATTTTACTTAATATGGTTTTATACTAGAATCTGACGAAAATGGCTGCTATATTGTCAGTTGGTGGCAATCAAATCCAATTCTTATTTTAGAACCGAAAATTAAGGCCAAAATATTTAAGGCTTGAACGTTGGTTAATCTTTTGATTCAATCTTTTCCAATTTCAAAACATTATTTGAATTTTCAATAGAAAATATTTCTTTAAATTTTCTGTCTGAAACCATTCATTGAATTCTGGCAATTATCAGTCGAAAACCATTCTTTTGGATTTTCAGAAGGAAATCAATTCTTTGAATATCCAGTCAGAAAATATTCTTTGAATTTTCAGTCCTGTACCAGCATCATTTTTATTGGAATTACAGACTAAAATTCATGAATAATGTCGCTTTTACATTTCTCCGTATCTTAAGGTTGCCATTGGCATTGCGATGTTCGTGACTTTCAGGAAAAAAAGCGACTTAGTTGACAGCAGACACAAAATAATTCAGTCAACTGCTGAAATAGTTCGATCATTTTTACACTATAGTAAATCGGCAGAAGGAACAGTAACTTTAAAATTGTTTAAGTCCTTTTTCTCCTCGCGGTCAGTCACTTTCCCGAAAATGCGTAAACAACTGAAAAGAAGTATAAAAACCAGTATGTCTTCATTCAATTATTCATTCAAACCATATTTGCATCTTGATCACTTCCACTACCAAATCCACCAATGTTAATCTTTTTGTGGATGTGAGTAGGGCTTGTTAGGTGTGTGGTCTGCCAGTGTCCATCTGGGTCTCATTAAATCTTTCTGTCTTTTCGAAAAATGGCTCCAAGCAATTCGGGCTGTTTGTGGAGCCATTTATTTCCGTGTCGCACACTTTTGTTTGTTTGTATCCTTCAGTCTTCAGCTGCCTATGTGGCCGGAATGGCTATAGGAAGGGCGGGAACCTCACACTGAAGTGACCATCTGTCATTGGTCAGAGCACACCTGCCAACCCAGGGCTTTGCAAAGGCGAAAACAGATCGAACATGGACGGATTGATGAAGGCCGGTTAATGCCAAAGTGAAGTGGTTCGGAGAGAGAGTGGGATGTTAAAAGCAAATCGCAAGAGAGAGGCAGAAGAAATATTTGGTTAATCTACGGTAATGGCGCTAAATAAAGCTTTAATAGTTTTTTTTTCGCAATGGAACCGCCTTGTAAGTGTTCAAACCGAGTTAAAAGCAAAAAAAAAAAAAAAAAAGATTTAAATGTTAAATCTCAAGTTAAAAAATCCTTCCCTATTTACGTAATTAACGGAACACTATCTCCCTATACCTATTTTCTCTATTAATACCTGCCTTGTGCCATACATTCTAAGCTTAAGAAATACTAATGTCATCATTCATGATAACATTCAAAGAATATGACCAATGTTCATTTACAAAGTTAACAAGCCATTTGTAAATTTTTGCGCCTGCAAAACTGCTATTTCATGAATGTAAGCGTACTACTAGTTTGGCCATTAGGTCTCACAGTTTTACTGTTGAAATAGCTAGATAGAACTGTAAGTTCTATTCTAATAGTTTCTTCGCCTGTGGAACTTCCTTCCAATTTCTTGCTTCCCTGCCACCTACATTCTTCAAAAACTGAAATGCAACGTTAATCGCCATCTTCTGTATTCCTGAAACCTGTTCCTTTATTGTCCTTTCTCTTCACTAAATACGTCTCATTCTCTTCCACTTCCAGTAACTCATTGCATCTTAGTGGCATTATCGCCTTGCCTAGGGTTAAAGGATTAAAGAAAAAAGTGGACGCGTGGCCGAGTGGTTAGAACGGTAGCGTTTTGACCACGAGCCACAGGTTCGAATCTTACTATGGTCAATTTGTCGAAGGGATGAATTATTGATAACATCAACCTGGAGATACTACCCCCAGCGTGCGGCACTATTGGTAAATGCCTGAAGGTCATACCATGGATGGTGAGTGAAATTGGATAGACAAATCTGTTTAGAAGCCGCCGATAGTTGTGCTAGCGATCGTGACGGAGAGTTTAAACGTACTGGCCTTGCTCCCTCTCAGAAACTGTAACTAAAGTTCACTCATCGTAGTCTCACTATAAACCACAGGTAGGCCTTGTGGGCTTTGAACAAGAATAAACGTGTCTGAGCGAGCGTCTGCAACAGAGATTGGCTAGACACCCTAGTAGACGGGCATACTCGGAAATGAGCAGCCAACCATTACAGATATGAATATTATCAGTTAGCTGTTGAATTTCAAGTAGACGGCATAATGATTAATCAGGATGATGAATAAGGTATCGAGTGGATTAACAAAGAAGAATATTATGTTTAAAACATTTTTTGCTGTTTAAAGAGTTACTTCTTTCTTTATTAGGTTGCTAATATAAGTATTATTCTCTCTTTCAATCAATGTCTTTC
>OZ010586.1:113285647-113290647 GCA_963932145.1 Acanthosepion lycidas
GGGGGGAAGAATTATTGTGAATAATTAAGTTGGATATAGTAGATTTAGTGTAGTATATGATTAACCTAATTTTTTAAAATTTATATATATATATATATATATATATATATATATATATATATATATATATATATAGGATTAATATGAGTAAAATTTTGTCACTTAGCTGATTCATGCTACCTTCAACATCCCGACTCCAGAGTTTCGTAGATGGATCTGTCCGCCCACTCTTCAGGGAATATCAGCAAGTGATTGCTTATATTTCTCGATTTTTCTTTTTTATGCTATTATCATTGGTGTAAGTTTTATTTACAACTTTCTATCGAAGCTGATCCGATAATATAGGAAATATTATCAATTAAGGCATAACATTATAAATTTACTTTCCTTTTTTGATAGGATACGTTTTGTGTGTTATGCTATACTTATCCATGAACGCAGTCGTTCTCGATTTGCGTCAAAAGATCAGAATAAGATGCAGACTTTGATTTATAAAAAGTTTTCGGTGTTCTGTTATTCTCAGTGTTGGTCAGAATGTTTCGAATCTTTCCTCATCTGATACTTGATACTTTCATATCGGCTGCATTTTTATATTCCTCAATCGTTTATTAAACAAAAAGGAATTTATGTGGAGTTTGAAGTTCTTTAGTTAGCCAGACTTCAAACTGAATCTAGCAGCAAGGTTAGTGATCTTAAGGCAAAGTTGAATTACATAGCGCATTCATTCACAGATAGGCCTGTTTTCATTTTGTGAATGAATAATAAATCTTTAATTATTACGGACCCTGATAAAGGCTCAGGTGTGATCATCCTGGATTATCAAAATTATGTAAACAAGATTATGAGTATTCGTAAGGATTCCTCTAAATTTGTTCAGTTAGGCTCAATAGATAAGTTTGACTCAACATAAACTACTGAAGCTAAGTTCCAAAAATTCCTAGTCAAATGGGTTAAAAGTAGAGATTTGCCTACTGACATTTCTAATTTGATTCAATTCATCACTGTCTTCTATGGTTTACCTAAAATACATAAGGTTGGCGTCCCATTGAGACCTATTCCGTTGATGATAGGTTCTTCTCGATATGGTACAGACAAGTGGCTTGCCACTATATTACAGTCAGTTTTCGAATGGTTTAATTCGTATTGCATCAAAGATTCTTTTGAATTCTCTTAATTTATAAAGAATTACTCATCGACTAACAAATTTATGTGTTCCGTTGATATTTCTAGCTTTTCACCTATGTGCCTCTTATTGGGATTATTGTTATATGTGCTGCCGCATTATATAGTTGTCAGTTATCCGCTCCCCCTATTTCAGAGGGTACTGTTATTGGACTTATGAAATTTGCCACGATGTCGGATCAATTTAGTTTCGACGGTGCCATGTACGGGCCAATTGATGGAGCCTCAATGGGTTCCCCTTTGGCTCCCATTTTGGCTAACATCTTTGTAGGTTTCCATGAAGAGAGTTTATTTTCTGAGCCCGACAGACCTGATGTTTACTTTCGTTACGTCCATGACACTTTTTGTCTCTTCGATAGCAATAATAGAGAGAATCTTTTTTTATGTCCCTTAATATCCATCTAGTTCCTAAATTTACACAAGAAAATGAAATTAATTTTTCACTTTCTTGATGTTTTCGTTCGAGTTTTCTCACTTCAGTTTATCAAAAACTAACCTTTACTCGTTTGTAAACACATTGGAAATCTTTTTGTCCCCATAAAAGAAAAAATAAATTTAATTAAGACTCTTATCCATAGGGTCTTAAAGATCTGTTCGAAAACCAAACTAGATGATGAAATAAGGTTTATTTCTACTCTGCAACAATGCCTTTATACATTATCTAATCTGTAATTAAAAATAAAATTTCGGAATTTAATAAAGTCATGCTTTAGTTCAGAGATATCCCATGTACCTACGTCTTCCTTGGCTAGGCAGTATTAATTCTAGATTCGTTAAACGGGTTTCCATAGCAATTACTTTGCTGCTAATACACGTGTGGTTTTCTCTGCTAAACTTGTCCTTCCATCCATGCGCAAAGACATTCTTCCACCTCACCATAATAGTTCATCGATTTATTTAATAAATGTAGCTGCAGTATGCACTACATAGGATCAACGACTCAAAGGCTGGATGCTAGGATTAAACAACACAAGGCTACAAAAATCCGGAAAGCTCAGATGTTCTGACCAATACATACAGATCTTCCATTGCGGAATACCTTATAAATAATGTTAATTTCAGTGTGGACTCATTTTCTATCTTGATTAGGTCTCACTCAAATTACCACCTTGAGATATTGGAAGCTATATATATCTATCAATGAAGCCTTCGGTCTGTAGACAGAAGGATTTTGTCTTTGGCCTCCAATTGATTTCCGTTTAATTTTTTCCCCCAGATTTTATTGATAACGTATACATATTTATTAACCTCGACTTAGCTTTGTTGAGCGAGGTTCGAAACTAGTCAGCTAGCTCCTTCTTCATTTTTCCTTTTAAATATCCTGTCTGGTAGTGTTAAAAATAGAAATAATATTTATGGCGTTTATATATATATATATATATATATATATATATATATATATATGCATTTCATCTTTTGAAAGTGAAATCTGAAGATCCAGAGAAAAAAAAATTCTCTTGTGAAATAAATTATTACAAATGTAGTCTTAAAGTGGTCTGTTTCTCTTTAAATTAATATATATATATATATATATATATATATATATATATATATATATATATGTGTGTGTGTGTGTGCGTGTGTGTGTGTGTGTGTGTAATATTTAACACTTAAGCATCAATACCAATTATTTATGGAAGAAAAAAATACAGCTTCGCGAGCACAAAAAAAAAAAATCAAGAAAAAACTAGAATTCTCAAAAATTAAAAACGAATGCAACAACTTGTCACAAATGTCGAAAGAAAAGAGGAAGGAGGGAAAAAAGAGGAAAGGCTAAATAAACTGCGAGTGTAAAGTGAAAAAAAAAACGAAGGACAAATGATCACGACACAACGCACATCCGCACAGACGGGCGCATGGCCGCACGCGCACTAGCGCACAAACGAACACAATGATAAAAGCATAAAAAAGAAAAATAGAAAAAATATAAGCAGTCAATTGCTAATATCCCCTGAAGAGTGGATGGACAGGTCCGCTTAGGAAACTCTGGAGTCGGAATGCTGAAGATAGGATTAATCAGGTCAGTTACAAAACTTGTATTAATTCTATTAATGTTCTATCTTTGATATCGAGCACTTTATTTCAAAGACTGCTTGCCTTAAATGTCTTTTCTCTCAATATCTCATTGACTGTCAGCATTTTTGGCTTCATACTAACTTTGACATCACTATATATATATATATATATATATGCGTGTGTATTTGTAGGATATATAATAATATTCGAAACAAAAGTGAAGATGACGAGAAAAAGTTGAAAATTTATTAACGACGCGTTTTGCCGAGAGCGTCTGGTTTCTTTGGTTTCCTCAGTTTAAAATGAAAGAAAGACAAAATGTATGTGAGTAAAAATGCCTTGGGATCCCCGAGGATAAGTGCCGACTATAAATCAAATTAAATTAGATTACCTTATCACCTCCAGTGTCCATACACAGGGAAGTTTGTTTATTCTATGTATATCTATATTATATCTGTTTGAATTTGTATGTATGTACACTTATATGCAAGTATATAAATAATAATAATAATAAAAAATACCCTCTACTTTCGGGAGACTGATTTCAAATCCAACAATTTGTAGATCAACTAACAAAATTCGTTTTCTGTACAGGTGGTGTTCCTATCGCCATTATTAAAATGGCGACTGTATTTTTTAAATCAAGGAAAACATTTTATATTCGTTATGTATGAGAAATTTTCTGAAACCTTCTCCGTCCGAATAAGAAGCATTTCCCACGAAAATCTGATGTCTGGTGATTTAGTGAAATTTATAGAAGTGGTTTATTGCTTCATATGAAATGTCCGCGACTGAGTAAGAAAGTGACATATGATACTTTAATCATATCTTTTAATCAAAACACACGTCATTAAATTCAATGAACCTTTCCCAGTTTCGTGATGAAATAACACTATCTTTATAAATCTATTTGCTTTTATCAGTGAGAAAATCTCGTAAAGCCCATATAATAGCCGCCTGATTGTTGAAGGTTTCATCTCGGATGAACATGCCTGAAAACATTAAATCACAGATCAGTTAGATAAGTGTGGCAGATGATCTGAAAACATTGTATATCCCAATACGTCTCAGGTTTGTGCATTGTTTATTCGTAAGGCGAATCTGGGATCTGACTAGAGGGATGTATCGACCCCAGACTTTTATTTTACTTATATGGAAGTCAGGCCTGCTACGCATACTCACGGCTTACGGCCAATCACATTGAAACATCAGTTCTCGTAAGCAACATCGAGCCTGGAAAATATCTAGATGGGTGACTGCTTGGGAATACCAAGTTCTGATTGCTTGGATGTGCGGGTGGTGTAATGATAACGGCACGGAATTGGAAATTGGAGAGTCGAGTTCAATTTCCAGTGGGGCTCGTTATATTCATTTACGTGCAAATATCCTTGCAACAAGGGTGATTCCATCTTTTCTCCTCCCCAGCTAGGGGTTAATTGGTCGGATTTCTATCAGTAAATCATTACTATCTCCCCAAAACTCCTACAATCTAAAATTATTTTCTGTTATTGAACAACCTGTAAAATCTAAAGCAAATCAATACACACACACACACACACACACACACACATATTGTGTAAAAATGTATTCTATTTTCCCCTGCTCATAACGGGAAAATACTTTTCAATTAATTAATTATTCTGGTTTATTATTTACACCATCTATTGTCCTCATCATTGTTATTGTAATCACAACGTTTCGCATAAAAATAATGTAAATAATGATAATTCTTCAATCCAGACCGGATTTAAATTGGTTTGATTCCCATCACTCACAAACACGCACTATCTATCTATCTATCT
>OZ010586.1:113295647-113353147 GCA_963932145.1 Acanthosepion lycidas
CAGAAACATTTAAAAAAGAATTTAATTCATTTGTGAATAAGATCTGAAAGATTAATTAATATCCGAAATTATCTGATTTTTCCAAGAATTTCCAAATCAACATGTGTTTCACAACAAAAAGAAGATAAAATTTCTCATACTAATTTATGGTCATCCATTGACACCAGAAAAATATTTTTATAATCAAAATATTGAAGGTTTTAAAAAGGATTAAAAATAATTTTTACATAGACAATCTTTTGGTTTTCTTCTCAACAGTAAACAAAAAAATTGACGATAATCCTTTGTTTTTATGTTTGGGGAATTTTTTATCATGCAGGCTAATTTTTTATCGAATCTTTGGAGTTACTTATATTTATGTAGTGGGGTGTCTCGTGGAATTTGATTTGATTCTTGTGGTAAAGGTTTGTATCGATCGAGGTACACTTTTTAGAAGTACTGACAACAAAGAAATGATGCAAATTGTCTCCAAATTGCCCTCCATTGCTTTTGAATTTATTATTTTCTTCTAATCTGGTTGCTGAATAATGCTATAGAGCGGGGGTCAGCAAACTTTTGCTAACTATGTGCCGATTTAGAGTTTGAAAATCATTCAGTGTGCAAGCAGCATACGTATTTTTATACAAGTCAAGGTCCATATACCAGTTCTACAATATATTTTATATAGTAATATATAGGATATATACTTTAGTATATATCCTATATATTGCTATAAAAAGAATGCATAAACATAAAAATACTTTAGTATGTATAAAAATCAAAACAGCTAAGTATCTTTGCGTTGTAGTAATTGGTTTGTACTTCGAGATGTCATTTTCAGCTGTCTGCCATTGGAAATTGCTTGACGTGCCACGTGTGGCACGCGTGCCGTAGGTTTCCGACCCTTGTCATAGATTCCAATCTGTACCGCTTTTTAAATCGTAACTGGAGGCAGAGAAGTGGATACGTACCTTTCCAAGGGTATTTGCGAAAAGTACTTATAACGAACTCAGTATGAATTCGAACACGGAAAGCTGGTCTTTTATTCTGAGTCGCTAACCTTTACACTACAGTTTTTTTAAAAATTGAACAATATAAAAAATTGTTTAGAGAATCTGTTTAAACTGAACAAATGATATATGGTTTGAAATTCGCGTTCCCCTTTCAGCACATACAACTGTAGTGATATGTGCGACATATGCTTCTTGTGTAATCAGAATCATCAGACGGAAACGTATTCTTTTGACGTAATTCTTAAAGCAAACAGACAACCTTCATAAAAAAACAAACAAACACTCGACTCATGAAGTTTGTTTTGTTTTTAAGAAAATATTCAACCGAAAATGTCACAACAAATTGTCAAAACGTGTCCGCCTCTAAACAGAAATGTTTTCTTAACAATATACAATGAATCAGATGGAGGCTCAGACTTAAATCTGTGTGTAGAAAACGCAAAAGATTTTTTGTATATTTCTAGGCCTGAAAAATTACGTTTACTTACACGATTATGTTAACGCCTACCGTAGAGCATTAGTTATCAAACGCCACTCGCAAACCATTGTTAGTCTAATGAATTCGATTCTCATTCACTACTTTGCTCTGTCCAAGCTAACTGTTAGAGGGAGTGATTGCGAGCAAAATATGAGCTTTCTAGCTGATCCATAATGATCCATAATGATGACCTTGTGCCAGGCTATGCTAAACTTAGAAAGCTAGATTTGTAGTCCATCACTGTTGTCGTAAGTCGGACCCTATTACAATACAAAAATTCAGTGGCACACAATGCGAATAAGCATGAACACAAATATAGGTTCAGTGGTGTAAAAAGCCATCGACAACGATGTCTTCACACACATTCATGCATACTCACGCACATTCACACACATATCTCTCTCTCATATATATATATATATATATATATATACATACATATAGATAGATAGATAGAGAGAGAGAGAGAGAGAGAGAGAGAGAGAAGGGGAACCGTGTGGATATAAGAATGAGCAATATATGGCAGCTACCATCTTCACGCTTCATAGCGATTTTCAGCCCAAAGAACGCACTGGAGCCGGGAACAGACAGTCAATCTTATATCCAAAATGCCTATATCTATAAACGCTACATAACCAATATTGCGTACTCATACCCTCTAAAACAGCAAATTTTAAAATAAAGCATAATATATTTAAAAAAAAAAGATCCACATTACAACCAAAAACGTTTGCGGCTTCTCTCTTCTTCTTAATATACACAGCTTTCTCTCGTTGGAACTACAATAAACTCACCCCTTTATATATATATATATATATATATATATATATATATATATATATATATATATATATATATATATATATATATGATCGAAATAAAAGTATAAAACTTAATATTACGAGACATATTAAAAACGGGCGAAGCAACCGGTTTCGCTCCCGCTCTTCAGGCTTCAACGGGAGATTTAATTTAAAATTAACACAGAAAAATGTACAATAAAAGGAAGTTGTGGGAGAAACAAAAAAATAGCAAAAGGAACTAGAGACAAATGACAGCGAGCCCCAACAAACACTCACGTTGTTTACACAAAGAAGGATTAAGGGACCCGATGTAAAGTGCCTCCAGAACCTTTAGATGAAATAAAGAGTGTGACCGGGACAACACGGTGAACCAGTCAACACTAGTATTTATTCACCCCCCCCCCCCACACGAGGGCATCATGTGGCACAAGGCCGGTTTAACGTGGGATCTCCGAGCCCGTGGGCTCGGCCAAAAATATGCCTTTTGAACCCTATAAACGGGTTCAGTGTCGGTTTACCTCCCCGAAAGAGACTCCGCCCTTCGGCGTAGACTCCTTCGGGTTCCTCCCTGCCCGAAGGTAGAGAGTTCAACCGATCAGCCGGTCAGCCGGACGTCCGACTTCAGACTGAACCAGTCAACACTAAATTTGGCTGCACAATCTCTGTTCTTTAATAGGTGTTCGCATATGGTGGAACCATAGGTGTTCGGGACGAGTCCATTCAACGGCAAGGTGTGATTTCTAATTTTTGTAGGAACGTGTTGTTTTATTCTCATGTCTAAGCGTTGAGTTGTTCTCCCTATGTAGTCGGCTCTGCAACTACAAACGTATTTATAAATAATTGAATTAATTTGATGGGGAGGGAGAACGTCTTTACACGCAGAATGAAATATAGGCCGAGTTTGAAAAATAATCCGAACATCGGCAGAGAAAAAAAAACAACGACAACATTGGATGAAATTTGTTTAGCTATGTTTTCACATTTGGTACCAATCAAGGGTAACCTGAGGTAAACTGGCCATTTTTTAACAGTGTCGAGCTCGGCACTTCTGAACTCTTCAACTTTACTGTGGATAATCGAATTAACAGTATCAAGAGAATAACCTAAACTATTAGGTTAGTGCAAAAATAATGACGTAATAATGTCGTTTTTTGACGTATTTTTTAACGTCAAAAAACGACATTATTACGTCATTATTTTTGCACCAACCTAATACATTATCCTTAATAAAGTCGATTTCGTCATTCAAGAAGGGCTCAGAGCAGATCTTTAATGCTCTATGTAGGAGGGTTTTAATAATGTTAATCTTGCGCTTAGTGGGACAAAAAGAGTCCCAACACGTATACAACCCTGCGAAAGTAGGTTTTCTATAAACAGAAGTGAGAAAACCTGTTAATGTACGATGTACTAATACATCCAAAAAGGCCAATTGAAGATTGGATTTCTTCATAACAGTAAACCTCAGTGCTGAATGGATACCATTTAAAAACGAAAGAAACTGATCAGTCTCAACTTCATTGTTGAATAAACAAAAGGTATCATCAACATACCGACAATATATTTGAGGACAAAGTGGACTCTTTTCCGTATCTTTTCTTTGTGAAAGCCAACAAATATGTTGGAAAGTGCCGGACCCAAAAGCGAGCCCATAGTAACTCCGTCAATCTGTCGGTACATGGTGTTGTTGAAACTAAATTCGACGGAGGACGTGTCAAATTTCATCAATTCACAAATTATTGACACGGGAATACTAGGTGGAGTCAATGAACTGCGATAAAGAAAATCACAGCAAATATCGATGGTTTCCATTAGAGGGACACAAGTATACAGGAAACAGACATCAAAAGAGCACATGAACTTACCAGAAGACAAATTTCGTAACGCGGTCGACGAAGGAAAAGGAATCCTTTATACAATATCCATCCAAGCACTGCAACACAGGATCCAACAGTGTGGAGAGCCATTGGGCTACCGTGTGCTTTTAATATGTCTCGTAATATTAAGTTTTATACTTTTATTTCGATCATATATATATACACTAGCAGCATGACCCGTCGTTGCCCGTGCTTGATTCAAAAATCGTACCACTCATACAGCAATCACTATCACTTGACTTAAAATATTTTTGCCCTACCTTGCCTTGAAAGGAGTGCCCTTTGCCATGCTGATGTTGCTACATGCCTTACTTCTTGCCTATCTCACAATGCGAATTTTTTCTAAGCTCTATACTAAACATTAAACCTGTTACGAAAAAAGAACTAAACAAAATGAACACAAAACGATCAGCTTTAAAAAAGGACTCGTAACTGGAAAAACCGAATGAAAAAAGAATGTTAACAACAAATACTTTTTCACACCCAATCCAGTTCTGCGGAATCAGAATCAACGTTGAGTTTAAGCAAGCGAATCAGCCAATTGGAGTAAAGTGCCATGCAGATTTACATTTTTTCCACTTGTGACGAATGCAGCTCTCGATTTTTTTTGCATGCTAGTTAACATTCGTGCCAGTCAGCTGTTGGCACTCATGCTGGCCAATAGAATCTTCCTGCCTATTTGTGGCAGCCAGCTATAGGCTCTCACTCTGCCCAGTAGAAAATGGCCGCAAACTACATGAAAACTGCCGTAGAAGCATGAAAAAAATCGATTATTTCCACTATCGATGGGAGTTGGGAAATGCAAAGTCAGTCTTGGCCTTCTCGCTAACTTGGAGCATGTGCATATAAATTTTAGTGCAAATCCGTCGAAAATTGCGGCCGTGCATTCGTTACACACACACACACACACACACACACACACACACACACACACACACACACTCACATCCTGCCTTATATATATATATATATATATATATATATATATATGTGAGTACCATGTACTGCGATAACTCATTCATTTTGCAACAATAGCAAAGATGGCTAAACTTGACAAGAAGCTCTGAATAAAGATAGTTGATGCATACAAACAAGATGATGGATATACAACACTTTTCAAGTATTTAAATGTTTCTACACTGACAATTCATTCTGCAACCATGACAACGACTGCTGTATTGGACAAGAAGCTTCCATTACGTACACTAAGATGATGGATATACAACACTTTTCAAGTATTTAAATGTTCCTACACTGGCAATTTGTAGCATTATTAAAAAGTACAATGAGACTCATTGCGTTGAGAATAAATCAAGCACTAGCAGAAAACAGTTAATTTCTGAAAGAATGGAAAAGGAAATTATTAGAAATATCTCAAAGAATCCTAATTTAATGACAAAGGACATTGTCAATGATGTAATAACATCAGGCTTGAATGTATCAATTAAGACAATCACTAGTTACTTTCATAGAGCAGGACTTTGAGCTTGTTGCGCAAGGAAATTTCCTTGCTTAAGGTTAAACACCTAAACTTTTTTTATTTTTGAGGTTATGTTTTTGTTATAACCCATGTAAATCTTTATATCAGTAGCACCGTATTCCAACGCATAGTTACGTGTAGAGGTTCTGGATTTTTCTGGGAGTAAAATTTGTGAAACATCGCTTTATCAGACCAACATTTTGCTTTGCTTCCATGCAAATTTCAGTGATGTCTTTAAATAGTCAGAGGATGTCGACACTTAAATTTCATGATCTTGTAGCGAACAAGTTGTAGAGGTAGTAATGGATGAGTTTGATGTTGGTCATTATTTTGTAGCGGGAAGGATCATTACTAGTTACAGATGATTAGAATAGAAACATTTAAATTAAATGAATTCAACATTCTCAAAACAACTCAGCATGTGAACTGAATAAATTTAACATAAATAGTTAATTCCGAATTTAGTTTTGAATAATTCCTGAAATTTTTAGAAATTTCGATCTATTATATTTATAATTATAGATTTTTCTAAAAATTGGTGCAGTACAAAATTATTACCTCGTTCCCCTTATGAAAATCATGAAATAATATTGCTTTATGGCAATTGTAATATTATTTTTTGTTAATTTGACATGCAATACAAACAACCTTTGAAAAGGAAATAGTATTGGCCTGATTCTATAATATTCTAAAAGGTAATGAAGAAGACAATATGTGAGTGCCACGTAGCATGATAACTCAATATTTCTACAAGCATAGTGAAGACGTCTGAACTTGACAAAAAACTCCGAATGATGATAGTTGATGCGTACAAATAAGGTGATGAATATAGAACATTTTCCAAGGTGATGAATATAGAACATTTTCTTAGATCGACAATTCGTAGCATTATTAAGAAGTACAATGAGACTCATTGCGTTGAGAATAAATTAAGGACGCAGAAAACGGTGAATTTACGAGAGAATGGGAAGAAAATTGTTAAAGATACCTCGAAGAATCATCACTTACAAACAAAGGACATTGTCAGTGATATAGACATCAGGGTCGAATGTATAGACGAAGACAGTCATTAAATGCTTTCATTGAGCAGGATTTTGAGCTTGTCGCCCAAGGAAAAGTCCCTTGCTTAAGGCTAGAAGCCATCTAGGACGTAGGAGGAAATATACGAATTCTGCTTTATAGACAGATTAAACCAAACAAAAATTATTTGTTTACATCTACTCACTTTATGTATGGAGGAAATTGAATGAAGCTCAAAAAAAAAAAAAAAAAAAAAAATGCCATCGCTACAACTAAACATGGTGGTGAGTGGATTCTGCCCAGGGTTTGTTTTGCTGATTCTTGAATAAAAGCAGTATTTGGCTATTCTGAAAAATAATATAAGACAAAATGCGTGCAAAGCTGGATTTGTAGCATCGCTGGATGTTCTAACATGACAATGACTCAAAGCACACGGTACGAATTGTTACAAAATACTAAACTGTAAAATTAAGGAAATGGCGTACTCTGAACAAAGTCCTAACCTAAATCCCATTATAAATTGATAGGCATATTTGAAGAAAAAAAAGGGAAAAAAGTCATTTGAATTTGGAGGAACGGAAAGCTATTGCCAAAGAAGAATGGAGCAAAATACCTATTCGTGTGTAAGGAACTATCAAAAATGATTAAAGGCAATAATCAAGAATAATGTCTAGAGAATGGAAAGTAAAATTGTTAGAGATATCTCGTAGAATCCTTACTTAATGACAAAGGACATTGTCAATGATGTAATGACATCAGGGTCGAATGTATATTAGACGCTTTCATCGACAGGACTTATAGAATTTTCTAAAAATTGAGGCAGTGCAAATTTACTCGTCTTCCCATTTATGAAAATTATGAAATAATATTCCTCTATGGTAGCAATGTTTTTCTTCTAATTCCACATTTAATCAAATACCCCTTGAAAATGAAATGGTATTTTCCTGATTACATAATATCCCAAACGGTAATGAAGAAGACAATAGATGAGTACCATGTACCGCGATAACTCAATCGTTCTGCAAACTATGACGACGACCGCTGTATTGGACAAGAAATTTCCATTACGTAAACCAAGATGATGGAAATACAACACTTTCTAAGTGTTTAAATGTCCTGAGACCTACAACTCGTAGCATTATCAAGAAGTACGAGGAAACACATTATGTGGAGAATAAATTAGAGACTGGCTGAGAACGCTTAATTTTTGAGAGAATGGAAAGAAAAATTGTCAGAGGTGTCTCGAAGAATCTCCACTTAACGACAAAGGACATTGGGTAGAATGTATAGACGAAGACAGTCATTAGATGCTTTCATTGAGCAGAACTTCGAGCTTGTCGCCCATAGAAAACTCCCGTGCTTAAGGCTAAACATCTAAAATGAAGATTAGCTTATGCTAGAAGGCATCTAGGATATTAGAGTAAATATTGGATTCTGTTTTATGGTCAGATGAAACAAAACAAGAATAATTTGGTCACATGAATTCCTGTTATGTATGGAGGAATGTGAATGAAGGTCATAAGCCTAAAAATACCCCCCCCTACAATTAAGCATGGTGGTGGGAGCATTCTGCTCTGTGGGTGTTTTTTTTTTTTTACTAATTCTGGGCAAAAATGCACATTAAGTTTCTATGAAAATTTGTGGTATTACAGCTTTATTTGTAATTGTGGAAGGGAAGTGAAAAAAGTAATACGCTATATTTCACTTTCCCTCTGCCGTGCGCTGAAACTCCGACTGATGCCAAACCGGTCGGGTTTCGATCCCAGCTTGAGGCAATCGGATGTCTAGCCGCACTGGTGCACTGGTGACATGTGATACAGCGAAACAATTATGTACATGGATGACATTATATATATATATATATATATATATATATATATATATATATATATATATATATATATATATATATATAGATGACGTATGTAAATATAAATGTGGAATTTGAGGTCAACATCCAGTCTGTTTCCTGCTTAAATGCAGTCATCAGGTCATGTGTATAGTGTTTTGGCCCGACTATTTATATATGCTGGTCAGTGGTGCATTATGGCTAGGTCTACTGTATTATTCTAACGGTTATTAGGGTGTGCGGTATCGTTTATGTTTTGAATTCTGTTTCGAATCATTCTAGAAGCTACTGATTGAAAAGTAATTCTCATTCTGAATACAGATTTGTGCTTATTTTATAATGTTGTTTGTTAACTTTTTTTTACTCATTATTTATTATAGATTATTTTGTTGCTATTATTACGATTAACTTGTGTTTATGTGTGTGTTATTTTTTAATTAGTTTATTATTTACTTAATTTATTGATTTGGATTAATTTATCTTATTTATTGATTTTCATTTTATTTTTTATTTGAATATGAACTCCACCGAACAATCAGCCTAATGAGCCACGTAAGAAAACTCATCATCCGAATTCTGATGAACAGAGTACGCAGCAGAATCAGGCCAGAGATAGGACAAGGACAGTGCAGGTTCGTTAAAGACACCGGGACAAGGGACACGGTATTCATGCTGTTATCAGAAAGAGCAGCACAAATGTAGAAGGATGTGTACCCGTGTTCGATAAAATACGACACAAGGATATATTGAAATTGCTCAGCAACCTTGATATATTCGGGAAAGATATTAGAATAATCAAGAACCTATACTGGCAGCAAAAGGACTGCATGCGGATAGAGAATGAGTTCAGCGGATATACAAAAATAGAAAGGGGTGTAAAGCAAGGATGTGCCTTCTCATCGGACTTAACCTATACAGCGAGGCACTTTTGAGAGAATTGGAAATCCTACAGGGATTTAGCATTGGTGTCACAGTCCTAACAATATAAGATACGCAGATGACACAGTAATGATAGCAAACACGGAAAAGAAATTACAAAACCTCCTAAGAAGGGACTAAGTATACACTACGAGAAGTCAAAAGGCACAGTCATCAGTAAAAAGATGAGCCCGAAATACGATTTACAGGTCGGAGGCACTAAATTAAAGCAGATACTGAAGTTTAAATATCTGGGAAGTTTTTTGACGGAGGACGGTAAGTGCGACGCTGAGATCCGAGAATATATTGGGATGGCCAAGGACGCATTCGAAAAGCTGGGCAGAGTATTGAGAGACAGGAAAAATTCTTTGGTAACAAAAAAAGAGTACTGAGTTGCTACTTGAGGGATAGGGGGAAGTAGAGAGCCATGATCGCCTACGTCTTGAAAGAACACGGCACATAAAAAGAAAAAGAAGTAAAAATTTGTTTCCGTGTCTTCATTTTGAGATGAGTTCTCTACGATGATGTTTTAGAGAAAATGGAAACAAAAAGACAACAGGCGTAACATCAGGAAGAGAATTTGAAATTTCTGGGGAACATAATGAGGAAGGAAGGCTTGGAAAATCTGATACTCACAGGAAAAGATTGAGGAAAACAAAGCATAACATACTTGAACTTGTTTAAATAGATAGCACAACAGGGATTAAAGGAAATAATGAAAAACCAAAAAGGACAGGAAATTGCTCTGGAAAAGCAAGTTTTGGGATTTGTTGTTGTTTTCCATGACATTTTTGGTGTGACTTGGCATTTGTTTTTAATCTCCCAGACATATTTAGAAAGCATTGTGCTGTTGGCGTATTTAGTATTTGTAAAGGATCTTTTGGGTGTGTAGTTTCTTTGTTTTCAGGGTCTTTCAGTTACTCCTATGTATATTTTTTCTTCGTTATCTTCTGATTTTACAGTGGCTTGATATATTACATTGTCCTGCAAGCAGTTGCAGTTTAAGGGACATTCATTCTTTGCTCTGCAGTTACAAGTGGGTTTATTTGTGCGGGTGGTTTGTTGGTTGTCGCCGCTGGGTGTTGCCAGCACAATGTCCACTGATACATACTATCATTTTTAGCGTTCTTTTTAGTAGATACCCATATTTAAGTAGACGCTCTGTTTATTTATTAAACAGTATATTAATTTATTTTAGTTGAACACCTAAATATTTCAAAAATATTTTCCTGCTGGAGTGTGCATATATTTCTTTAATCAGGTTTGTCGAATATTCAGGCCAGTGGACGAAAATAAATAAATTTACTGTTTAATAAATAAACGGAGCGTTTACACAAATATGCATAACCACTAAAATAATGTTTAAAGTGATAAAACCTGTCGAATTAACAAATAAAAAAGCCATTGCTTCTTGATATATATATATATATATATATATATATATATATATATGTGTGTGTGTGTGTGCGTGTGTGCGTTTCATTAAAGACGAAGCTTTTTATTTCATTTTTCTTGTGTTCTAACAATTGTTTGTCTTTTCTAGACAGAAAGTGTGTAGAAACTGTCCAAATGTTATGTAATTTCGAGCGCTTTCGATTTTACTTTTAACCATTATCAAGGATGATTTTATTTTTAATTTTTAAATGAACGTATGGATTGTATGCATGTTTCTAGTGTTATGTTTTATTTTTCGAATGCAGTCAGCACATTGTGGCCGTGTTCATAGTTAATATTATTGAGTGTTGGCTGTTTCTTTTTTATTATTAAGGCTTCCGTTATTTTAATTTTTTTTTAGAGTGGTTGAGGTTATTATCCTTGTATTTTCTACTAGTATGTTTCGGATGGAGTTTAGTCAGTTTGTGTGTGCATTTAAATGGGTTCTACACACTCTGTGTCCCGAAAAAAAACTTTGTTCGAAAAAAAGAAAAATTAAATGATTCGCCATTAGTTTAACATCGCTTGAAGAGACACATTTATGCTATTGGAATTTAATTGTGTAGCGATATTTATAACATGTTTTAATATCCTAAAATAAATAATTTTTAGCTCTACTATGTATTGAGTTCTCTTTTAAATTAAATGTTACGTACTGTGGAATCATACTCCATTTGTTCTCATTTTTACCTGAATATATATATATATATATATATATATATATATATATATATATATATATATATATATATATAATGTTTTAGTAACTTTTCAGCGAGTTTTTTTTTCTGTTTCCATTGTTTACCTTTGAGTTGTATTCATTTTCAGTATATCTCACCCGAGAGATCTTTCCGTCCAGAACTCAATTTATTGAGAACATCTCATTTATTGAAAGTAAAGAGAGCTGAAAAGGAAATCGCCTTCACATATTCTCTTTAATCTTAGATAAAACAGAAACGAAAGGGAGGGATGCTGAAAATGGACACTTATTTTTTGTCTGATAAAATAATGGCCGTTATAAATCTTAGATAGATGAACAATGAGCTTCTCTCTCTCTCTCTCTCTGTGTATGTGAGCGTACACGGAAAAAGGCGATATTATACAACATAGTATAATGAACATGAATTTACTATATGTAAATGCATACTTCTTAGGACAACGGTTAGCATCGACCACTAGAAAAAAAAAACTAGGGTAGAAAGATGGTTTTACACTGATTTTCAACACGGTTGTTTGTACTTGACTTGAAAACAGTATTTAATCTCTAAAAATCTCTTTAAAATATTTACGAAAATATAGTAGTAAAGGTCTGTGAGAAGGCTAGCCATTGCTCCCCTAGAAAGACCTAGCTCAATACGGCATATATGTGGGACACTCACTGTGGGTGGGGTCAAGACTACTATAGAATAGTAACTTGTGAGATTGATAGAAGAATGGTGATGGAAAATTAATAAGCCAAGAGAAAACCGTGACTGAGAGAAATAACAAACCAGTTGGGGAAATAAGATGAGAAAAACAGTTTGAACAAGAACAGACGATATATCGGACTCTGGCAAACATACAAAGGAAACAGAAAGGATTATTCTTGTTGATAGAATAAATAACCTCAAAAGATCGAACAAAGAAGAAATATATACACAAAGACATACGTTTTCAAATGAACGAAGATTTACAATGAGAAAAAAATAATAATCACCTCGACAAAAATAAGACACTACACATCTCGCAAAAGGTAAATGACTGAAATAAATCAGACACTAAGATACAAAAATTATTTTTGAGTGAAATATGAGGACATGCAAATAAACTCGACAGACTCGTTGGTAAGATTTTCTTTTTTTTTTGTTAAATATCTCAGGAAAGAAGAAAGATGTAAATTAATCCAATTTGTTTAATATAGAAGACATATTTCCATGTTTTATTCTTCTCCATTATCTACGAAGTTCTTCTTTTCCCAACTATCTGGCGCTTTTTTGTTTGCATTTCTTTGCATATCGCCATATTTCATTCCAGAATATTTTTTCTCTCTGTAACAACGAACATAATTTTTTTAATTTTTTTTATGAAATGAAAAGTTGTCTTCTTTCTCGTGGTAAAACACAGTTAGCCCAAATCATAGGATGTAAGCGTAACGTTTATCAGACCTGAAATTGGAATTGTCACGCCTAGTTCAATTCCGGCTGAGGTCGTTGCATTCACTTTCACCCAAATACCCTTGTAAATAGTGTGAATCTATCCTTTTTATCCACAGCTATGGATTAAATAGATATGGTCGGGGATATTTTACCGCATCCACTGCATTGTTCAGATTTGGCTACTTAAGGCTGTTATTTGTCTGGGTCCATAAAACGGCATTTATCCGAGAATTAGCTTCATATAGAAGAAAGTAGAAACATCTGTTAAATGCTCAAAGAAGAGTAAATCAGCAGGCGTGAAACAGACTCCATAGAAATATAATCAAATAGATTAAAACTTGGGAAGAGTATCAATAATGCGTTATATGAGAGGCCCATTGGTAGGCGAGAGGTCGAAAGGAAATTGATCAATAGACCGAGGAGATAATCACAAAGCCCAATTCTCTACCACGCCGATACAATCACTTTTACGTAAAAAGGAAAAAAGAAGACCACTCAGCAGCATCGAGCACTGGGGTTCAAGCGACTAAAATGGCACCTGCAAAATTAAAACAGCAGCAAAGGAGTGAAAAGGATCCGTGGATAGAAATAAATAAATGAACGAGATGAATCTGATTGTGCCGAGATGACGTCAAAAGCAAAACGCAATTCTTTGTCGTTAGAAGAAAATATATCAATAGAAAATTCGATTAATTTCAGAAAACAAGAGGGGGACGTGAGTGTGTAAAAGACGTCATAAGTAAATACAACTAGCTGGCCTATAAGGAATATAAAGACAAGCACGTCAGAGTAGGAATAGTGATAGACTGAGAATTGCGCAAAATGATTTGTATTCGATCATGAGTATCTTGTTTTTCGTATTTTTTAAAGGTACCATTAATTTGTTGGCGTGATGCCAACCACCACTACCAACAATACCACCAACAACAATAACGATTGTAATAATAATAATAATAATAATAATAATGCGAAGAAGAAGAAGAAGAAGAAGAAGAAGAAGAAGAAGAAGAAGAAGAAATATCAAAATTAAAGAAAAGAGTAAAACATTTAACGTGAAGAAAAATGCTAGAAGGTAATAAGAATTGGATTAAAGGCAGATGAGAACAAGCGCAGAAGAAGAAGAAGAAGAAGAAGAAGAACAACAACAACAAGTAAATGAAGAAACACTGAGAAGTAGTGGAAAAGGAAGAAAAACTGATAAACAAAAAAGAGAAAAAATTAGGAAAAAAAATTAACATAGAAACAAGTTGTTCACAAATATTGTTAAGTGTTTAACGACTGATAAGTAGTAAAAAAAAATCAATTAATATGTTAAATGCACCATTATAATAAATGTTTACAAAGCTTTGTTTAGTTCAGTACAAGGTCTTCGGATGCACACATAGTATGGTATCCCTGAAAGGTGACCAATCTAAATACTGATCATGTTCAACGCTGCTTAACTTTAATGATCTAGTGGAAACGGTCTCCCCAGCGGAATTTGATCGCAAGAATCGAATGCATAACTAGTCTTAAAATGAGAGAAAAAAAAAACAAAAAAAAAAACAAAAAATGAAAAAAAAAAAAAAATTAAAAGCTTCCCTGCGATATTGTAAATAGAATTGAAAATATGCAGTCGGTTACCGGAAATTTTTTCTCTTTGCCTTTCCGGTGATCCAACCGACCAACGCCTATCCCCTAACTTCATATCGCCGCCTTACTCACTATAGATGGCCACTTCGAACAAAGATATTTTACAGATACAACGTCATGCCGGCTAGCCATTTTGACTGACCAACGATCTCTTATCCCGCCACCCTTAAAAAAGAAATATGCAAACTCGCCATAGCAATTTAAAGAATGTCGAATATGCCTGTACGCACAGGCAATCATTGTTCTGATGAGATGAAAGTAAGCGCTATGACAACTAGTCAACGTAAAAGCAAATGATGGAACGAACGGCCGTCCGAATACGACCATGAACTTCCGAGTCCATCGCCTAGCGGTGTCCTTTAATGTCCAGCACGTGACATGCGCGCGGGACCAGTGCGGAAGTTTCTACTTGCGATCCGGAAACTGATTGAGACAATGCGTCCAATATGGCCGAAACATGTAACATGATGCGGAGAACCCGAATCTACGTATCGGAAGTGTCTACATTTATACCGGAAGTTGATATCTTCTTGCCGACTGAAGTCTGCGAGATGAAAGATGAACTAATCCGAAAAGTAAAGGCCGCAGGTGGATTCCTTGTTAATGACAATTCAGAAATGATTCTTTTACTTTTGATTATTTTGATGATTGTTTCGCAGCTGTTTGACATGGAAATATCATCAATATGGATGAAGAAGAAGAAGCAAGGACTTTGATTACAGGATCAAACAATAGATTCGTTTCCGCTATTGACAGACCAGACTTGTGTTGATGGGAACAGTTCCAATAAATGATTCTCATTTAAAGGCAATAAATAGGGGAGATCAATATATATATGTATATATATATATATATATATATATATATATATATATATATATATATGTATGTGTGTGTGTGTGCGCGCGCGTACATCTGCGTGTTTCTGTCTAAATATACGTGTGACAGTCTGTGTATGTCAGTGTGTTTTCCTATGTGGGAGTCTGTGTATGCATGATTATTTCTATATTGAGTTCTACATGTTCAATATACGTGTACACACATTCGTAAGAAAGACACATGTACGTACATGGTCATATTCATAATTGTGTGCCAGTTTTCTCTTTCTTCCTCTTTTTCTCTCTCGTTCTGTGTATATATATATATATATATATATATATAGAGAGAGAGAGAGAGAGAGAGAGAGATAGATAGATAGACAGATTATACCATGTCTCATTAAATAATTTAGACAAGTTTTATCATCTTATTTTTAGTAGGATCCTCTCATATTTACAGACAAGTTTCTTAGTATCCTTATTAAAGGAAGCAAGAAAATAATCATGTTGATGCATATTTATTTTATTCTGAATACTTTCGACATTGGCACAATGTCGTCATCAGGATTTTTTTTCTAAGACAAAATTGTTGTGTTCATCTGAAAATTAAATGTTTCCGTGTTAAAGTTGTGTATTGTATGATTTTTAAATTTTATCATGTAGACACACGTGCAAACGTAAAGGGAGGTAACTAAGTTATTGAAATGTCTAAACATTTAAAAAAAAGGAAAAAAAAAATGTCTCAGTTATTGGGTATCCAGATGCTAAACCAGTAAAAGACGCCGATATCCTCAAATTCTCTCATTCAACAAGTATAGTCTTTGGTACTTTAGCGCCGATTAAGATGAATGGTTATATGGTCAGGGTGAAAAACTATAGACTACCTAAGCAATTTCTATACGGTGAATTGGTTTACAGAAAAAGATCTGTGTACAAGCCGAAATTGAACACATGAAGGCCGAAATCATGCAAAATGATTTGGAAAACCTAGGTCTAGATTATTCATTCTGGAGGAAAGCAGTACACGATAGCAACTTTGAGACTTTTAACAAAATCGTGTTGCGCATTAAAATCTAAATAGAGTTATTCATAAAGATTTTGATGCTAATTTCCTTGAAATTATAGCTGCAAGATTTGAACTCATGTGTAGCAGAACGTAGTAGCGTCTAAGTAGGACAAACTTCAAAAGTCATAAAAGACGTCACATACAGAGAGAGTAGTCATTCATTACACGTTATGCGACTTTTATGTACTAACTATGGGAAAAAGAGACCCAACATTGCCACATCTACACATGATAATGTAAGACCTTGACAGGACTAAAATGCCACATCCACGTTGCTCAAATTTGACGATAGATCAAGCGACAGCATTGCTCGAACTCGGGTCCCAGCTATCAGCTACGTATGTAACTATCTGCGTATCTTGGGATGCTCGAACTTGGCATGAAGTTGGCGGTTATCTATCTATCTATCTATCTATCTATCTATCTATCTATCTATCTATCTATCTACAGGGCGTTCGGACTAAATTTGACAGAGTTTAATGTTTTATTTTTTTAAATTGGTTTGGAATATCTGTAAATAGTGAACGGCATTGTGAAAGCCAGTCACTAGTTTTAAAGATGTCATAATTAACTGACATGGACGCGTGGAAACCACCTGAATATTGGAAAAGGATAAGCTGCAACAATATGACTCGTGCCTGCCATCAAAATGCCGCAATAATAATAGCTGCTCAATGCTCCTTGAACACCATGAAAACAATAAGACTAAAATGGAGAGATGTAACGGAGATCGTGGCTTGTAGGAAGGAAAAACAGCATCTGTTCTGATTGCTTCCGTACACCAGACTATGTCCAACAACTGCAGGAGAAAGTGATGGCGAACCTAGACAAGGGAATGCGAGCTTTGACACGGGAAATCGTTGCAATTTACACCATGAAGTTAACCTGGAATAAGGACCGCTGCTACTAATCATATATGAGGTATAAAGGTCAACTTCTTACAGGAAAAAAAAAAGCTCGAGAAAACCGTCTGACAAAGGTAAAGAAACTCATAATCAAGGTGAAACATTCTGTTGAACAAGCGATAATCTAGGTCTACTCTAATGAGGATTTTTTGTCAGGACCAGCTGCACTACAGCCAGAACAACAGATGGATTGCTTACAATTCATATGAAGTTCCTCGTGACATGAAGACAAGCTTCCTAAAACTGTGATGGGGTGTGTCTCGAGTGAGGGTAATATCATGCCACCTCATGTCTTTGCACAGGATCTTAGGATCAATACAGATGACTATGTGGAGTTGCTGAACATCGCGGTCAAGCATTGGTTGAAGAGGGTGGCTATTGGAAGATCATATGTGTGGCAACAAGATTCAATTCTATGCCACACCTCCAGGAAGAGTCAGAAGGTGTTGTCAGATAATTTCTACGACTTTGGCAGACCCCAACGTCTGACCCACGAACTCCCCTTATTTTAATCCCATGGATTATTAAATGTGGGGCGCGGTTGAGAAAGACATCAACCACACTGCCTGTAACACCAAGAATCAGCTGATCGACAGGATTGAGGAGGCGTTTGAGGCTCTCCCTCGGGACACAGTGAAAGCCGCATGTGCCAGATGCCAGAGTTGGAGCGAGACTGTGGTAGATCCTGAGGGAGGGGCTGCCTTCTTTGAGTGAATTGTCTTTTGATTATTATAACCTGTATGTCACTTTTATATTTTTCCAATAAATTGATTTTTGGCTTAGAAAAAAACTCCGTAAAATTTAGCCCAGACACTATCTATCTATCTATCTATCTATCTATCTATCTATCTATCTATCTATCTATCTCAGCGTGTTGGCTCTGTAGCGAAGTGCCTAAAAGCCATACCTCACAAGTTGACCCAAGCCTGATGAGTGAAATTAGACGAAACTGTTCAGAAGCTGTCGATGGTAGTGCTAGCAGAATGCCACTGATCATCGTGACTGTGTGTGTATGGGGGGGGTGAGCATGCTGGCTTTGTTCATACATTTGATCAGGCCAGCGACCCTTCTCCAGAAACTGCAACTAAAGTCTGCTCATCAAAGTTTCAGTATGAAGAACAGTTTGAGACTGTTGGCGTCAATGAATAACAATCTACCTGAGCAGATACCTGCAACAGGGATTAGTTAACCATCCTAGGTGTACTCGGAAGTGAGCAGCTAGTCTCCTATCTATCTATGTAAGAGGCGCTTCAGAGTGGACGGTCGTTGTTAGCGAGGGCAGTCGTGTCGATCATTACTCATGCGTTCAATCGCCCTTAGATGTCCCAGACAAAATTCGGCACGAAATAACTTGATATGTTGTAAAATCAAGCAACCAAATATAACGATCTAGGTTTGGCTGTAGATATTTAGTACAAATGCTGGATTCCACCTGCAAGTTCTGTCACCGTACTATTTGGCTGTGCTGCATATACCTGCTATACTCTTATCAGAGTGGGTGTCATGACGTGTTTATTGAGCCTCGTATTTTTGTACCCCAGTATCACTTTGTTGGCATGTGGCTCTCACGCACAAAAACAACAGCAAAACATAATAATAATAATAATAACTGGCAGTAGAACCCGGCGTTGCCCGGGGATGTAACAGTAAGAGATAGATCAAGTATCGACCATCATAAAGACTGAAAAATAAAATTGACAAAGATTATTGTTTAAGGCTGACGGCCACGCATGTCTTAATTATTTTTTTTTTTTATGAATTGGTCAAACCCAAACTCAAACAAAAACATTGTTTTAAATCGTTATGAGTCTACCGATTGAATAGAATTTTATTATAAACAATTGTCTTGTAAATGGATTTTTAAAAGCATTCTGAATGGAAAAATAAAGAAAAAAGTGTGCAAGACAATAAGAAACACTACCTGCCAAAAAAAAAAGTGAAGTTTTGTTGAAATCGGTTGAAAAATGTAGGAAATCCGATCCCCTATATAAACGAACACAGACACACACTGACAAACAACCTGGGTTTTATAAGTATAACTCGATATGAGTTGTCCCCCTTTCATTAATGCCTCTTAATCATGTTTTCAAATTGATTTTGTGCAAAAACAATTGTGTTTTTCCAATTTTTGGTGCTGTCAGAACCACCGCAAGGTAATTTTACGTAGTCCTGTGAAGTTTTGTTGAAATCGGTTGAAAAATGTAGGAAATCCGATCCAATATATAAACCTACACACACACACACACACACACACACACACACACACACACACACATCCTGAGTTTTATAATAAGTAAGATGATCTAACAAATCTTATTCATTTAGTAGTCTTTCTGTATTCTTTTACAATTTATGATTTTTACTAATTGAATACAGTAAAAAAATTTGGACACCATGTGTATTTAAAGTAGTTTCCGTTTATTATTTTTAGTTAGGAGGACTTGTGTGTGTTTAGATTTCATTTGTTTACTTTTTGTGTATCGTTCTCTGAAAATAAACGCTGAGTCACCGGAAGTTAACGGCATTCGGACGTTTGAGTAGCCGTCAGTAACTTCCGGCCGGATGCGATACACTTAACCGTGCTTTCAAATTGATTTCGTGCAAAAACAATTGTGTTTTTCCAATTTCTGGCGCTGTTAGAACCACCGCAAGGTAATTTTACGTTGTCCTGTGAAGTTTTGTTGAAATCGGTTGAAAAATGTAAGAAATCCGATCCAATATATAAACGAACAGACACACACAATCTGCGTTTTATATTAAGTAAGATAATAATAATAATAATAATAATAATAATAATAATAATAATAATAATTTTATGGGACTTTACAATACACACAGACATCAGAATCAAAGCTAATAACCCTGACATCATGATTAGTGACCGCAAAAACAAAATGTACCTCGTTATTGACATGGAAGTCCCTGCAGACTGCAATGTATCTTTGAAGATCTTCAAGAAACTATCAAAACATAAGGACCTTGAAATAGAAATCTCTTTAAATTCAAATATAACGGCCATCGTCTGTTCAGTCATGGATGAGATATTTCAAGTGCAAAATTATTACACAAATTATACAAACTGTTGGAAATTATATCCTTAGGCGCAGTGGAGGACATTTTACAGGGGTTTGGCTAAGGAAATGCGTTCGGAAAATTGGGAAAAAAAAGTTAACCAAATATAATAACAAACTTTTGTCCTGAAAAATGTACAATTTTTTTTTCTCTGGACGAGAAGAGGAAAATCCATTTCTCAATCCACCTATAATGATTTATTATTTATTTTAAGTTGAAATTAATGTTTTCATCTCTTCTATTTTCTCCTAACTATGAACAATTAATAGATTTCTTTATTCTTTGCAGCTATATTTATTTCTCGAAAGTCGAAACACGTATAATAATAATAATAATAATAATAATAATAATAATAATAATAATTATTATTATTATTATTATTATTATTATACAAGGAACTTGAAATCAAAATCTCAAAAATGTGGCACTTGAGGACATCAACAATTCAAGTTGTAGTTGGAGCCCTCAGATTGATTGGAAGTTTCTGATAGACTCATTGAAGGGCTTCCTGGTATCTCAAGTCTTAAAGAAATACAAGATATTGTACTCACAAGTACAGCCCACACCTTCGGAAGAGCTTTATCTATGTAAAATATGTGCGATTTTTTTAACTGCTCAGTGGAAAATGCTATGATGCCATTTCTGACTTCAGGTCTCTGATCAGGACCCGGAAAGAAATGAGTATACACCAGAATTCAAAGGGATTAATAATAATAATAATAATAATAATAATAATAATAATAATAATAATAATAATAATAACAATAATAATGGTGTAATAAGAAGAAGGAAAGACAAACATGCATGGGAAGAATGGAAAATTTAATGCGAAAAAAGACTGTTATTTCTTTTTTTTAAACAATTCACCCCAACCAAGGGGATAATGCCTATAAGATCAAAGGGGTTACTGGGAGCGAAACAGAATGAGAGGTCTTTGGAAAGAATTCGACTCCCAATTCTAAACAGAAAAAACATGGATAGAACTTTACTCTTGTTCAAAAGATCGGAGAGGAGTGCGAACCGGATGATAAGCTAACCTATGAACTCCTATTGAAGGAAAAATAGTAAATAAATTTCAAAGTTTAGGCGGAAGCGTTAAAAGTATAGAGTTCAAGTAGATTTTCGAATGGACGTAAAAGGATACCTCACCTGTTTAAAAATCGAAGAGCAAAGCATATGTTTTATAAAAATAAATGTTTTGCTTTGCCAATATTTTCAATTTCTTGGTCATCTCTTGCGTTGTCTATTACTGCTTATTTTAAACTCAATGTAACGAAAGTATTTCTTATTTCCTGCATTCGTCACCGTTCGGATCAATAAGCTAAACATCCTCACAAATATAACATCTATTTTTAAAACAGTTATTAAAATAAAACATGGTTAATAGAAGCAAGTTTTGGTGGATCTAACATTCCAGAAAACAGTTAACATCAAACGTAGCTCTCATTCGCACAAGGTAAATCTACATTCACACTATGTAGCTCTATATTCACCCAATATCATTCTACATTCACCCAATGTAACTCTAAATTCACCCAATGTAATTCTACATCCACCGAAAGAAGCTCAATATTCACCAATGTTATTCTACATTCACAAAATGTAGACATTCACACAATTAAGTTTTACATTCACTCAATGTAGTTTTCATTACTACAATGTAGCTATATATTCACCCAAAGTAGCACTACATACACCCAATGTAGCTCTATATTCACCCAAAGTAGCTCTACATACACCCAATGTAGCTCTATATTCCTCGAACGTATCTCACATTCACACAATATAGCGCTACATTCATGCAATGTAGTTCTACATTCACTCAATGTAGCCCCATATTCACCCAATATAGCACTACATACGCCCAATGTAGCTCAATATTCACCAATGTAGTGTTACATTCACTGAGTGTAACTCTACATTCACCTAATGTAGCTCTCTGTTCACCCAATGTAGCTCTATCTTCACCCAATGTAGTTTTACATTCACCCAATGTAGCGCTCTATTAACAAATGTAGCTCTACATTCATCCAATATAGCTCTACATTCACCCAATGTATCTCTACATTTACACAATTAAGTTCTACATTTACCCAATGTAGCTCTACATTAACCCAATATAGTTCTATATTCACCCAATTAAGTTCTATATTCAATAAATTAAATTCTAGATTCAGACTATGTCGTTCTACATTCACCAAATGTCGCTCTATATTCACCCAATGTAGCTCTACATTCACCTAATGTAGCTCTATATTCACCCAATACAATTCCATATTACCCAATGTAATTCTACATTCACCAATGTAGTTTTATATTCCCCCAATTTAGCTCTACATTCACAAAATGTAGCTCTATATTCACCCAATGTAGCTCTATATTCACCCAATGTAGCTCTATATTCACCCAATGAAGCTCTATATTCACCCAATTTAGTTTTGATTCTCCCATTATAGTTCTACAATCATCCAAAGTAGCGAATGTAGTTGTATATTCACGCAATGGAGCACCAAATTCACAGAATGTAGCTTCAATTTTGTACATTCACCCAATCTAGATCTACATTCAGCGAATTTAGGTCTACATTTACCCAATGTAGCTGTATATTCACCCAATGTAGCTCTACATTCAAACAATGTAGATCTATATTCACCCAATGTAGCTCCATATTCACCGAATATAGTTCTACATTCGCCCAATGTTGCTCTATATTCACCCAATGTAGCTCTACATTCAAACAATTTTGTTATACATTCACCCAATGTAGCTACATATTCACCCAATGTAGCTGTATGTTTACCCAATGTAGCTCTACATTGACCCAATGTTGATTTATATTCACCCAATGTAGCTCTATATTCACCCAATGAATGTCTATATTCACCCAATATTGTTCTGCATTCACCCAATGTAACTGTATATTCACCCAATGTTCCCACACTGTAGTACTACATTCACTGAATGTAGCTCTATTTTCAGCCAATGTATTTCTACATTCACCCAATTTAGTTCTTGTAGTTCTATATTCACTCAATGTAGCTGTACATTATGCGAATGTAGGTCTGTGTTCAGCCCATGTATCTCTACATTCCCCCAATGTATCTCTATATTCAAGCATTGCAGTTCTACATTCACCCAATGTCGGTCTATATTCACCCAATGTATCTCTGCCTTCACTCAATGTAGTTCTTCAATCACCCATGTAGCTCTACATTCACCCAATATAGCTCTACATTCACCCAATGTAGATCTACATTCACCCAATGTATGTCTATATTCACCCAATGTAGCTCTACATTCACCCAATGTAGCTCTATGTTCACCCAATGCACTTCTATATTACCCAATATAGCTCTATTGTCATCCAATGTAATATTTCATTCACCCAATCTAGTTCCACATTCACCCAATTTAGCTCCATATTCAACCAATGTAGCCCATTATTCAACCAATGTAGCTCTATATTCACCCAATATAGTTATACATTCACGCAATGCAGCTCTACAATCACCCAATCATGCTCTACCTTCGCTCAATGTAGCTCTATAGTCACACATTGTAATTCTACATTCACCCAATATAGCTCTACAGTCATCTATTATATCTCTATATTCACCCAATATAGCTCTATATTCACCCAATGTAGCTCGATATTCATCCAAAGCAATTTCATCATCATCCCTAAACCTTACTGTTGCGAAATCAGTTTTTTTTTACTTATATTAAAGTAGTAATTTAGTTTATTTTATGTTTTTAACCAAATGTCTTTAAACAATATCTTTTGTTCTCTTTGATTCCGCCTGTTCAAATATTTTCTTGCTGATCAACCTTTCTCGCTCATTAATTTTCAATTCTTTTTTGGGTCATTATTAAAAAACGTTTTTTCTTGGTTTTATATTATCAATGCGTTCAATTTCTTGTTTTGTGTATTCTCTGATCTCAGTTCATTTTCTTTAGATTATTTTCTCTTCACTCCACAAGTTTGGCATATCTTTATCTTTTTTGCCATTATATCTTTCTGGCAACTTTTAGCAATCTATACATACGGAAATTGAAAATATATCAAAACGATTTCTGTATATACTGAATGGATAGTTTCAGAAGATTAATTCAGTTTCAGCTTCGATTCTTACATCGGGTTGCATTTTAATTGTCTGTCTATTAAATACCTGTACAGATAAGCTTACCTGATAAACGACGAGGCGTAAGTCAATTTATCAAGGAAACTACGACCGGCAGAAATTCATTTTCGTATAAATTCTTGATTGTCCAGATGCGTCAACCTTTTGCGTCGCGTAATTATTTCACGTGTGTTTCTGCTATTAATGTTGTTTCACGGACATAATTAGGAGAATAAATAAATAAAATATCCTAACGGACATGCGTAGATGTGTTTTATGATGTCTCTTTGATAGCAAATATGGGTATGCCTTGGTGGCGAGGAGACGAGAGGTGTGAAGGCACGGCTGTATTAGGAGCTTTTTCATTGGTTATATCGTTGACTTGCAAACATCATTATTCAAATCTCATTTCAACGCTTTGATTTCTGGAAAATAAACGCAATGTTCGTAGGTTATTTATGGTAAACAATGTTTGTATATTTTTAACTTGTTAAAAAATTGAGAGCATTTATTATTCATTGCCATTTGTTATAAATAATAAAGAGTGGTCTTCCCCTGTTTTGTTACTCTCTTCTTTGAGAGAACTATTTATGTTTACTGGGACTCCAAAAGGACACTATACGCAAACATCGTATTCTCAGTTGAATAAAAAAAAAATTTAAAGTCTAAACCTGCGTATTTTGTCGTTACACCATTGATTTTAAAATTATTTCAAACTCCACAGAACAAAAAATGCTGGTGGAGTAAGCTCCTTAATGATGCTAGTTTTTCAAGTACGTAACAGGTGTTATGCATATCATACGTAGTTAGGTAGGTAATAATATACGGACTGGAATTATATATATATATATATTGACATAAAAAATGCTACTCTAATTAAAAGAGAAAATAATTCATTAAGAGGATACTTTAATAATTAGTTAATCGACCGTAAATTTGCGTCGAGGTTCTTATAACGTTTTTTTTAGCATTCTTGGCAGATCTTCGATTCAGTGTGGGATATTTAATGACAAAAGTGATGGAAAGAAAAAGAAAAAAATATAGACAAATGTGGCTAGAGTTAAAAAAAAAATTCTTTCTAAATTTTAAAACTATCAGCCTCTCTCTTTCGAGCGCATGTCTAGTCACAATAACGTAAACAAAACCGGACTGATTAAGTCCTAACGGATGAAACGCGTGGTAAAACTTTTCCAGTTTGTCATACATCTTTTCATTCAAAACTGCACTTAATATATAAAAATTTATATATCGTCACCGCCCCACCTATATATATATATATATATATATATATATATATATATATATATATATATATATATATATATATATATATGCATTTATCTGCATCTACGGTTCTGTTGTTAATATTTCGGTCTCTCACGTGGTACAACGTCATAGAACTGCATCATGAATTTACGACCTGCATCTGCTCTGGAGACCGTTATCGTCGCATAGCACTATTCTATGTCAACATAACAGAATATCATTTTTGATGGTGAATAATTTTGTTTTTAGAATGAGGCACCGTAACAAGTGAATATTGGCGGCTCTGTAATATCACGCCTCTCTATACTCAACCTGGGGCGTTAAAATCTTCTGCTGACAAAACAGAATGTTTTCTCGTAAATTCTTTTCAAATTATACTCTTGGCTCATCTGGAGTGCCTTTGCTTAAATTTCCACTTAGAAATGAGTTTCTATTGAGTGATATGTATATAATTCCGTCCATGGTTTCTCCTATCATCTCTAAAATGGATCCTTACAAAGCATGTGTGCTTGATGGTATCCTTGCAATAGCCCTTAAGAAATATGCTCCTGAAGTATCACTTGATTTCTCTAAACGTTACAATAACTACTTTGCTGCTTCTTGCTTTCCTGCTTGTTGGAAATCCTCTTCTGTAGTCTTTAAGAACACAGGCAAACTATCTGATCCTTCTAATTGTCAGCCTATTAGTCTTCCACCTCCTTTTGGCAAAGTACTAGAGGCTCTAATTAACTCTGGATTGGTTAAGCATGTCACATCGCAGAGTCTGCTTTCCAATAAGCAATATGGCTTTTGCTTCTCTAGATCAACTACTGATGTGTTAAGGATTATTTTTTGTTATTCCTATTTTCTTTGCGGGGATTTCTTTGTATCTTACAGTACATTGGTATATACATTGGTTTGTAGGCAATTACTGTTTACTTGGCATTTAGTCTGTTCTTTAGTTACAGGTGATAGTTGAGTGTCTAGATCTTTCTATGATTTTACATATTTTTATAAGGCTATAACTGAGTTTTAGATTGTTCTGTTAAATATTTAATGCAACGATTGATCTTGGGAAGTGTCGGAAATCGTCTTCTATCGTTCCAGTCTGTAAGAACACATACAAACAATCTGATCCTTATATTGACTCTTTTTGGCAAAATACTAGAGGTTCTAACTTACCCTGAATTAGTTAAGCAATCTCACATCACAGGGTCTTCTTTCAGATAAGCAATATGACTTTCACTTCTCTAGGTCTACTGCTGATGTGTTAATGATTATTACTACAAGACTCTATCAAGCTTTAGATAAGAATGGTGAACCTCGACCTGTTGCTTTGGATATTTCGAAGGCATTTTACAGTTTGGCATACTGGTCCCCTTCACAATTTGAAAGATTATGGTATACTGAAATTTGTCTTGAATGGCCACTCTTCTAGATCATTTTACATAAAAGCAAATGTTTCCAGGGCTCTATCCTTGTACCTACGTTGTTTCGAATTTTCATAAATAACTTTCTTGGTATCACCAGTTTTCAACTCAGTATCTATGCTGATAACACAACTATTTCCTCCTGTCCTAATCGGTTCGATAAGGTCAAATTATGGAAGAAAAAAATGACCTACAATCAGTTGTTAAATGGGGCAAGGAGTGACTCAAAAACGAAACCGCTCTCTTTTAATCATATGAGAGAACCCTTTTTACCTTCCATCAGCATGGATGATGTTAACTTCCACGACTCAATGACTTATTGACATTTTCAGTTGACATGAAGTGAAAAGAGTATATTGGATCAATTGCTAAATTTGCAGCTAAGAATGATGGTGTACTATGTCTCTTTAGAATCTATCTTACATATTTATAAGTCCTTGCTTTGAAAATTACAGACACATCTGGTCTGGTGCTTCTAAAATCCAAAGAAGAATCTGCAATGTTATTAGTCCTGACCTGGAATCTCGCCTTCAATCTTTTTCCCACCGTCGTAACGTAGCTTCCCTGTGCCTTTTCTATAAATAATTTCCTGGTAATTGTTCTGATGAACTTTTCGGTATGGTATCTAGATTTTATGAATTTAAGCGCAGTACTAGATTGGCGGCAAGGTCTCATCATTTTGCAGTAGAAATGGCTAAATGTAACCGTAAGTTCTGCGTTAACAGCATCGTTTATGGGATTTCGCATTTGTGGGACTCTCTTCCGGCTTCTTGCTTCCCAGTCAACTTTGATTTTCAAAAATCTTAGGGTAATTCCAATCAGGTGAGCAACGACGAAGTTTTAGAGAAAATGGAAACAAAAAGGAAATTTATACTTAATACCAGAAAGAGGCAAATTAAATTTCTGGGACACGTAATGGGGAAGGTGGGTTTGGAAAATCTGTCTTCCTGTATGGCTGCGAAAACTGGACAGTCATTTCGAAGTTTAAGAAGAGACTTGAAGCAAAAGAAATGTGGTTCTACAGAAGGCTGCTGAGGATACTATGAGCAGAACATGTGAGCAACGACGAAGTTTTAGAGTAAATGGAAACGAAAAGGAAACTTAACCTTAACACTAGAAAGAGGCAAATGAAATTTATTGGACACGTAATGAGGAAGGAGGGTTTGGAAAATCTGATACCCACAGGACAGATTAAGGGATAGAGGGACGGAGTAAAGCAGCGCGTAACATACTTGATGTGCTTGAGTAAATGGATAGCAGAACAGATTTTGGGAGAAATAACAAAAAGACAAAACTTATGAAGAACTACAAGGGATAGGAAGATGTGGAGGACTATAAACGCATATGTCCTGAAGGAACACGGCACATAAATAAAGAAGAATGTTCTGTATTACTTCTTATTGTCCTCCCACCTTAATATTCAGTGGCGTCCGGTTTTCAAATTCCAGTGAGGGTTTGGCAATCAGAGAGGAAACTTATTTCTGTAATCGTTTTACTTTTGAAATTGAATTAAGCAAAATAAATTTTGTTTCGCGTGTGCAATAGTATTTTCATAAAGGTTCCAGAAAATTCCTGCCAACAAAACAAACGATCTACAATAAGTACAGGACATTTGAAACAACAGGATATTTGTTTAAAGGCTAAACTTGGAAACCGTCAAATATCTAGAGAGCAATTTTAACTGATGACTCAGGCGGTGCACATGAAACACATAGAAAAGATGCTGAAATAAATAGTTTCTCGATATAACTGTGAATCATTAATGGCAATATTTTTAATAGTTTCAGTTTAATATAACATTTATTTTTTATTTCTTTTCTAATATTTAGAAACAAAGAAAAGAGTGCTGAACAGTTATGTAATATCAATCCACTCCATGACAATGAATGCTGGACAATTTCCTCACCGATGAAGAAGAGACTTGAAGCAACAGAAATGTGGTTCTACAGAAGGATGCTGAGAATATCATACAACTGATGAGGAAAACGGAAACAAAATGACGCTTATGCTTAGAATCAGAAAGAGACAGTGAAATTTCTCGGACAGATAATGAAAAAAAAGAGGGTTTGGAGAATTTAACACTCATATTGAAGACAAGAGAGACAATGAGAAATGGCGAGTAACAAGCCTAACAAGTTTGTGTTAATGGATGGTAGAACAAGGAGTAATGAAAAAGAGTTGCTAAGAAAATAAAAAAAAAATTATCATTTCACCCTAAGTAAGGCGATAACTACGACAAAAGGGGGTTAATGGGAGTGAAAGAGAATAAGAAAACTACCGCAGAGAACGGACAATAAAAGAACAGGATTCAGGAAGACAGAATATGGCGATTGACGTTGTATTTCAGTTTATGAAGATTGTAGGTGACAGGGAATCAAAAAACAGGAAAAGAACCCCACGGGTGACAAGTGCGGGAAATGAAACTATTAGAATAGAACTTACGGTTAAATCTATCTAGTTCAACAGTAAAACGGTGAGACCTAATTGCCAATCTAGTAGTGCGATTAAATTCATTCAACTGTGGTACCAAGAAGGAAAGCTCATCAGAACAATAGCCATGAAAATATTCATAGAAAAGACAGTGGGAAAGTGACTGAAGTAAATCTCCTAAGTCAGGATCAAATAAGAAGACGTGGAGAGTCATGGTCATCCACATCCTGAAGAGAGACGGCATATAGAAGAAGAATTAATCAGTATATCGTTACTTGATAAATAACTGTCGATATCTTTATTCACATATATATGATATATTAATCAAACTGAACCGTTCTGGTAGTAACTAGTGCTATCTGTTCATTAAGGCTGTTGGCGATCATGGCTCTCCACAATTTCCAGTCCTTTAAAGCGCTTAATAATATTTTTCTTGTTATCTTTCCTAAACCTTGCTCCGCCATTTATTTAGTCAAGTTTGCTAGGTAGGTTATGCATTGTTTTCCTTTCTTTTTCGCCTACAATTTGTTCTGAGTATCAAAATTTCCAGGCCGTCTTTCCTCATTATGTGTCCTAGAAATTTCAACACTCTCTTCTTGATTTTAAGTATAAATGATGCTTTGCTTCCATTTTCTCTAAAACATTCCCGTATCAATTTTGACTTTTTACTCTTTCCCCTAATCACTGTCCTTCCATTTTCGCCAAGCTCACTAAGTTATTCATTGTTTTCCTCTGTCCTTCTTGCGTTCAATCTGTCCTGTGAGTATCAAATTTTCTAACCTATCTTTTCTCACTATGTGCCCTAGAAATTTCAATTGTCTCTTCCGGTGTTAAGTATAAGTGACCTTTTTTTTCCTATTTTCTCTAAAACATTCCTTATCCTTTTTTTTTTTTTTTTTTTTTTTTAGTGCCACTCCGTTTTTGGAATATAGGGTCACAACTGCACAACGCTTGGTGTTGCTGTAGTTTCTACAGTAAGTAGGTTTTTATGGGATGGAGTTGCCAGCCTCACTTCCGACCGGTTTCGAATCGAGAATTGTCTGATTACCAACCAAGGCCAAGGAGACCGAGGGTGCCTTGCTGTTTAGCACAACGAACACACCTAAATTCACCTGTTCCGAGCCGATAGCCGCTACGCTAGCATCGTGTCTAAATCAATATCAGCATAATATTAATATTAATATAATATAAATAAATATAAATGACTAATATAAGATTATTATTATAAATTATGTTAAAAAATCTGCTCTGAATCGTAAAATAAAGATGTACCAAAACTATGACATTATTTAACTTCTGATCAGCGATACCCAATATTTTAGAAAGAATTTTTAATTTTGTGTGTGTGTGTGTGTGTACAAACGTGCCATTTTTTAAAAATACGGACGTCCATACACACTATAAAATAAGAGCGATAACTATAGTAAATTTAAAATTTATTGATCATTTTCTGATATTTTTTCAACAAGCTTCTTCGTAAGTTAGACTATAAAGCCAAAGTAACTAAAATTCAATAAAATATTAGATTGCTTAGAATATTTTCCAGAATTTTAAAGATTGTATAAAAAACGGCGTTCCCGTTATATTCGTCAAGTAATTGTTGCTGTAATTGTCCACCTACGAAAAGATTTCCAAACGTAAGTCTATCGGGAGAGTCGTCAGCACCTCATAGAAAAAAAAAACGCACCTCATGTTAAAAAACGCATTTCTGCAATATTTTAAACTAAAAGTAATATTTGTTTCAAATCTGATTAATTAAACTTTATATCAGCTAATCCTCTTCAAAGAAAATTTTAGAAAGGTATATTTTATATTTTAAAGATTTTTTAATAAGGAGAATTATGTTGACAGATTTGTAAATATGGACGATTTAAACTATTATTAGCAATTTAAAAAGGCATTGCAATCAATAGAGCAAAGGTTTTGTTTACTGAATATATGAAACTTAATCTACTAGCTTGAAATTAAAACTAAAATAAAAGCTTCAAGAAAGATGCTTCATTTTTAAAAATGTATTTTAAACCTTAATTATCGCTTTTCTTTGGAGTTACATTTTTGAAAAGAAATATTAACAGTTTACCTTGGATTAATTTACATTTATTATTAAAGACACTAAATATGACTCGTTTCTTTTCTTTTCTTAGAACTTGTAGTATTTTTATTTTATCTTCATTATAGAATTATAGGTATCGTCTTGATACACACAGGCATACACAGACACACACAGATACACAGACACAAACACACATACATATATATATATATATTAAGGTGATGACTGACACTTTGTAAAATGATTGATTTCCTGTATCATAATGCGATGAACTTTTATTAAAAAAATAATGATGAAGTGTTTAATTCAGTTTGTTCTATTAAAATGTCACGCCCAACACGAAATTTCTAAAATCGTATAGAAATATAGTCGTACTGTGACTTTCTGGGGCCTTCTAGAATTTTCTGGAACCTTCTAGAAACTGTTTTTGTTTATTTGTAAGTTTGTATGTTATGATATAGCTATAAATTATCAAATGTGCCAAAAAGTACATAAATACTATACAATTAAATCATTAACAAATTGAAAAATAAATATTCTGAAATATTTCGATTTTATTACACTTATTAAGTCTCTGGTAAAATCGATTTTTCGGTCTGGGGTGACCTTTTTCAAGAAGTAAAACAAATTAATACCTTCTTCATTACTTTTGAACAAATGTTAATCGATTTATGATGCAGGAACATAGGGTTACAAAAAAGTCATAGAGAGAAAGAGAGAAAGAGGGGGATAGAGAGTATGAGTGTGTGTGGACATGGGAATCGACACTACATCGTGAATGTCAATTTCACGTTTCAATGTGATCTTCAGATTTTGCGCGTCCTCAAATGATTGTTTTTGTACGACATGCCAATCCTTGTTGGATTTTTTAATGGATTTTTATGGGACACCGAGTGAGGATCCAACCGGACTAGCCTCGATAACCATTTCCGCATACTAACGCGGTTAAATGCCTTCCTATGTTTGTGGGTGTGTATGTCTCTGTATCCGTGCGTGCGTGTTTTGAAAGGCGTTTAAGACAGTAGGATATTATGATATACAAAGATAAATATTGTATTTATTTGCTTTCCCACGAGTTTCCATATGAACAGACTGTAGATTCCTTATAAGGTTGACTGATGATATTTGTATATTAAAGGATGTTATTTCACTTCAGACGCGTTGTTGTATAGATGAATCTTTTATGTAACATAGAAGCGTCCTCAACTAGAGGTGCTGTCCTTTCGAGCAAGTCACAGGTGGTTGAGATAGCGAGAGAATGAGGTGATTGCCAAGCGAGAGAAACCGAGGAAATTGGGGGTGGGGAAGAGGAGGAGGTAAATAGAGGAAGGAGTGGGGTGGGATTGGGAGAGTGGGGTGGGTGCCTAACAATTATCTTCTTTTGGCAGATTAAAAGATATTAAGAATTCGGGTTAAGCCGGACATGAACACACACACGCACACAAACACATCTGTTCACAAAAATAGATACAGATTTACACATACGCACACTCACATACATGCACGCACTTATATTATTTTACAGACATACCTTATTTTCCTGTATATGTGCACACTAACTCTCCTTTCCACACACACACAGACACAGACAAATATACTTTTTCTATATGTCGTGTCTCTTCAAAACGTTGGCGATCATGGCTCTCCACAATTTCTTGTTGTTTGAAGCTCTTAATAAAATTTGTCTTTTACCCATATCTCCCAAAACCTGCTCTGCCATTTATTTACTTAAGCTCTCTAGGTAGGTTATGCGTTGTTTTCCTCTGTCCCTCTTGCCTTCAGTCTGCCTTGTGAGTATAAGATTTTTTGAGCCCTCTTTCCTCATTATTTACTCTAGAAATTTCGACTCTCTCTTCTTGATGTGAAATAAAAGTCCCCTTTTTGTTTTAGTTGTCTCTAGAACTTCGTCGTTGTTCACATGTTCAGTGCATGGCATTATCAGAATCCTTCTGTAGAAAACAAGCAAGCACACACCCAAACACTTAGACTAAGTACCACCACGAACTTCCTAAAAAAAGCATTTTAAGTAATTTAATTGTTTTCTTTGAAGTTAAATTTTGGTTTTATTTGAAAGATAGTGGCCTAAAACGAATCTGCACGTAAAAAAAAAACAAACAAACATTTTAAAACATTGGTACGTTCAATCGTCACTCATCGAACTACCATTATAGACGGAAAAGGTAAAGAACAAATTTTAAAATCTCTTCAAAATTATAAGAAAGTATCTCCCCTTGCTACTGCTACTAATGGAAGATTCTATTATCTACTTTTAATGGCATAATCCAGTTTTCGCACCAAACAAAATTTGGCGCATAATTACGAACGGTAAGTCAGGAGGCACAGTTGAGGAATCGGAGAGCTGAGTTCGAATTCCAGTCAAATCCATTACATTCACTTACGTGCTAATACCCTTACAGATGGCTCCCGAAACAAACAACCTTTATTTCAATGGTAGACAAGTGTAACAAACTGTTTCTAACTGAAATCTATTGGAATTGGCACTATTGTCTGACTATACTCACTAAAAGTACGATTTTTTAGCAACTCTCTTAATTCAGATTTTGATGTATATGTTATTGCTGTATATAAAATATCTTTAAACTATTCAATTTTATCGTCATCTGCCCGACTTGATGTGGAAGTCATTAAAAATCCCATAAAATACAATAATTGTTTTACAATAAACGAGTAAATTTATGATTTTCTTATTCTGAACGTAAGAGTTATTGAGTTTTCATATATCGTATTACTCTTCTTAGTCAAAGATGTTAATTCAAAATTATTACCTTTTTGAATTTCCATACAAAAATAATTTAACACTTGCAAAAATGAAAAATAAAAGAAACTTTAATAGCTCATAGACAAAAAGTGACATTAAATTTTACATTTGTCGATTCTTAATTGCTTCTATTTAATGAAAGGAAACCGTCGAAGAGCAATTTGGTGAATTACCAAAAGCAAGCACCAACATTTTTTTTTAAGTTGCTGCTTTTTATTTAGCTTTATTAAATTGTTTTTGATGTTTCAGAAGGAATTTTCAATATGTTCACACTTGATACCATGTCATTTATTTTTACTGAAATATCTTCAGGGATGTTTTATATATATATATATATATATATATATATATATATAACTGAAAAAAATTCCGAACACCTGCCTCTGTTTAAAATGTACGCAATATCGAAAAATGGGGATAGAATTGCTCGCCACTCCCAAGAATATTTCCACAAATTTGTTCTCATAAAATAACCTATTCAGCACACAATCAATTCATTAATTAGTTCGTTAGCTCTGAAAATTTCCTTTAAATTTAATAAATCTTTAATTGAAATATTGAATATCGAAGATATTTTTGATTAGTTAAAGAATGCTGCATAGATCGATAGAAGTGATGTCGCCAAATCTGGTGAATATGCCACGTGAAGAAGAATTTCTCATCTTAAATGCATATGGATTTTTCGGTCCAGAAATTATGTATGGACACTTGGACTCCCATGTCTCTTTTCTTAAATTGCAACACCCACATTTCGAAGGTGACGACCGCAGTGTCAATTTCCTCAGGTTTCTGCAATTCGTGAAACTCGATGGATTTCTAATCCAACGGAATGTTAATCGATAAGGGTGAGATTAGCCGTTTCCTTATAAGGAAACATTCGACATTCGTTGACCAAACAGCGGCAGTCTCTGTTTAAATTGATAAAATCTTTCTTGTAAGATATACTTTTTAGCGAAATAAGATTCTCGAGTTTACCAACTCATTTCTATTTCTAGTACTGATGGAAGTTTCCTTCCTAACCTTTTATTTAAGGTAGTGTGGAAGGTCAATATCTCGAAAAAAAAGAGGAGACGAGGGATAATTTCAACAACTAATGCATACATTTTCGCAATCACCTTTAGACTCATCCAACTCTTTCTAAATCCTCTGCACTTTCCTAAGGTGGACACGGAAACACTTTGATATTTTCGTATTGAAGCTTCATGCGCGAATGCGAAGCAGTGCAAAATGCCGTTTCAAAATTTCTGGCGGAGTTAATAGCATCATAATGTTCTTTTTTTTTTTTTTTTTTATCATAGACGGTCCCCAACTAACCCTACTATACTGTGCAGTCGACAAAATAAAAAACAAACATCGCGCATGCGTGAAATAAAAAACAAAAATGACGACTATTTGCCCATCGCACCCTATATATATGTGTGTGTGTGTGTATATATATATATATATATATATATATATATATATATATATATATATATGAAGATATAGATATTGTTTCTAACGAAATATTTTTGTCACTGAATTCTCTGCTTTATTTTTGGGATGCATCTTTGGCTATCCCAATACGTCTTCGGATCTCAGTGTCGCACTTTCCGTCCTCTGTTAAAACACTTCCCAGATATTTAAATTTCTGTAACGGCTATAATTTAGTATCCCCGACCTGTAATTTGCCTTTTGGGCTCATCTTTTTTGCGGATGACCATGACCAACAGATATAGATATATATATATGAAGAAATATAGCTTTAAGGTGTGCTATAGTTATGGAATAAAGTGCTCAATATCAGAGATAGAGCGTATTTAAATACAAATATAAAAGTGAACAATGAATTCAACACTCAGAGGCGATAGGCTGTTTCATACTGGACGCAATCGTCAGGCGGCCTGACGATTGCGTCCAGGTCTGTCTGTTTCCTATTATTGTATTCTTCCCTAATTCCAACCCCCACCCACCCACAAATTAAGTAGACAGACCTTATCGGTTCGTTTTAATCAAATTTGTTTCCATGAATAATTCCTACGTAAGTGTACCTTAGCGCACACATATATGTATATTAGCACGTGTGCGCACACATATATGCTTGAAAACAATTTTTTAATTCCAATTTTAATAATATATGTTATTTTTTAGATTTACTTTTTTGAAAATTTACCTTTTGGATAGCTTAATGCTGTGCGAATTTTCAAGATGTCTTCGATTGGTATTCCATGATGTCTTCCGTTGCATACGGGTGGCTTCAGATTTTGATGACGTTCATGTTTCTAATATCGTTTATTACAAATCTGGTATCTCAAAATTACGGCCTTACTTCAAATATTATGCAGCAATATTTTCTATGTCCTTGTGCCAACCTGAGAAAATGCCTATTGAAGCATACGGTGGTATTCCAGTAAGGTCACGTTGTTCTTCGGACTTATTGTCGAGGATTTGGGGTCTGGATGACATGTGATGGTGTATTTGCGGGGGTGGTGGATGAGTGGGTGTTGCGGAAAGAAGATTAAAAATGAGGCGGCGAGGAGGGCAGATAAAAAAAAATCGATGTGTATAATTAAAAATGTGGATTAAAATGGCATCAGGAGACCAGAAGAAAGAAGGAAAAGGAAAGAGAAAAAGAGAGGAAAGAAGAAGAAGAAAACAAAGAGGAAGAAAGAGTAATGAGTGGAACAAGAGAGACGAATGTGATTGGTAAATGAGAGAGAAGGAATAAAGAAAAAATACGGCAAAGTGATGAATGAAATTTAAAAAATTCAAGAAAAGAAAAATTGAATGAATTTAGATAAAATGAAAGAAAAAGAGTGTATAGAACCGGGAAAGAAGCAAAGAAAAATAAGATTTTATTTTACAAATTTTTCTCTCATTACAAGGCCCAAGAGGCATTCGAGGTAGAGGATTACTGAATGAGGTTCTTGTATGAACGTAGAGGGACGATAAGATATAAGGATAAACTACAATAAGACAGAATGCATTGCCACCCGCAAAAAAAGATGAGCCCAAAATGCAAATTACAGGTCGGGGATACTAAATTATAGCCGTTACAGAAATTTAAATATCTGTGGAGTGTTCTAACAGAGGACGGAAAATGCGACACTGAGATCCGAAAACGTATTGGGATAGCCAAAGATGCATCCCAAAAGTTAAGCAGAGAATTAAGTGACAAAAATATTTCGTTAGAAACAAAGAAATGAGTATCTGTCTATATTTCTGAGATGAGGTATTATGTACATTATTTACATTATTCAGACTATTATACTCATCTTTGTCGCCACATTTGTTGTAGGCTCCGGCCTTCTTCAGGTGGTTAATTAACAGGAGATTGATAACTGACAGTCATTAAACATGTCACGTAGAGCTAGAACATTCTACCCCAGTGAGCAAAATAAAGGGTTCAGTTCGACATTCCAACCACCGATAATTACCGTATATACTTGTGTATACGTCTACTTCATATATAGTGCGACCCCTGATTTTTCTTTTTTTTTTGTGGGGGGAAATCTGATTTTTTTCATATATATCGTGCATAGTTATTCCGCTGAGTCGAGCGAGGGAATTTTTCTGGCCAGAATCTATTTTACATATTTAAAAGTCTACCATTCGTCCTTCCTTTGAATATTGCTCCTACATCTTGGTTTTGTGATCCTAAAATATATATTTCGAGATTCTTGATAAAATCCAAAGAAGAATCTGCAATATTATTGGTCTTAGCCTGGTATCTTGATTTCACTCACTTTCTCACCGCTGTGACGTACATTCCCTGTGCACTTTCTATAAATATTTTCATGGCAGTTGTTCTGATGAACTTTCCTCTACGGTACATAGACTTTTGAATTTAAGCGCAGTACTAGATTGGCGGCAAGGTCTCATCATTTTACAGTTGAAATGTAGCCGTAAGTTCTATGATAACAGTTTCTTCTATCGCACTTCTCTTTTGTGGAACTTTCTTTCGGCTTCTTACTTTCTAGTTAACATTGATCGTCAAAAATTTAAACGCAATGTCAATCGTTATCTTATGTCGTCTTAAGTGTTGTTCTTTTATTGTTCTCTTTCCTTAATTGTAGTTTTTCTCATATTCGCTAACACTCAGTAACCCCTTCTGTCTTTGTGAATTTATTGCCTTGCTTGGAGTGAAATGATTAAAAAAATAATGCGAATCCAGATTCTGAGTAATAAAAGGAGTCATTTTTTTAGCATCGTCAATTATGTTTTCTTATCAAGCCAACAAATGAGAGAATATATAATATTATGCTCTACTGTGTATCGGGCACTGTTTTTTTTTAAATAATTGCTAAAGAACTCTGGATTATAAATCAAATTGTTCTTTCCTATTACACACACACACACACACACACACACACACACACACACACATATCTATCTATCTATCTATCTATCTCTCTCTCTCTCTCTCTCTATATATATATATATATATATATATATATATATATATATATATATATATATATGTATGTATGTATGTGTACAAGTCCATCAATGTCAGTCTATCTATCTTTCCCACCAGTCTCTTCATTATCTATCAAAGTCTGTTCACTATGTATGTATGTATATATGTATATATGTATCTAGCTAAGTCTATTCATATCTATCTATCTATCTATCTATCTATCTATCTATCTATCTATCTATCTATCTATCTATGTCAGTCTGTTCACTATCTATGTCAGTCTGTTCTCTCTGTATGTATGTATGTATGTATATGTATGTATCTGTCTATCTCAGTCTGTACATTATATATCTATCTATTGAGTTGTCTGTCTATGTATGTCAGTCTGTTTACTATGTATGTATGTACGTATCTGTTTGTCTATTTAAACCTGTTCATATATATATATATATATATATATATATATATATATATATATATATATATATATATAGCTAATTTGATTAGAAGACAAAGAAGTCGAAAACAACTACAACCTGATAATCTTAACATATTTTCTGTTTTCAGTGTATGTGAATCCTTATACCATACAACAGGGAATACATGCGTTCAGTATAGCATACTTTATTTCCTATTAAAATATCAACTTTCACATCAGAAGCATAGAGAAAAGAGAATACAAACAGTGATTAAAAAAAGAAATAAAAAATAAAATAAAAGAATAAAAGTAGATGAAAAAATAAAAAAGGGTTAAAATTATGCGTAAAAGAAAAGAGAAGAAAGTTGAAGAAAAATAGAAAAAAAAAAGAATTAAAAAGTCGTAGCGAAAGGGAAAATGAAAGAGGTAGAAAAAGAAAGCGAAAAAGAAAGTAGATTCGATGAAGAGGGAAAAGAAAGAAAGATATTAAGATAAAGAGAGAAAGAGATAAAATAACATTATAAAAAAGAGAGGAAAAGTTCAAGAAAGAAAGGGAAAATAAAAAGTGTGAGCAATACAGAAGGAAATAAGAATAAAGAGAAAGAATGAGAGAAACATTAAAATGAAAAAAGAGGAATGAAGATGCAATGAGAAACAAAGTTGATAACGATATAGATAAGAGAGAGAATAGATTGAGAAAAGGAAGAAATAAGAGAATTGATGAAGGTAAGAGAGATAGAAAGAAAGAGAAAGGAACAGGGAAAGAGAAAGCAAAGAAGATAATGGAACTGATAAAAAAGCAAAAAAAAAAAAAGACAGAGCAATCGAACGATACATTTCTTCAGGCTGGGATTACCGAATATTACAAGATTAAAAATATATAAAATTGATTTCATTGTTAATTAAGATTAAATTAGTCGATTAAAATGTCGACGACTGAGCGCTAATCCGTCGACTTGTTCGGAGGAATCGTTGACACTTCCTTCTAAAAAGTGCAATGTTGCGGTCAACAAAAAAAATCCTTGGGATTTATCCAACATTTCAACTGAAGCTTATTTCAAGTTGATCATACCAAATAGGAAAACAAAACACTGCCTTATTTTGTTATTAATATCTCTAACATATCTACATACGTACAAGAGTCGGCTAAAAAGTTCGTAGTCTGACCAAGATATAAATGCAAGAAGACACACCTGTTGGTAGATTAAAAGACATTCAAGTGTATCGGAATAAAACAGTTGTTGCATTCTGGTAGGGTTTACTTACATTTATATGTTAACTAAACTATGAACTTTACAATCGACCTTCCAACAGAAAAATATATATCATTCGATAAGCGCAATAATATCTATATATCGAGAGCCACTCAAGGAAGCGAATTATAGTTAACATGCAATTGACTGAGGTGTGAGATATAAGCGAAAGAGCAGCTCGTATTAAGTTAAGATTTGGAGTATAAGGAGGATAGATAACAATTGACACTTGACTTTAACAGATCAAGATTTAAGCGTTCAAGGAAGCTATATATATATATATATATATATATATATATATATATATATATATATGTGTGTGTGTGTGTGTGTGTGTAGTCATCCACTGACGAATTGTTTCGCTGTACTATAGCTCATCAGTGTGTAGGAATCTGATCGCTTGATGCCGAGATCGAAACACGGCTGATATGGCATCAGTCGGAGATTCTACCCTAAGTTATTGGCGCCCGGTGGAAAGGAAAGTGATTGTTTTTAGTATTTATTTTAAATAAGCACGCCAGAGAGAATCAATCCTTTTGGAGAGTCTTGCATTATCAGCAGTAGTAGTCACTGTTTACAAATTCGCGCTTTTCCTCCAATATATATATATGTGTGTGTTGGTGCAGGTGTAGCTACTTTTAATCGTTTTCCTATTGAATTGATATATATATATATATATATATATATATATATATATATATATATATATATATATATATATATATATATATATAGTAAGGGGAAATTATTATGCATCTGTATACAGTTAATTATAGCAAAAGTATGTTTATTCATTAGTTGGAAATATAATAAATTAAAAATTTCTTGTGTACGAATATTTATTTCGCCACACTGTATATAAAATACCTACAAATATGTATGCCTGTAGATGCATTATACATATGTGTGTGTGTATGTGTGTGTATAACTATTACCGAACACACACACACACTCCCGCGCGTGCACACACACACACACACACATATATATATATATATATATATATATAGCCCCTTTCAAAAGTATTAGAACGGCAAGACCAATTTGTTTTTGTTGTTTACTGAAGACCTTTGGGTTCAAAATCAAAAGATGAATATAAGACAAGAGTTAAGAATTTCAACTTTTATTTCCCGGTATTTACATTTAGTTCTGTTAAACAGGGGACTGTATGCACGATAAAATATAGTTTTAAGGTATGCTATAATTATGGATTAAAGTGCTAAATATCAGGGATATATATATATATATATATATATATATATATATATATATGACATCGAATTTTCTATCAAACATTGTAAACTATCTTTTACATAATTTTGTTAAAACAAAATTATAACAACTCCATCTCTTCCCCCCCTATCTCTCTTTTTACCATAAGACTCACTTGTATACATTTTCTACAATTCATTTCCGTTTTATTAACCATCTAAAGAGGTCAAGGTTCTGTCACTCCTCCTACTCCAGTATAAAACATACTTAAGAGAGATATAAAATTAACCCCTCCCTATACTTTATATTGTCTGTTTAACTACCACTCTCAACCCCCTCTATTAAATTACAAAAATTACACTACCCACCAATTTCTAATCCCATTTTTCCTCTCAATTCGTTGTTGGAAGTTTTACCTGATGATTCTGAATCCTTAAAAAAGGATTTAGGTGAAATAAATTATCGTAATGGTACCTTAAAGTGGTTTGTTTTTCATTACATATATATATATATATATATATATATATATATATATATATATATATATATATGTCACACAAAATGCCCATATAAAGGGGCAAGCAATATGTGAAGGAGCCATATAAAAAGGTCCTACTAGTAACATCTACAAAAAGGATACGGTAGAAATCTGTGATATTGGGTCTCTCGAGACATTATTTAATTCTTTCTCTCAAAAGACAATCAACTTCTGCATTTGTACACGTACAATAGTATGTCCAAGAACTTACAATAATTCTATTCATTTATCTTGAATCATCATCAATTTGAAGCGGTTTATAATTTAATAAACCAATGATACTATTATGGTTAACGGGTAACGGTCATGGATCAGGTTGCAGTCATATATACAGCATGCGATGGATGGATAAATTGTGTAAATTACGCAAAAATAAAAATTACATTGCCATCTCATTTTAACAGATATATTTACCAAAATTACACAGAAATATCTTGAAATACTAAAGAGTAAATTTATTCAATACAATCGCAATTGACTTCAACCAGGGTCTTCGAACGACTTCGGAGTCTCCTGCATCTCTTCTTTTGTTTAAGTTGGGGAATGCTGCCATAATCTTTACCTTCAGCTCATCTTTGGTATTAAAAAGAGTTTTGGGGTATCTCGCTCAAGTGCACTCCACACGTAATAATCAAGGGGGCTGCAGTGTGGGGAGTTAGGTGGTCAGATGTAAGGGGGGTTGTTGTTGCAGAAATTGTCTCTCAATCATGACTGGCTTCTACTGCTTGTGTGCATGGTGCATTGTGTTTTCCAGCAGCCACCGTCTTGATCCAGAGGTAAATGGTTGCTATTTTATATATATATATATATATATATATATATATATATATATATATATATATAGGGTAGCACTCCCTCCTCATCAACAAATTTGGGAGTTCTTTTCTTATCCGAACGATCAGCGTGAGTTTTCCGAGCTACCCTGCTTTCGTAATCACCATTAAAGCCATCCAACTCTTTCCGAATTTTTTCTGCATTGACATCCAAAAGCTCTAATATGTTCGTATTTGAGCTTCCGGTACGAATGCCAAGTAGTACAGTATGCCGTTTCCAAATATCTAGCAGAGTGAATTGCGTCATGGTTTTCTTTTTATCACAGACTGACCGTACCATACTGTGTAGTCGACAAATAAGAAACAAACAACGTGCATGCGCGAGATTCAAATATAAAATAGCGACTATTTACCCATCGCACCCTGTATACATAAGCCGTAAGTTCATTTGGGAAGCTTCGTCAGCGTCTATGGAATGAGAAAGGGATGAAATTGGGCACCAAAATACGGCTTTATAGAACAGTCGTTTTGACCACTATGTTGTACGGCTTCGAATCGTGTATCCATATAGGTCATATATTAATCATCTTCCAAAAAGTTGTCTCCACACGATCTGTGTTTATACCTTTGACAATAGGGTGACTAATGCTGATCTTCTCACAAAATTCAACATTGGTGGATTTTAGCCATTCATGATGAAGTCACAGGTTCGCTCATCATGTTGCAAGGAGTCACCTATGGTCCTCATGTATAGCCAGTTTGACAGTGGACAAAGGACTGTTGGACGGCCATGGCCCAGCTATAAAGACAAGCTAAAGAGTAAAACCTCTCAGCTGTCAATGTACCTCATACTAACTTCGATCGAGTTTCCCTGGATAGAAATAACTGGAGATATCTTTGCTCGAATGATATCAGAAATTTTGAAATCAATCATATTGACTGGATTAGAGACGAAAGACAAAGCGTCAACAAATATTCCTGATGCTATGTCGCAAGATCCTCGCCGTTGCGCAATATATAGACTTGCATGCAGGTCACTACCGGGACTGATTCGTCACATGCGGCACAAACTTAAAAATTCAATGAGGTTGTCGGATCCTCATACGTCGAATTCGAAGAGAGCCCATCATGTGTGTGTGTGTGTTTAGGCATCTTTTTTTTTTTTTTTTTTTCTTTTACACAGGTTTGGTTTAGCCAAACGAAAATTCTTTGTTAAGAATTTACTTTTTTCTTTTTAGAACCATTTTCCTGGTTTCCGGTACATACTTACATAAAAACTGTTCAATATCTGAGTACTCTCGCCTTTCATAAGTTATTATCGAAGAATTTTAATTCTTGTGTCAGTTTCATCGTTTTTCTCATATACGTACCATGCCAGTTTTTAAAGTATCACATCTTCACGTGACTGATCGTGCTGTCATCTCGTATTATTGTTGTTGTTATTATTATTATTATTATTATTATTATTATTATTATTATTATTATTTATGAAATATATTTATTCTATTTGTTCTTAAATTTAATAAAATGTTTTATGATGAAGGCTTCAAGTATGTGTAGACGTTTTTGCAGTTTATGTGATATAGTATTTCTGTATATATTATATATGTTCCAAGGTTGTTATATCCAGGGTTGGTAGTGGGGACAAACACCTACTGTCTATAAAATGTTCCCATGGCATATCTCTCAAATAGCCTCTCACAAATAAGTTCATCTCCGAACCCGAAAAGAGGCGAAGGTGGACCTTTGGCGCCTCATAGCCAGATGCTTCGAGTAAAACCCTGATCTTAAACCTCCGCTGCCTTGCGGTCATATCCAAACATGGAATGGGCTATGGAAGTAAATCTAGTGAAGACCCGAAGACGATTGGCTGTCGAAAACGACAACTTTCCGGCAACTCCTGTAGCCAAGTCGGATCCAAATTTAGTGGTTCTTGCCAATACTGGTGAGAGTGGGCAAATGTGGTCTAGGCAGGCCACAGTCATCTTATATCATAGCAGGCTAAACCAACCGTTGGAGATAAGAATTGAACGAAGGAAGCAGAGAGACCAAATGTCAGATCTTCATTCCACATTCAAGCTTCATCTGTCACACCTGTGGAAGAGAGGGTCGTACAAGGCTTGGTCTGTTAAGCGACTCCAAATACTGATCGCAAAAGTACAAGGGGCTCCACCATTATTTTGCGAGATAAATGTATGCCTACTACTAAAACTACTACTATTTCTGTATTATTGATATTTTTTTCGGATTTCTTATTGTTTTGTGGGGTTGGTTTGTATTATGCGATTCAATTGAACTATTAACAGATAAATGGCACGTTAATCTACGCGATAATGTAGTGGTTGTGAAACCAATGTACTGTATGCGTTATATTAATTTATTATTATTAGAAAGATATTCTCCAAATAGGCAAGCGAATTCATAACAATTAAACAATATTGGTTTGTTAAGTTTTGATTTTCATGTATCATTGGTGGTGATCCTATTGATTATTTAATTTTATTAAAAATAAGTAATGGCATTAATTTGTTTGGTTTGTTGGTTTTGCGTTAGGGCAATGTATCTATGTGTTAAGGTCATATGGAAAATTAGGAACTGAACTATTTTTAAAAGCATTTATCAGATTAAATTCATCAATATTGTTAATTAATATATATATATATATATATATATATATATATATATATATATATATATATATATACATATTGAACAAATCAGTTAGGTTAGAGTGTTTCTTTTTAAAAAAAAACTTCGTTTTATAAGGTTGACATATAAAATTCTGGGAGTGTTGGGTTGATAGCTGAGCCCACGATGACGTTGCCAGTATATGTGTATATATTTCATAAGAGGTCATAAAAGAGAACTTGGTATCAATATCAGTTATTTTGAGAATTGTTGTTATTTTGGGCGATGAAACTGATGGATGTTTATAGACGTTTTTTTACAAGGCTTTCTATTGTTTTATTCATAAGTACATTAGTGAATCAATTTTTCATTTAGTTGCTTTTATTGTTTGTTTTTGTCAATAGGTGATATATATCAATATATTAAGTTTCACATATTTTTGTCTCTTTGTGGTTATTGTGTAGTTGGTTTCTATAGAATAGTATAATTGTATTTTTTACATCATCATTATTATTTGTATTATTGTTCATTGTTATTTTTTATAAAGTTAGTTTAATTTATCTATCAATTATGTGGTTAGGGAAATTATTGTTAATTAATGTTTGTTTTATGTTTTTGAGTTCATTATAGAATATTGTGCATGAAGAGAGTATTAAATTGTGCTCTATTTATTAAATTATCTATGATGGCTATTTTGTACCCGTATGGGCATTCACTTTTATAGTTGAGGAGTTATGGGTTTAAATTGGTTGTTTTTTTATAGACAGGTTTTAAAGATGTCATTGTTCAAGTCAATTAGTACCTCCAAAAAGGAAATTATGTTATGAATGTCAAGTTCATATGTGATTTTAAAGACAAGAGTTATTTTAAAAGGTTGTTTTCAGATGTTTTACTTCATCCAAGATCCTAGTTAGTATATATTATCAATATAGCAGATGTAAATTTTTAGGTTAGGGTATTTAAAAAAAAATAATTTTATAAGATTGGTATGTAAAATTCTGAGTGTTGGTATGATAGGTGAACCCATGGAGACAACATTTGTGTGTATATATATGTTTCATAAGGGGTCATAAAAGAGAACTTGTGTGATTCAGGTTAGTAAGTTTTTGAGAACTGTTGCCATTATTTTTGGAGATGAAACTGATGGATGTTTATAGACATTTTTTTATGTCTATTGTTTCATTGATAAGTACATTAGTGAATAAATTTTTCATATCCAATGATGTTAATATGTCATTGTTTAATTTAAGGTTTTTGAGGATTTAGATGAAATGAAACATGGAGTTAATGCTGTATTTAGAGGGTAGATATGATTTGATGAGTTGGTTGTTTTGGAGATATTTTTGTAGATAGATGTAAGAACTTGTGACATTATTGGTCTTACAAGGATTCCACGTTTTTATTTTTTTATATAAATATCCTGGTTTGTATTTACCAATGATTTTTCATATATATATATATATATATATATATATATATATATATATATATATATATATATATATATATTATAAATTAATTGATTTAAAATATGTTTTTTCCGCTACACTGTTCTAACTATCTATAAGAACACCGGATTATATATCTTACTGTTCTTTCTTTTTATTTATTTATACATACATACATATATATATATATATATATATATATATATATATATATATATATATATATATAAGTGTGTGTGTGTGTGTGTGCCACTTTAAAGAGGCTGTTTGACTGACCAAAATTAACGATAAAAACAAATGAAAACTACAGATAAAGTTCACTTTCTTCAAAAACAGTCATTCACTCTCGTAGTTCACTGCTACTGACAAGCAAGGATATGTTTTCTCCTGATGATGGGCATGTTGACCGAAACTAATCGAGGAACCTAATTGAAATAATAAAACAAAAATATTAATATACAACCCAGTGTGTCTGAAAATTTGATTATTTTTTTTTATTAATTTAAATATATAATTTAAATATTTCTTATTGTTCAAAACACACACACACACACACACACACACACACACACACACACACACACATATATATATATATATATATATGTATTTATATATATATATATATATATATATATATATATATATATATATATATATATATGGAGAGAGAGAGAGAGAGATATATAGATAGATACATAGTGGGAAAATATGCAATAAAAACTACAAAAAGATTAAATCCAGTATAACTGTATTATTTACCTACAATAAATATTTACCTATTTACTTAATATTGGTTTCATATTTATGATTCTAAAAGTGCGTAAAAATCTTCACCAAATATATTTATATAAATTATGAAAGAATCAATTGAAAACATATTTTAAATCTAATAGAAATGATAATGCGATTGCGTCCGATTTCAGTCGATTCGCCCTACAAGAATTGGACTTGAACAGACTGACATGGTTTCCTTACAATTATGTTGTTTTTTGTATTCACAACTATTGTTCTAGATTCGCAATGACGCTTTATATTTCATAATTTTGGCCGAGATATACTTGCATTATATTTCATTTTAAATTTTCATTGTTTTCGTATTTTTTTCTAAACCTTCCTGGAAACATCTTTGTGACCTTCATTTGTTTCCTGACCGTCGGTTTGTAAAACATTGGTTCATCGTCTCTACCCTAAGTTTAAAACAGTTTAGATTTAATGTATTCTTTTATCTTTTTAAGCTTGAAAAAAAAGTTTGCGCAAAAGCTGTCTTTTTCGAAGACTAATAAAAGACTACAAGAATGAAACAGTCATTGAAGATCGGATTTATTATATACCAATTTCGCTTGTCAACTGCAGCTATATTGCAACATCAAGCAATGTAAATATTTACTCAGCTTAGTCTAACAGGAGGATCACAAGAAGAGGACAATTGAGTATTACGTTTGCCCGTGGTAATTGGTAATGGCGATATTACTTGTTTCCTTATAAGGAAACATTAGGCATTCATTGACTAAGGAGTCAGTTCTGCTGTCGGTTTAAATTTATAAAATCTTTCTCTTAAAAAGTTTTTTCGGGAAGATAGCTTTCTCAGGTTTAGTAGCTATTACTTAACCCTTCTGCCTGAGCTCCTGTTTACCCACCGTTCAACCGATAGCTGGGCATTACGTCATTTTTCTCTGCCACCGATAAACCGGTTGTCAGGGATAAAAGGGTTAAACTCACTTTTTTACGCCATCGTGAATATTGAAGGACATTAACGTTTCACCCCTAGAGCTGCATGTTCTCGTGATAGGAGGTGATGATGTTTGACAACTGCATAGGGGGGGGGCGGGGGGGGGGTGTCAGCCAGATTTCATTAGTAACTGAAACAGACCTTTCCTGCTAACAAAGTAGAACCCCTTTGAAATAGTGTCGAATGTCAACATCTTGATTATGCCATTATTTTCTCTCCCAGTTACATGTGCTATCGATTTTAGTTGTTGCTGCTTTTGAAAGTCTTCAAGTGATGTGGTACAGTTCTTTGTAATTCTGTAGCACCAATCCACAAGGTTCAAAGAAGGATGATCTTTACCAAGACACCCAGGTTTCATTATTTTCTCTCCGAATTACATGTGCTATCGATTTTAGTTGTTGCTGCTTTTGAAAGTCTTCAAGTGATGTGGTGTCTGTTATTTAGTACAGTTCACTGAATAATAACTATGATATGAAATTTAATAATGCAGAATAAATTACATCATTATCAATATTCCAAAAACTTTTATTACAATTCATTTTAAAGAGAACGTATGAATTTTGATGTATGGAGGCTCAGCGTGTAAGTATCTACTTTTTACATAAAAAGTAGATATTTGCACACTGAAAATTTAAAGTTATTTATTTTGCGGATTTTTAAAAAATTATCTGACAGTGAATACAATAAATAAACGTTTTCAATTGTTAGAAAAGAATCTGGTATGCTAATAATAATAGTAATATTAGCTGTTTCAATCTAAAGAAAGAGTTCGCATTCATTGACCAAGTTGCCAGTACTCCGTTGAAATTTATAACATTTTTCTTTTCAAACAATCTTTCAGGAAACTAAGTTTCTCAAGTACAGTAGCTGTTATCGTTCACGGTATAGAAGGGGGTTTCCTTCCTAAGCTTTTGTTTGAAGTAATCTGCAACATCACCATCTTGCTTATGGCAATTATTTTCTTTTCGAGTTACATGTGCTATTCATTTTTGTTGCTGCTGCTTTTGAAAGTGGTGTGGTGTCTGTTATTTGGTACAGTTCTGTGTATGTGACTATGTAGCCCCAGTTCACAAGGTTCAAAGAAGGATGACCTTTGCCAAGACACTCAGGCTTTATATTATTTTTTCTTCGAGTTACACGTGCTATCCACTTTAATTGTTGCTGCTGCTGAAAGTCTTTAAATGACATAGATTCTTTTATTCCGTATAGTTCTTTGTGATTCTGTAGCGCCAAACGCCAAACCACAAGGTTTAAAGAAGGATAGCCTTCACGAAGTTCCACAGTCTTCACTCGCTCAAAATATTTTTTTAACATTGATTGGAGAAATCGGATGTACAAATCTGACAGTTTAGATATTTCTGAATTGGTTTCTGCATGGCATCCAGATGAAATCTCGATTTGATGAATATGAAAAACTAATTTATTAACCAGCGCAATGCGGTTGTTATTCCGTTAAATACTAAAGTGGCAATCGCCTTCAATCTCTGTTTTCAAACCATCACCTTTTGGGAGGATTTCAGTCAGTGCAAGAGACGATTATTTTAAAGTTAATTTTCGAATGTGGACATTAAAACATTTCCGCATATAACAGTAACTATCTTTCTTTTCGGCCAAAGCCAATTGGTCAATGGATATCAACTTCAAACTCTAATCCCGCATAAAACTATGTAAAAACCAAAAACTAAAACTAAAAATAGAAATCATATACGACGACCAAAGGGAGGTCAGCTGACCCAACTTTTAAGAAGTCAATTTTGAATCCGATCAGGCAGCAACAGGGCAGAGGAAGCAAGATTCGGATTATCGCTAATCCGCTAATTGTTAATACCACAGATAAACAACGAACCTTTATCGAGCCAAAATCTGTCATCCCAGATGCAGGAAAAAATGTTCCTCAAAGGACTCTGTACTAATCCGATGATAATCCCAACGTGTGTGGGAATAAAATGACCGTGAATTCTGTTTGAACAGCTCACAACTGGAACAAAAAAGAAAAGAAGTGCCAGGTAAACACACACACACACACACACACACACACACACACACACACACACACATATATATATATATATATATATATATATATATATATATGCATGTTTCATTAAAAACATAAAAATGCTGCCTAAATACACAATTATCAAATTACACGACCCGGCAGCCAACAAGGAAAATAACAACATTACATTCAGAAAAACCTCGTTTTACGACAAATAAAATCAGATAAAAATGCCATCCAATATTTAAATAACGAAATTCACAAAGATAACATGACGCTAAAAAAGACCTTTCACCGAATCCGAATAGAATGAAGCATTGTACCATCCGAACCTTAGCATCAAATGAACATCAACTTACACACAGAGAAATAATCACCAAAAACCTCTGTAAATTATAGCAAGGAAACATTCCACTACCCAACAGTGAAGACAAATATATAAACCTTTCTCGTCATAAACTAACAGATTACCAAAAAGAATCCCTAAACTTAGGGCCAAATTGCCACCTCCAACCTAAATTTTGACCTTATCACAAAGAAAACTGAAATTGAAATTCTACACCAGTCACTATCCGAACGTGAGGCACGTGGCAACATAACAGTTCACACAGGCCTGAGAGACCTCAAAGCCGAAGGCTTGAAGAACCGCTCCCCTGGCAACAACTACAATAATATCTTAACAACTAAACTAAAAAACGCCACGAAAGAACTAAAAAACAACTCAAACATCGTCATCAGACGAGCTGACAAAGCTAACACATACGTCATTCTGGATGAAGCCGATTACCATCAAAAATTACAAAACATTATCGATGACCGAGCTAAATTCACCAAACTGAATAGAAACCCCACGGAGACCCTAAAAAGGTCTGTCAACAAATTAATAAGAGCCCACAACGCGGAAGTCGGTTGCCTGAAAATCACCAAAATCATTGGAGACTACCACCCTGGATATTTATACGGAAATATAAAAACCCATAAACCTGGATACCCGCTACGACCAATCATCTCCCAGATCCCAACACCTATCTATGAGCTATCAAAATTCTTGAATGACATCATCACTCCATATCTACCCACGAATTGCAGCATCACATCCACCCACTAATTCCTCCAAATTTTAAAAACTACTAAGCCAAACCAATGTATCATAGCGTCACTTGATATCGAAAACTGTTTTAACAAACGTCCCTGTCGATCAAACATTTAACATTATCCTCAATTCCGTATATACTAATAATTCTATCCCTCCGCCATCCATCAAACCATTTATACACAAAAAATTACTACACGCATGCACAACCAAAGTCCCATTCTATGAACATAATGGCAACATTTACACCCAAACTAATGGTGTTAGTATGGGAAATCCCCTTGGCACATGCATTTCAAATTAATATATGTCCCATGTAGAAAATACGATATTTAAACAGTCTGTAAACCTAAAATATATGTCTGCTACGTAGACGATATTTTTATTTTAGCAAATAACACTAAAGAAATAGCATACATTTAAGACCACATTTGAGAAAAACTCCGTCTTTAATTTTACCTTAGAATTTAGTCAAAAAAATAAACTCCCATTCTTAGATGTTTTCGTAGAATATAGTAATAACACTTTTATCACCTCATTATATAAAGAACCCATCTACAAAAACTCTTGCCACCTTAACTTTAAAAGCAAATGCCCACTCGGGTACAATTGTTTGTATGTTTGGGTTTTATGGCATATCAACCACTGTGGGTTATTTAATGCCAAATCGAGTTTATATGAATTTTAAATGCCTATTTTGTATGGAACATTTTTAGCAACCTAGAGCTTATTTGCTTGCACACTGCAAAGTAATCTTAGGTATTTTCACATCAGTCTACATCTTTGATAAGAGACCAATTCTTTTTAGAAAATCCAATATATTTTTTGGTTCAGTTTTTGCAAATAATTTCTTCATGTTCTTGATTGATTAATTGTTTTGTTTACCGGCATCTCAAACTTAGTGGTCACTTTACACCGAAAATGATTTTGAGTGACTTTAAAAGTAAAAAACGTATAGCTGGCAACATTATTGTTTCAAAAACGTATAGCTGGCAACACTATGGTTTAAAAAAAACGTATAGCTGGTAACATTATTGGTTGGTTGGTTGTTTGGGTTTTATGGCATATCAACTACTGTGGGTCATTTAATGCCAAATCAATGTTAGGTTGGTGCAAAAATAATGACGGTTTTTGACGTATTTTTTAACGTCAAAAACCGTCATTATTTTTGCACCAACCTAATATACACATATATATATACATATACATACACACACATACACACACACACACACACACACACACACACACACATATATATATATATATATATATATATATATATATATCCCTATACATATATTAAATATACAGTACTATTAAACATATAGCTGGCAATATTATTTTTTCCAAAAAACGTAGAGCTGGCAACATTATTTTTAAAAAAAAAAACGTATAGCTGGCAACATTATTTTTTCCAAAAAACGTAGAGCTGGCAACATTATTTGTTTCCAAAAAACGTATAGCTTGTTTGTTTGTTTGGGTTTTATGGCATATCAACCACTGTGGGTTATTTAATGCCAAATCCAGTTTATATATATATGCCAAATATATCAATTTTAAATGCCTATTTTGTATGGAACATTTTTAGCAAGCTAGTGCTTATTTGCTTGTACACTGCAAAATAATCCTAGGTATTTTTGTTTAAGTCAAGAATTTCCATTTGATAAAGAAAATTTATTTGCAAAATTTTAAAAGGTAGGATATGTTGTTTATACATCAGTCTACATCATTGATAAGAGATCAATTCTTTTTAGAAAATCCAATATAATTTTTGGTTCAGTTTTTGCAAATAATTTCTTCATGTTCTTGATTGATTGATTAATTGTTTTCTTTAACAGCATCTCAAACTTAGTGGTCACTTTATGCAGAAAATGATTTTGAGTGACTTTAAAAGTCAAAAACGTATAGCTGGCAACATTATGGTTTCAAAAACGTATAGCTGGCAACATTATTGTTTCAAAAACGCATAGCTGGCAACATTATGGTTCCAAAAACGCATAGCTGGCAACATTATTGTTTCAAAAACGGATACCTGGCAACATTATTTTCCCGAAAACATTATCTGAGGCTTTGCTGTTGGATGTAGTTTATCGCCGTACCCAGAACGCGGATGTAGTTTATCGCCATACCCAGGACGTTCAAAAACGTATAGCTGGCAACACTATGGTTTCAAAAACGCACAGCTGGCAACATTATTTTTTCAAAAAAGTATAGCTGGCAACATTATTGTTTCAAAAACGTATAGCTAGCAACATTGTTTCAAAAACGTATAGCTGGCAACATTATTTTTCCGAAAACATTATCTGAGGCCTTGCTGTTGGATGTAGTTTATCGTCATACCCAGGACGCGGATGTAGTTTATCGCCATACCCAGGACACGGATGTAGTTTAACGTCATACCCAGGACGCTCAGGTACAAAATAGCAGTAATAAAAAAACTTCCTAAAAAGAGCACACCAGAATTCATCCTCTCGACTTAAAGAACTCAATAATGTAAAACAGGTACTAATTAACAATGACTTCCCTAACCACCTTATAAGACCGCCAAATTAGACTTTTTCTCCCCCAAATAAATAACAATGATAGAGAACATACAGTCAAAAATTGCATAAATATTTTCTACAAAAATCAAATGTATATTAACTACAAACAAGATGAATCTTCACGAAATATCATAAAGGCATACACACCTACCCCAATTGACCCGAATAAAAAAATCAAATTAATTATCTACTATAAAAAAATTTAAAAGCGCTAAACTTATCCTCAAAAAGAACACACCAGCTAAGTCAAAATTACAACGAACGAACATTATCTATGAGTTCAAATGTCCCTTGAGGGTCTTTGTTGCTGATTAATAAATAATTACATCGGTCACACAACTACATGCCTATCCAGACGCCTTACCTCAAACCTATCTGGCCAGAGCTCTATTAGAACCCATTTAAGCACACACACACACACACAAACCTACTAGACTCCATTCGAAATATACTAGTAGAAATAGAAAAAAACAAAAACAAAAATAATAATCTCACCACTTGTAAAAAAAATGAAAAATAATCGAAGCCCTAATAATAAAAAAGAAAGAGCCAACTCTTAACAATATTAACTACGAACAAGGCCACAATGTGCTAACCGTGTTCGGAAAATAAAACACTTCTACAACACACTAAGAGCATATACACACTCGTTTAAACTGAAAAATAAAATCAACCTTGATAATGGCTAAAAGTATATCCGAAAAAGCTCGGAATTATAGAGCATTTGGACAGTTTTTACATACTCTGTGTCCAAAAAAGAAAGCTCTTGCTCGAACACAAGAAAAATTAAATAAAATGCTTAACCATAGTACCTTGTCTGTCGTTTTTAATGAAACATGCATGAATGAAGGATTTCTGCCTAAATGCACAATTATATATATATATATATATATATATATATATATATATATATATATATATATATATATCAAAGATAACCTGTAGAAAAAAGACATGTATAAAGGTAAAAGACAATAGGAAAACTGTCATATTTTCAGTTGACAATATGAATACAATAGCGTTATCTAAATTCTGTTAGTTGCTAAGGACATTTTGTTTGTAGTCAATAGTTATTTGTTTTCAATAAATTAATTTCGTTTTACCTTGAAAGAGTCCACATTGGACGAAACGCATCAACTAATAATACAGTTTTTACACATTGTTTTTTTACCTATCTATCTATCTATCTATCTATCTATCTATCTATCTATATATATATATATATATATATATATATATATATATATATATCCAAATGTAAAAGAATATAAATTCAAACGTTCACAAATTATTATTTAAAAAGGGGCTCAATACAAGAGTAGAGCAATAAATATATATAATAAATTGTTACATTAGAGCATGCAAGTTACGGTTGTTTCGTACTATATTTCTATCACTTTTTTATCCTTGCTTGAACCGGCTTTAAAAGCTCTGGATAGAGCGGCTTGGTGGTAGTAGTTGTAGCTTGTGGGGGGGGGGGTTACAATCCTATGGGTAAGGAGAAATTGGGATGAGTTCCACCACGGAATATATGATCGAGCGGCGCTATATCGAGTCTAATTCGCTACCTCTTCGTCACTGAAGTCTGTTGGTACAGTTGGTATGACGTTTGCCTTTATAACGTAACTGTCTGGGTTTCTCGGTAGTGGATACGCACTGCTGATGAGTCCCAAATATAGGACGAAACGGCCGTCCAGTGCTTTCTGCATTCTGTTGAGGTTTCTTCTAGACTCGATGAATTTCTTAATGATAGTTACCTTAAATCCTCCTAATAATTTCTATCACACACACACACACATAAATATATCTCAGAGGGACTATTGAAAAGTTGTCAGTCCGATCCACTATACAAAACATAACCAAATGGACACATATGTACTATTGGGGTATCCTAAGAACTCTTCGCACACACACACACACACACACACACACACACACACACACACACACACATACACACACACACACACAGGAACTCATGTATCGCTCTCCATCTCTCACTCTCTCTGTCTCTCTCTGTCTCTCTCACTCTCTCTCTATATATATATGTATGTGAAAAGTGTGTGTATATAAATATAAATAAATATATATATATATATATATAATTATTTATATATTATATGCGCGGTACTTATCAGAAAGCGCTCAATATCAGAGATCAGTTTGTCTGACGATCGCAAAAGCGTGAAACCCAGGGTCACAAACTCACATCAATCCAACCAAATATATATATATATATATATATATATATATATATATATATATGTAAAGCATTTTCGTATTTTTAAAAGTTTTTCGTGTTTTAAAATAAGGCATAACCTTTGTGAGACATGATATATATATATATATATATATATATATATATATATATATATAAACAAGTTTGATTAAAAAGAACTAACAATGTCTGTCTGTTTCATTGTTTGTTTGTTTGTTTGTTTGTTTGGGTTTTATGGCATATCAACCACTGTGGGTTATTTAATTTCAAATCCAGTTTATATGAATTTTAAATGCCTATTTTGTATGGAATAAAAAAATTATAGCTGGCAACATTATGGTTCCAAAAACGCATAGCTGGCAACATTACTTTTTACAAAAAACGTATAGCTGGCAACATTGTTTCAAAAAACGCATAGCTGGCAACATTGTTTCAAAAATGCATAGCTGGCAACATTATTTTTCCGAAAACATTACCTGAGGCCTTGCTGTTGGATGTAGTTTAACGTCATACCCAGGACGCCTCATTGGGGGGGATCTTACCCCTCTACAGAGGTGCAGTCGGCGTATTCTAAAGCCCCAGCCGACAGGGCCACTGTCGGTTTCATTTTTTTAATTGTATTTTTCTAATTTCCGGATAAACTGTTGAGTATTGTGCTTGGAGTTGTGGATAAACTGTCTTTTGTACTTGAACCAAAATATCAAAATAT
>OZ010586.1:113358147-113395647 GCA_963932145.1 Acanthosepion lycidas
ATTTGTTTATATCACTTATTTAACAGTTTTGTTTTGGTTTGAGAATTTAATTAAAGCTATTTGTTCAATTTTGGGGTTGACTGTTGTAGTTCATTCTAAGTATTATTTTGGCGGGAACAGTTTTTATTTGATTATCTTTATTTGGGATTGGTTTGTTTATTTATTTACTTGGATGAATTTAGGTCAATTTATTTTACTTGTATATTTTCTCTTTTCGGTTTTCGATTTTTAAGTAACATAGTATTTATTTATGTTTTATTTCTATTTTTTTATTAGTATATTTATTTGTTTTTATTTTATTTTTTCCGTTTTTCATTTTTTTAGGTTACGTAGTAAAAATTTATGTTCATGTCTGCATTTTGAGATGAGCTCGGATCTTTTGTTTAATAATTTATTTTGGTCGGGGAAAGTAATGATAGTTTTTTTTTTTCCTCCAAGCAAAGTTTGCAAGTTTTTGATTGGTTGTTGTAGGCTGATGATTTTTTCCTTATCTTCCAAGATATTTTTGGTGTGATGTGCGTTTTGTTTTTTATTTCCCAGATATACTTAGAAAGCATTGTACTGTTCGCATATTTACTATTTGTGAAAGATGTTTTGTGTGTATAATTTCTTTGTTTCCAGGGTCCTTCAGTTACTCCTATGTATACTTTTTCTTCATTATCTGGTGATTTTATCGTGGCTTGGTATATTACGTTGTTTTGTAAACAATTTCCGTTTAAGGGACATTCGTTCTTTATTCTGCAGTTGCACGTGGGTTTAATTTTTTCGTGTGGTTTGTCGATAATTTTCCTATAGTGCTTTTTTATCATTTGTGCCATTTGTGACACAGGACTCTACATGGACGACGGTCTGATAATCTTAAGAAACTGTAACAAACAAAACACAGACAAAACTAGAAAAGCAATAATAAAGATTTTTTAAAATAACGGATTCGACATAGATATAAAAACTAACCTAAACGAAGTAGATTTTCTAGACGTTACCTTCAACCTAAGAGAAGGCACATATAAACCATATAGAAAACCTAATGACAAACCACTCTACATACACACATCTTCCAACCACCCACCTTCTATAATCAAATAGATACCAAAATCGATTAACAGCAGGCTCTCTGACAATTCCTCCAATGAATTCCTATTTAACAAAGCATATGCGATGATAGCACTGTGTGTGGTTGCACCTCCAAATATCTTGACAAGTGAATAATAGCTGATCTCTTCTCTGGACTATCACGCATCTCACTGGGGAAAAGACTGGCTGATACACTATACATATTTCTGAGATGAGGTATTATGTACACTATTTATGTACACTATTCGGACTATTGTCCTCATCTTTGTTGCCATATTTGTCACAAAGTTTCGGCCGTTGTACACACCGGCCTTCTTCAGGTGGTAGGAATGTCGAAATGAACCCTTTATTTCGCTCGCTGGGGTAGATTGTTCTAGTTCCACATGCCATGTCTAATGGATGTCAGTTATCAGTTGTCTCCTGTTAATTCACCTGTCCAAGTTCTCCACTGCCTTAACTGGGTATTGAACTCACAACTCTTTGGGTCCTGTCACTGGATCTAACCAACGCCTTTATCCACTATGCCATGTGTCCTTAAGGCACGTGGAACTAGAACAGCCATGCCCTTTATTGTTGTAAGTCGAGTCAAATCAGACTAAGAATGAAGGATTGCTGTCATAGTTTTACCTGCTACTACCCAAATATTCCATTGCCCACTCTCGACAGAGTTCAAAAGCGCTTACGCGGCCTTGTGGTAGATGAATTATTCTCCACCTTGCGTCTCTTATCCCACAGGAAAAACGTTGATAACCTCTGGCTTCTTTATCGCTATTTGTATGTCAAATATTTCGGACGAATTCCATTCCAGCTCAGACATTTAGGCTCAATCCGTCCATATTCACAGTAGCAAACCATCCACATTCCTTAAGTTCCACTATGACAGATTCTTCCCTAAAACCGTTGCTTTGTGAAACACACTCCCAAGGGGTTGCCTACCAGACAACTACAATCTTGGTCTCTTCAAGTCCAAGGTCAACCGATATCTATCCAACACTTATAATATGTATTATTTAATTCCTCTTTCCACACCCTTACAACAATTTCATTAAATAGCACTCTAACTAGAGTGGTTCTTGTGTCTTTGGTTCTGTGAACTATTAGTAAATTAAAAAAAACAAAGTTACATATTATTAATTTTTTAAAACGGTTACACGACTCGAGAAAACTATTTTCCAAAGAAAACTTTTTAATCGAAAGATTTTATAAATTTTAACCGAAAGTAGTACTTGGTCAATGAATATTACCATCATATTATATTTAATTTTTTTATTAATAAACTTTTGGAATATATCTGGAAAGCTTCAAGCTTATATAGAAAAATTTATTCATATGATGCACTTCTTAAAATAAAATGGAATAGAAGTTTAAAACTCCGAAATCCAAAGGCGCATTAGAATCGCGAAAGATGCCTTCCAAAAGTTAAGCAAAGTATTAAGAAACAGGAAATAATTGTTAAAAACAAAGAAAAGAGTGCTGAACAATATAACAGTGAATACTGAACAATCTCTTCACAGATGAAGGTTCTACAGAAGGATGCTGAGGATACTATGAACTGAACATGCGAGCAACGACGAAGTTTTATTAATGAAAATGGAAACAGAAAGGATACTTATACTTAACATCAGAAAGAGATAGTTTAAATTTATAGAACACATAATGAGAAAAGAGTGCTTGGAAAATTTGACACTCACAGGACATATTGAAGGCAAGAAGATCAGGGTTGAAAAAACGCATAACCTATCTAAAAAGCTTGTGTGAATGGTTGGCAGAACAGGCTTTAGGAGAGATAGTAAAAAAGAAAATTTATTAAGCGCTACAAAAGACAGGAATTTGTGGAGAGCCATAATCGCCAACGTCCTGAAGGGACATGGCACTTAAAAGTGTACCTAGTTAAGAGAAGATGAAAACTGCCCTGTTTCAAACTGATAAAGCAAGCATATACTTGTGGACACTGTAGACATGTCAACCTGGCTCAGGCAACGTTAGTTTTTCTATTTATGCTATAATTAATGATAGTTCAGTTGCACTGCAATCTGTCTTTTGTCAGGACAATAAAATCTAAAAACCGGACACACTGGATTCACTGTGAAAACTGCTCAGGGGGAGGGGTGGCTATGGAGTGGGTAAAGTATTTGCCGCTTAAAATATAGACCGGAAATAAAGCATACGTGCTCTTTTCTCGTCTGCTTGGTGAGTGGGTGGTTGGGTGTTGTGCTTGATGCCTACGTAACTTTCGATGAGAACCCGGATGTCTCCCGCAAAAGATAGAACTTAAACCACTCCTCGTATTTTCGAATATTTGTCAAGCTTTGGGGAGTGCCATTACATTACTTCACAGCTACTTCAAGAAACTTCGGTCGGACATTGACATTAAGTGTTCTCCATTAGAGGATTCAAAATTTGTAACCAATGAAAGTAACTCCGAACATCATCTTCTTTTGTATGCCGTAGACTTTCAGGACTTGTGTGATTATGGTTATCCACAGCTTTATTTGCTTTTTAGTTCATAACAATGTTTATTTTTTACTATCATTCTCTTTCCCTGTTCTGTCATCTCTTGAGTGTCAAATTCTCCAAGATTCTGTCCCCAAAAATTCAACTCCCTCTTTAGGTTCGCTTTTGATTTGTGACAGTTTTCATATCAGCGTTCATTGTGCAAATATATTTTGTTAAAATTGTCGGTGTCCATTGATTTATAAAGAAAATATTTTGGCATATCATCCACTTGTTTTTTTTTTCTTTTAAGAAAGGTAAAAATATGCGATTCAGACACAAATGTACAGTTCAGTTTATGGGAAATATTCTCTGAAATGTGTTAACTGTGGTTTACGAAGTTTCCTCTTGGATAATTTACACGGAGCATTTCTTATTACAGTTCACTAATGAAAGGAAATGAAATCACTGCCTGTCTTTCAAATCAAAGAGAAAGATCAAAACGACGTCTTCAGGCGAAGAAGTCATCACAACGATGTCTTTATGCAGTGAAGGTCATAAGATGCTGAAATCTGATGTCTATATACGCATGGCTGACAAGATTTTTAAAAGGAATTTTGAAGGGTCTTACCTTTCTAAAAATGAAAAAAAAATATGTAGAAAATATTGCTTGATTTGTCCGATTTTAGTATCAATAAAAAAAACACGTCAATTCTGATAAACATTTTTAAAAATTAGTTAAAAACATCTTTTTCAACGAGATGTCTCACACTAAATACGCCTGATTCAAATGGGTCACATTAGTTTATATAAGAATTGTTTAAAATGATTCATAATTTATTTCTCTTCTAAAAGTATAATTCTTATTTTACAAGCTGTTTATATCATCTTTCATATCACAGGATTTATTAAACAAATTCTAAAGATGTATATTGGAATTAAACAGATGCCCAGATTACCCATAAACCTTTAGAGTTTGAACAATGAATAGGAACAGGAATTTACAAGAGGAGTTATTTAATACCGCGGGAATATTTTGTGTATAAAAATAAAACAACTCTATATTAACTTAAAAAGTATGACTACCGAGTGTTAAGACTACATTCCAGTCTTTATGGGAGAATTTATAAAAGTCCCCTCTCAACGATCTTTGCGCAAAACAGTAATTCACAAAAATATAATGTAAATATTCATATATACGTATAATGTCTAAAAACCACGACAAATTTCGAAACAGTTCATATTATACGATATAACTCTAATCAAGGAAATTGGTTTATTTGTATCATTTGAAATAAGTAATGAATGGCTAAACCATAGCATAATGTGATGTGGCACATTATAGCTGATTTTTACCAATCGGTTTACAGAATTGTAATTTTTAGTCATTTGCAAGCATGAGTGTTTTTTGAAAACTTGGCATTAATTTCAGAATTCAGTAACCAAGCAGGATAGAAATATAAAGTAAGAGGAAAATATATAAAATGATGGTAAATTCAATGAGTAAACGACTAAAAGTGTACTATTAGGTTGGTGCAAAAATAATGTCGTTTTCTCATATATGTTACTATGTGAGAAAACGACATTATTTTTGCACCAACCTAATAAAATGTTGCATGATATCTGTCCACCTGTATAGCAGTGAGTGCTGGACAATCTCCTCAAAGATGATGAGGAGACTTGAAGCAAGAGAAATGTGATTCTACAGAAAAGTGAAGAATACCATGGACCGAACATGTGAGTAACGACGAAGTTTTAGAGAAGATGGAAACAAAAAGGAACCTAATTACTTAACATCAGGAAGAGACAAATTAAATTTCTACAAAAGGATGCTGAGAATACCATGGACTGAATATGTGAGTAACGAAAAAGTTTTAGACAATATGGAAACAAAATGGAATCTTTACTTAATATCTAAAAGCGACAGATTAAATTTCTACAGAAGAATGGCGAGGATAATATAGACCGAACGTAAAGACGATGTTTTAGCGAAAAATGAAAGAAAAAAGAAACCTTATACTTAATATCTTGAAGGGATAATTGAAATTTCTACAGAAGAATACTATCGACCGAACATGTGACCATCGACGAGATTTTAGATAAAGTGGAAACAGAAAAGAAACCGTATATTTAACATATGGAAGAGACGGTGGAAATTTCTACAGAGGGATGCTGAGAATACCATGGACCTAATATGTGAGTAACGACGAAGTTTTAGAGAAAATGGAAACAAAAAGGAATCTTATACTTAACATCTGGAAGAGACAGATTAAATTTCTACAAAAGGATGCTGAGAGTACCATGCACCGAACATGCGTGGAACAACGAAGTTTTAGAGAATATTTTAGAAAGCTCACTTAGGTTGGCTAGAATTTGCTTCTAGATACATTGGACGTCAGAAATTTAAAATTTAAAGTTAATGTCTTAGCATCGTCTTGGTTTCATTCCCCGTATATGCTGCTATAATGTGGAAAGATTTATATTCAATCACTTGGTAAGAAAATTTAGCTCTCTTTGTCATGCTAGAAGATTTTTCTCGCCCGAATCTATCTTACGTATTTATAAGTCTACCATTCGTCCATACTTTCAATATTGCCACATACAGTCTGGTGCTCGTGATATACTTGATAAAGTCCAAAGAATAATCTGCAATGTTATTGATCCTGACCTGGCATTTCGGCTTTGTTCTCTTTCCAACTCCCTTAACGGAGTTTCTTTCTGTCTTTTCTCTAAATAATTTCATGTTAATTGTTCTGATGAATTTTCCTCTATGGTATATTCATTGGGGTTTCATATTTTTAGGCGAATTTTCTTTTCTAATGTTCACGCAGGACACAAGGCTCAAGAGCTACTCAAGGTAGAGGGTTAGTGTGTGGAGTTATATTAGAATAGTAAAGGATAAGCGTTAAGTGTATGGAGTTGAAGTAAACTTCTAGAAGCAACCAGAAACCCGATGCTAATCAGGAAACAAAAATAAACCTCTACACTTGTTCAAAAGAGCGGGAAGGAGTGTGACCCGGATGATAGGCAGACCTATCTACTCTAGTTGGTAGAGGAGAGGAAAATAAAATAAAATAAATAGTGAATAATATTTCAAAGTACATTCGGAGATTTTAGAAGTATAATGTGGTAGTAGACTTTAGAAGGAACCGCAAACCTAATCCGAAAAATGAAACAAAGGCTAAACTTCTAATCCTGTTCAAAAAAATAGTCAGTCCTGTGCAGTGGAATCCCTTAGTTCGAATTTCTAAACCCAGATGAGATCTTCGTGGTAACAGGGTGATCAGTAACTTATCTTTACTAAAATAAGAACTAGACGAGATATCCCAAGATTCGGGCGTTAGAACGAGAAGAATCTACTCTCGTTGATTAAAATGTTTCAGTTCGACATTCCCTGGTATTTCCTGGATCAACATAGCAGTGCACAAAGACCGAAAACAAAAACAAGAATGAAAACATTAGCTCGCATATAATTAGTACTATAGCTTTTATTCAAAGACTTATTAAAGAAGGAAGATGACTTATAATGGAGAAGGAATATTAATCGACACAATAAATACTTAACAATTTTCTATATCAGTAATATTCGTAAAACCTATTCTTGAAGGGTGTAAAATCCAAACATTTGAAAACTATATTCATCAAGCAATTAAAATGTACATATTCTAAGAGTTATGAGATAGACATCTAGAAATCTAAAGACCTAAATTTATGAACTCAGAAGCAAACTGATCTGATAATCGATTAAATTTCTTAGTTAATCACAGTAATAAAACCGGCCATAATTCTGATTTAAAAAAAAAAAAAATAATAATAAATAAATAAATGAATACACCCCATTATGGAGAAAATAACCAGAAGAAATATTAAGAAATAACTAGCATACAATAAATACTCCTCAGATGCACTTTTAACATAGCAATATTTATAAAACCTATAGATAAAGAATGAAAGATCCAAACATTTGAAAATGATGTAACCTGGTATTAAACATTAACATCTAGCATCCGTCATATTCTCTTCTACCTCTATGCGTCGTGTTCTTTCAAGACGTTGGCGATCATGGCTCTCCATAACTTCCTGTCCTTTGTATTAGGTTGGTGCAAAAATAATGACGTAATAATGTCGTTTTCTGACGTATTTTTTAAGGTCAAAAAACGACATTATTACGTCATTATTTTTGCACCAACCTAATAGTTCTTAATAAATTTTGTCCTTTTGATATCTCTACTAAATTTTTTTCCGCCATCCATTTACTCAAGCTCATTATTCTTGCATGTGCCATGTTCTTTCAAGACGTTGGTGATCATGGCTCTCCACAATGTCCTTTCCTTTCTAGCTCTTAATAAATTTTGTCATTTTATTATCACTCCATGTTTTTGTATCCATTTACTCAAGCTCTCTCAGTAAGTTATGCGCTGTTTTTCTGTCCTTCTAGCCTTTCATTTGTTCTTTGAACTTCACATTTTCTAAGCCCTCATCATGTATCTGGGTAATTTCAACTCAGTCTTTTTGATGTTTAGTATAAATGTCCTTTTGTTTCCATTTCCTCTAAAAAAGATGGTGACCGCCAATAATGAATCCTGGTAGGACTTCTAATTCTCTCAAAATCGCGCCACTGTAAAGGTTGAATAAATCCGGTGAGAAAACACATCCTTATCTCACACTTCTTTTGTATTTTTACTGAATTGATTTTCTATCCGTATGTAGTTGGTTTTGTACCAGTATAGTTTCTGGATTATTCGAATATAATAATAATAAACATAATAATACATCACACATCATTGCATAAACATTTTTAACAGTCACTCTTTAGTTTGAGTGGCTCATGAGCCTTGTAATAGGTAAATTTTTAGCTTAAAAAGATACAGTCGGAATAACCGAATTAATATTTTCATTCGAGTTAGATGTAGGTAAGTAAGAAGGGCAGGAAACTTACTTTGCGATAATTTTTTTTTTTCAATAATAGACTGCTGGACGCTGATTACATAACAGAAGAGAGATTAACCGAACAGCATATACCCGCCCACGTGAAGTATCATGAGAGTGCCTCACCCGACGAACGAATTTCCTGTCCGGTCGGGCTACACGATAAACGATCTAAAATAAACCGACCCACCCAAGTATTTTTCAAAGAACGTTTCAAAAATTAAGTTTCTTAAATTTTTTTAAAAATAACATAATATATTGTATAAAACAAATAAAAAAAAGAAACAAAAAGGAAAATGAACCTTAAAACTCGAATATGTTTGAAGAAAAAATAGGAGAGAAGTAGACATTTACATGAGAATATAAAATCTTTCGAAATCTTACGCACACACACACACACACACATATAGTGATTTTTACAAGCGTAGCTAATATGTGGCACAAGGCCAGAATTAAGAAGCACCCTGTGAGTATCGAACTCAGTGATTTTCTAAGCGCAGCTTAAATGTGGCACCCAGTGAGGATCGAACTCACTACTCAGTCATAATTGATTTAGCAAGGCAATCTTTTTAACAATTACACTACGTCGAGGTACCCGACACACACACACACACACGCACACACACACACACATATATATATATATATATATATATATGAGATAACGATATATATTTTGACCACCGTAACGAGACTGACCATGTTTTGCTTTGCCCATATTAATGAGGCTGACCACAGTTTTAACAAAAACTGCTACTCTGATCAAAGGAGAAATAATTCACTACGACAAAAATGTTTAGAGGGTGCCTTGATCGCAAGGTCAGGCACATTAAATTTGCACCCAGGCTCTTACAACATTTCACCATTCCTGGCAGAACTTCTATTATCACAATATGTGATTTCTAATTAAAAAAAAGTGATAGAAAGTAAAAGAATATAAATCAAATGGAATAGATTAAGGATTGATACGAAAGAAATATGAACAATCCAGCCATGTATGCCTTGATAAAGTCCCACAGAGGACGAAACCTGCCATCGAAGATTTCCTTTTGTCTTTAACTTATCTATCTATCTATCTATCTATCTATCTATCTATCTATCTATCTATCTATCTATCAACACACACACACACACACACACACACACACACACACAAACACACACACATATATATATATATATATATATATATATATATATATATATATATATATAAGATTAATGTGAGTAAAATTTGTCACTCAGGTGATTGATGTTATCTTCAGAATCCCGACTCCAGACTTTCATAGATGGACCTGTCCATCCACTCTTCAAGAAGTATCAGCAATTTACTGCTTATATTTTTTGTTTTTATGCGCATTTAACACTGGTGTAAGTTTTCTTCTGTATTCTCTGTGTTTGTATGTGCGCTTGTCCGCAATTTTACACCAACAAAAATGCATCCGTGAGAACGAATATGTTGCACAGATGCATACGTAAAGAACCAATATATATATATATATATATATATATATATATATATATATATATATATATTACAAAAGCCTAAAATGGCGAAATACATTATTAAATATATTTTGTTAAAAAAACTATTTTCATGTAAGTTTCCAATTGTTAAGATTTTAAACTTTTGTTGGGATTTCTCTTGAAAGGTAAGTCCCTATGTATGATGCATTTTGCCGGCTAAGTGTAATTCTTATAAAACCTAGGAGTCTATAATACATCAAATAAAGAGTTACTTTTCAGTCACCATATATATATATATATATATATATATATATATATATATATGTAAACAAAGTAATTGGCGTGATTATAAATTGGCCAAGATATTGGCCCTAAACAAAAAACTGGGGATGGGCTGGTTTCCTTCTTCCCAACTTCCTTTAATCCTCCACCCCACACCCTCAGCTGGCTATTTGTAAAATCTCTGACAATTGCAAACAATCCCCCATCATCAGAAAAATGATTTTATTTGAAAAAAATTACATTACTCAAAACGAAACGTTATTTATGTTAAGCGCCCGAATGTTTAATTGAAATTAATGAAATTAGATTTAAACTCGTTTGAAATAGTGGTTTCTGATTTAAATATCCAGAATTATTTAATGGAGTGGAGTTTTATTGAAATATTCCGCTCGTATATTAATGCTAGGGCATTGGTGGGGGCTCATAACTCCTTTAATATTCAATGCATTCTCATGTGAATAAATTACTCTCTCTGGTCCTGGGTAAGACGATAAACTAAATCCAACAGTAAGGCCTTTGATCAGGAGTTTTTAAGGAGCGTGGAACCACCTCTTAATTGTTGGCACTCCCAGGTCCACCCTGACTTTGTGTTAGCTCCTGTCAGGGTCCCAGCTATGGGCAAATAGTTAACCCTCAAAAGGGGTCAAAACACTATGAATGTATAAAATCATTATTGGCGGGCTTAAGCAAGTGGATGACAGAACATGGTCTGGGGAGGAAGGAGAAGGAAGCAACAGTTGAATGCATGTTCTTTATATTAAATGTATAATCTTGTTCCCCAACTATGGGTTAAATAGCAGGTCATACTAAAAACTCAAACCTTCGGTGCTAGCCAGTATAAGAACAAAGGAATTATCAAAACCGTGTAAAAGGAAGTGGAAAATCATGCCGATGTATTTTCTAAGACGTCTAGGCAATTTGAAAATAATAAAGAAAAGTGTACTGTGTAGAGCCATGACCATCTACACCGTGAAGAAATATGGCATTTCTTTTTAAATCCTGAAAAATCATAATTTTGGGGGTTTGTAATATTATCGAAATATTCTGTTAGATACTGACCATTATGTCACAGTCATTTTAAGGAACCTCTATTTGGAAATCTATAGACGCAACATCACTGTCCTTATTAAAATCTTTCAAAAATAAAATATACTTTCCTGAAATTTTATTTACAGATGATTTACTGATTTGAAGTTGAATTAATCTGAATTAAAACAGATATGACTTATTTTAATTTTAAAATATTCCATAACGGTATTTTTTAACACGGCGGTAGGTGTTAAAACATTTATCAATGGCTTGATGTTTGACCTTTTTAAGTAAAGGACCCATAACTGTAAAAATTACTTGATGAATACTTCGTGAATGCTTTTTTATATAATTTGTTTAATATTAAAAATTTAGGAAAATATCCTAAATAATCTTTTCTTAAATTTTAAGTACTTTGGCACATTACGAAGAAGCTTGTTGAGCAAATGTTAGAAAATCACAAATAAATTTTAAATTTACTATAGTTACTGCTCTTATTGTCTGATAATGTCGCGTATGGACGTCCGTATTTACAAAAATCAGCACGTTTGTATACACACAAAAAAAAATCAAAATTCTTTTTAAAATACTGGGGGTCGCTTAATTGTATACAAATTAATACAGACTTTTTAAAAGATTTAAAAGTTTATAAAAAAGGATAAAAAGAAATTTATTAATCAAAAAATCCTTTGGTTTTTTCTCTGAATAATAATAAAGATTTTCATGATAAAACTGGTTTTGTTTTCAATTTTGGAGCATTTTTTACAATGTATTCTTTTTTTAGCAAGTCTTTGGAGATATAACTGCAGCTATACGTTTTCATATTTTTCGGTTTGTGTATGTGTAGAGTACTCACAAGAATAAAAGTCAGTCAGTTTGAGGGAGTATAAAGAGTGTGTGTGTGTATGTGTGTGTGTATGTGAGAGGGAGAGAGAAATCAAGAGAGAAATTAGTACACTATTGAAATGGCAGGCGGATGGCATTGATGAACGAGCCCTCTTCCTGTCAGCCATTAATGGTATTGGACTGAGTTGAAAATATGGGGAGTAGAAGCAAAACGTCTAAAATATAAGTAGGGTTTGAAAAAGGAGAGTGGATAAGGAAATGGGGGTAGTAAGAGGTAGAAAATAAAATGAGGGAACCGATGTAGGAGTAAAAACAGAGGGAAAAAGAGATGATAAAAGAATGAAAATTGATGTGAAAAAGAAGAAGAGAAAGAGTAAGAGGGAAATGAATGAATGAATGAGGAAGGAGCAGTGGCGATTTTAAAGAGAATAATGAGACATAACAAGAAAGAAAACGAAAAGGGAGAAGAAGAGTGAATCAAGACAGGAAGACTGGAACTAGTAGAAGCAAGGTAAAGAGAAAAATAAAAAAAAAGAGGGAGAGAGAAGAAAAACTGAGTAAGGAAAATAAAGAAAGAAGAGGAGGAAGAGGAAAAGAAAGAAGGAAAAGTACAATAGAACGAGAAAGAAAAAGAGAAAATGCGGATGAACAAGCGATGGAAAGAAGGGAATAAAAAAAATAATAGGAATATTTAGGAAGAAGAGAAAAGGAAGAACAAAATAGAGAACGAGAAAAAGTAAGAAGAGAAATGCAAAATAGAAAAGAAAGAAAAGAAATAGGGGAAGAGAAAGAGGAGCAAAAGCTACACAGAAGGACGAAGAAGGAGAAGAAAAAGGAAAAGGGATAGAAGTGAAACTAAGGGAGGAAGGAGAAGAGAAATTAAGAATAGGAAGTAGAGTAAAATAGGAAAGAGACAAAGTATTAGGTTGGTGCAAAAATAATGACGTAATAATGTCGTTTTTTTACGTATATTTTTACGTCAAAAAACGACATTATTACGTCATTATTTTTGCACCAACCTAATAAAAGACGAAATTGAATTTGGAAGGTAGAGGAACTAAAAAAAGAAAAAGAAAGAAAAATAGAGAAGAGGAAGTAGATAACTGAAGAGTGAAAAAATGAAAAAGAATAAAAAAAAAAGAGAGACGCAAGTCATTGGAAGAAAAGAACGAGTAAAAGAATTGAAGAAACATAGAGAAGAAAGAGGCAAACATTGGTTGTAAAGAAGGATAAGGTCGGTGTCATGGATGAAAAGAAAAGGAGAATGTAAAAGGAAGGAGGGGTGATCAGAGATTGAGGAGATTAGAGGGGAGGACGGAGATAAGAGTGAAGGGAAAAGGAGAATGGAAGAGGAAGGAGGAGGTGATCAGTGATTGGGGGAGATGAAATAAAGAAATGAGGGCGAAAAAGAAATGATTTCGAGAAACGTCAGAAAAGTCTTCAGAGAAATAGAAAAAACGTTTATTAGCAGATGGTAAAACCAATAGGATAATGGTCAAGAAGCAAAAACTAGTAGAAGAAAATATACTGAATAAACTAGCTACCTAACAGATAGATAGATAGATAGATAGATAGATAGATAGATAGATAAGAGTAGACTGACATAGATAGATAAGGAACAAACTGAGAGATAGATAGATAAGGAACAGACTGATAGATAGATATATAGATAGATAGATAGATAATGAATAGGTTGATAGATAGACAACAGACAAACAAATAGATAGATATTAGGTTGGTGCAAAAATAATGACGGTGTTTGACCTATTTTTTTAACGTGAAAAACCGTCATTATTTTTGCACCAACCTGATAGATAGATAGATAGATAGATAGATATGAACAGGCTGATAGCTAGCTAGCTAGCTAGATAGATAGATAGATATGAACAGGCTGATAGATAGACAGACAGACAGACAAACAGATAGATAGATATGAACAGGCTGATAGATAGATAGATATGAACAGGCTGATAGATAGATAGATAGATAGATAGATAGATAGATAGATAGATAAATAGATGAATTTTGGTTTCACTGGAGAAAATAAAACAAAGAAATCAGAAATAAAAGTCAAATTTTTCTTCTTTTTAAAGTTAGTTTTTCTTCGTTGTTTACAATGTAGAATTATCGCACGGAATATAAAAGGATGGTAAAGCCAAAAAGTCAGAAAAGAATGGTTATTGGTCCTCTCCAACCTCTTTACCACTACATCCACTCTACCATCCCAATAGCCTTTATCAAATGTTCTCCTTTTCCTTGTCCAGCTCACACCCAACACTTCGGCAATGGGCTTGTGGCTTCTACTTCTTTACCCTCCTCGTTTATTGAGTGATGGCGTGGGTAGGTTTGGTCGGGTTCGAGGGTGGGGGTGACGAGACTTAACGATGATTTATCAGTGAGCGTCGATACCGATCAGTATTAATCAGCCGTTGTCTTCTAGCTTTTATTGATACAATTTACTTGCAGGGAATTAAAAGCAGTTTTTATAGCGAGGACTTTTGCTTCTAACCAACCATTACACCCTCTTCTCTAAAACCCTGTCCATTGCCGCAGTTTCCATTGCTACCGTCATCTTCACGGCCGCCAAGCGCACGTAGACGCTCACAAAGATTTGACCGATGAGGGTAACAGTAGAGATACAAAAACATGGCTTGTACACGCAATCTCTCTCAGGCGTATAAACGTACGCCGAGACACACGTAAAGGGATGGCCTAATTCATATGTGATTTCTTTTGTTAGTTGTTAACATGGTCGGTTTGAGTTCCGACCTATGAGCGAGCACGTAAACATCAAATATTGCATATTAGTTGATTCTAACTAATTTCCTCTTCTGTCGATTCCTCGGTGTCATGGTTAACAAGGCTATTCTGGTTGAGCATCAGTAGTGAGGTCAATCCTCACTGGGTACTCTAAACAAAGTCTGAAATTTTTCAAGAGATTTTCTTTTTAATTATATAAAAAATAACAAATAACCATAATTAAAAGGGAGCCAAAGGGAAAATACGATATTTGAAAATATGAAAAAGAGAAAATAATAATAATAATAATAATAATAATAATAATAAGCACAATACACACAGACAGAACAATCAAAGGAAACCGCTTAGACATTGTTATTAGTGGTCGCAGACAAAAAGGTGCCTCCTTATTGATATGGCAGTACCTGCAGACTGCAATGTATCTTCGAAAATCTTCAAAAAGCTATCAAAATACAAGGACCTTTTAATCGAAATCTCAAAAATGTAGCACATGGGAACATCAACAATACCTTTTGTATTTGGATCCCTCGGATTGGTTGGAAAAGACTCCAGTAGACTAATTGAAGGGATCCCAGGAAACCCATGCCTTAAAGAAATACAAAAAATTGTTCTCACGAGTACAGCCCACACCTTACGAAGGGCTTTGTTTATGTATTTTTTTTTTCTAGTGGAAAATGTCATGATGTCATTTCTAACCTTAGGTCCCTGGGCGGGACACGGAAAGAAATGAGTTCACATCAGAAATCAAAGGAAATAAAATAAAAATAAAAATAATAATAATAGAAGACAACAGAATAAAGTAACCGGTTATCACTCCTCTCTCATCAGAACTCGATCAGTGAAATTTGTTTTTTTTTGTGTGCACAACTGACTAGACAGATAGAAAGATATGAACAAACTAAAATAGATAGATATGAACAGATTTCGATAGATAAAGAACAGACTAATAGATAAATATGAACAGGCGCTAACAGGCCGATATGAACAAACTGTAATATATATATATATATATATATATATATATATATATATATATATATAGATAGATAGATAGATAGATAGATAGATAGATAAATAGATAGATAGATAAATATGAACATACTGTAATAGATAGATAGATAGATAGATAGATAGATAGATAGATAGATATGAACATACTCGAATAGATAGATAGATAGATATGAACATACTCTAATAGATAGATAGATAGATAGATAGATATGAACATACTCTAATAGATAGATAGATAGATAGATAGATAGATAGATAGATAGATATGAACATACTCTAATAGTAGATAGATAGATAGAGAGAGAGAGATAGATAGATATGAACATACTCTAATAGATAGATAGATACATACATATGAACATACTCTAATAGATAGATAGATAGATTCGAACATACTCTAATAGATAGATAGATAGATAGATAGATATGAACATACTCTAATAGAAATATATATATATATATATAGATAGATAGATAGATAGATATGAACATAATCTAATAGATAGATAGATAGATAGATAGATAGATAGATAGATATGAACATACTCTAATAGATAGATAGATAGATATGAACATTCTCTAATAGATAGATAGATAGATAGATAGATAGATAGATAGATAGATAGATAGATAGATATGAACATACTCTAATAGATAGATAGATAGATAGATAGATAGATAGATAGATAGATAGATAGATACGAACAGACTGTAAGCGATACATGAAAAAAGAAAGTACACACGTATCAATAATATATTGAAACGTGTATAAATCCTATCAGGATTCATCATTGGTGGCCACAGTCTTAACAACATAAGATATGCAGATGACACAGTTCTGATGGCAGACGCAGAAAGGAAACTACAAAACCTCCTACAGAAGGTAGCAAAGGAGAGCAAGAAGAAAGGACTAAGCATAAATTACAACAAGACAAAATGAATGGTCATCAGTAAAAAGATGAGCCCAAAATGCAATTTACAGGTCAGGGACACTAAAATCAAGCAGGTACAAAAATTTAAATATCTGGGAAGCATTCTAACAGAGGATAGAAAGTGCGACACTGAGATCCAAAGATGTATTGGGATGGCCAAAGATTCATTCCAAAAGATAGAGTATTATGAGACAGGAAAGTTTCATTGGAAACAAAGAAAAGAGTACTAAATTGTTACATGATATCTGTCCTCCTGTATGCCAGTAAATGCTGGACAATCTCAAAGATGAAGAAAAGACTCGAAGCAACGGAAGTTTGGTTCTACAGAAGGATGCTGAGGATACCATGGGCCGAACATTTGATTAACAACAAGGTGGAAATTTATACTTAACATCAAAAAGCGGCAGATGAAATTTCTGGAACACATAATGAGAAAGGAGGGGGGTCTGTAAAACAGTTTCACTGTTATATGACATACGCAAATCCGTGAAAGAAAGAAGGAATGTGTTGCGCCACAGAGTAAAGCAAAGGGAATTTCGCCCTCGTAATGTCGGGTAGGTTTCATAAAAAAAGTTATTGTTTCTTTGGTTTGTTGGTTGTAAGCAAACAGATATATAAAATGATGTGAACATAAAATACTGATTAAAACGTTTTGATATGGACGTTTGTCAGTCAGTTATGAATCAGGCGTGATACACGCTTAGGCGATCGTGTATCTCTTTGACTGACGAGGCAGATTTTTCCCCCCGCAGTAGGTTACCATTTTTCTCCGCAGTAGACCAGTTGCCATCCAAGGCTACAGAACCCGATCTGTCCTGCTATTTACCCATGACTGGGGAGATAAGAAGAGGATTCATTCCTTACCCAAGGGTATCAGCACGTAAGTGAATTCAACTGAAATTATGTATTCAGCTCTCCGATTCCTCAAACCGAACCGCTATCCATTACTCCACCGTGTCTCCTCTGGATGCGTGGCCATTTCAAAAACTTGATTATTGAAATTATTTTGATTTAATAAATGAGGAAAAAAACGGAAAAAATAAAGAATAAATTGGAATTTATATTGTGTCACATTTGTCAGGTGTTCATGCATTCGCTTCTAAAATATTTTTGTTTAAAAATTTTCACTAAAATATTAAAGTTCCTTTAAATTTTGGGTTTGAGGAATTATCATTATTTACCCTCAGACTATTGTCCTCATCTTTTTTTTTTTTGTTGCCAAAATGTTGATGACAATATGACAGTATAAATATTTTAAAGTTAGTGAACATTTTATCAATCCTTTGAACTCGTATACCGGACGCTGTGTGAAAAGTGCATATACGGTAATCACTAGGGGTCAAGGTTCAAATGGTTAAAGAATCCTTTTTTAAGCGAAGAAATGTAAACAGAATCAATTTAATTTTAACGCGGATGGGAAATGTCGGATACAAATTCTGTGAAATTTCCAAACACTTAATTCTTCACCAAAATATTCGTAACTAATCTAAAAATACGGCATACGAGATTTTTTCTTTTTCAAAATGTGCTTACATTTTGCTAGAAGAATCGAAAAATAGCTATTTGCTATGGTTTTAATCCAATGCCGGGTAGTTCAAAGGGGTACTTTTAATCCTGTAAGCAAAAACGAGTTCGTAGATCCAGGAAGTACTGATTAATTCAACGTTGAGTATTCTTAAAAATAATTAATGTACATAAATCTTTTCACTCACTACCGTCAATGGAGATTTACGAACGCCCGCTGGAAGTCAGGATTGACCAAAGCAGACGACAATAGAAAATATCCCCGCTATAAAAACGAAAAGCAAACACAATATAAAAATCCTTATTTTAATCTGCAAAGTTACGCCTTCTTGATAGGATATGCACACAATGGAGTCTTTATGTTGTAATATATCAGTAATCAACATCTTTTTAGATACTTGACACACATAGCTGTAACAGTTGGTATTTCAAAATAAAATTTTAAAAAAATTCACAGACTTCAAAAGTAGACAACTATTGTCAACAGCTAAATTCGTTGTTACAATTGTTTGACAGATTAGTGAAAAAGACAAATACAATAAAAACAGATTATCGTGTCTTTTATGAAGAGATTTAAATAAATATTAAATTCAAGTATAATTAGATTCAATTTGCGCGGGTGTAATGGGGCTTTTTTCTGCAAACAATTATCATTGTGAACGCTTATCCTTTAAGATTTCTCCCCACCATTTTCATCTCCACAAAAAGATCGACAACAAGTATCAGACTTCTCTTGCCCATTCGTAATTCTAATCTCGGGTCCTGTTTAATGATTTTAATTAAATTCAATCCTACTTATTTGATTCCGGTAACAATAATTATTATAATTAATCTCATAGATAAGTTAATTAATTTTATATATTTAGGGAGTTCAAAAAATATCTCATACTTATCAATAAAATACCCACCTGCTATGACTTGTCTTTACAAGAGTTAAGTAAGGCGAAAAATGTAGTATTATTGCTGCTATATCTGGGCTGGAGCTGCATAATCTTCTCTTTCAAAAGCATTTACGCGACCTTGTAGGCGATAATTGATTTTCCACTATACAGCCCCTTCCCTCACAGTCACAAGACGATCTATCACTATTTAGATGGAAAAGGTCCCGACGAGCTACATTCTCTACTGCCGATAAGACTTGTTATCCCATATAAACAGGGACGAACCATCCTCATTCCTTTCGTATTCCATTAGTAAGGAGGAAGTACCATTTGGACAGCTCCTTCCAAAAGCCGTTGATTTGTGGAACACTTCCTTGATTGGATGTTTCCTCGACCACTGCGATCTTAACCTCTTCAAATTCAGTGTCACCTTTTATCTATCCTACATATCCTAATAATCTATTACTCTTGCGTTCGTGAGAATAACATATCCAGTAATCTTCTACCTTGAGTAACTCTTGTGTCTTGCATTGGGTGAATAATAGTGTAAAATATTTCAGTATACAAATATCTATCTCGCTATTTATAGGTCTTTACTCACTTGATCATAGTCTGTCACATATCCATTAATGTGGAACACCCAGTGAACATCGAACTCACTAAATACTTTATTTTCAGGGCGTCGGTGATTTGGGCTCTCCACATCTTCCTATCCTTTGTAGCTTGAAGCCTTACTAATCCTCACACTCCCTGTTCTGATACAAGCTCGTTAAGTAGGTTATTCATTGTTTTCCTCTGCCCGCCTAGCCTTCAATATGACTTGTGAGTATCACATTTTCCAAGCCTTCTTTCCTCATTATGTGTTCCAGAAATATATATTCCTCATTTTAAGTATAACTGTCACTTTCTTATTTTATTTATAATTGACCTTTTTGTTTCCATATTCCTTAAAACACTTGTACTGGTCAATTAAACATAACCCCATGAGGCAGTGTCTTTAGACTACCCGTTTGTGATCATATTAAATGCTCATATAATCGGACATCAATCCGAGAAAAAGTTGACGTTCTATGTCAGTAAACTTAACCTAAAGGCAAAAGCTTTGCTGAGCTTATCTTGAAATAAAAAAGTTCTTTATTAATTAAAAAATAAATAATAAATGAATACAAATTCTTTAATTAATCGGCAGCTTCCATAATATCATATATAGCAAACTTGTCTTGAAGAGTTGGTTGACTAAGTTGAGTAAATAACATCTACTTGGTACCTGAAATAGTTGTCTATTTGCCACAGGCAGCAGATAAAAATTCAGATTTCAAAATGGACGTTTGAAGACAGCAAGGTTTTCCTCACCTGACGATACTTCTTTCTTTTATCTGAGATGAAGTATTATGTACACTATTTATATTGTTCGGCCTATCGTCCTCATCTTTGTTGCCATATTCATCACAACGTTTTGGCCGTTGTACGCGCCGACCTTCTTCAGGTGGTTGAAATGTCGAACTGAAATCATTATTTCGCTCGCTGCGGTAGACTGTTCTAGGTCCACATGCCATGTCTAATGGATGTCAGTTATCAGTTATCTGCTGTTAATTCCCCAGACATGGCACGTGGAACTAGAACAGTCTACCCCAGCGAGCGAAATCAAGGGTTCAGTTCGACATTCCAACCACCGGAAGAAGGCTAGAGCGTAAAACGGCCGAAACGTTGTGATAAATATAGATGAGGACGATAGTCCGAACAATGTAAATAGTGTTATTTCTTTTATATGTCGCGTTCCTTCAGGACGTTTGTCATCATGGCTCTCCACAATTTCCTGTCCTTTGTAGCTCTTAATGTCTCTTTGTTATATCTTCTAAAACTTGTTTCGCCATTCATTTACACAAGCTCTTTGAGTAGGCCATGGCTTGTTTTTTTTCTCTTTTCCTCTGGTCTTCACACTGCCCTATGAGTATCAAATTTTCCAAGTCCTCCTTCCTCATTATGTGTCCTAGATTTTTCAACTTTCTCTTTGTGATCTGTCCTTTTGGCTTTCATTTTCTCTAAAACTCCTTCTACGTTATTCTCAGCATCCTTCTGTTGCTACACAGTTTCTTTTTCTTCTGTGAGGAGATTGTCCAGCATTCACTGTTATATAGGAGGACCGATATTACATAACAATTGAGTACTCTTTTCTTGGTTTATAGCGACATTTTCTTGTCTATTAATACTTTGTTTAGCTTTTGAAAGGTATTTTTCGATATCTCAATAAGTTCTTCTGATGACTACATTCATCCGTGTGTTGATTGCGACAAAATCTCCTGTATCGCATTTCCTCACATATCATATCATGTCGTGTCAAACGGAACTACTTGACAAACAAATTTGAATAAATGTAAATAATATTCTTTTCACTATTATTTCTATCGCTGAAAGATACGTGACATATAATCCCTCCCTCAAAAAACAAACTTGCAGGTTTTCTACAATTAGGTGAGCGATTTGCATTTACAGCGGCTGTTTTTCATATTGAAAAAATAAAATTTACTTTTTGATTGTGTATATTAGCTATAAAAAATTAATCAATATTAGATCTGACTTTTGTAAAAAGAGGCAACCAATTTGCAGCTTTTTAAAACTTATCTTAGCTAAACTCTTCGGATAGTAAAAAATAATGAGTACAAATGATAAATAACCTTTCATTTCGCTTCTCATTTACCTGTATCTTGTCATTCTGTCCCTAATCCTTTCCAATCTAGGTTGCACCTTGTTAAATGTTATATAAACGGCATATGCAATTAAGTTGATATGCAAGAGGAGAATAAATAATCGTTACTCGCCATTGAAACATTCACTCATCATCTCTTGATATGAATCCTGTCTGTATCTTTATTCCACCTCCACCCTTCTCAATATATATATATATATATATATATGTATATACACATTAAGAAATGGACAAAGTCCGACAATTTATTTATTAAAGACATTTTTATGTTTAACGTTCTTTTTATAGATACAAGTATTTAAGTAAATGCTCTGTTTATAATAAACAGTATTAAATAACATTTACCGGCCTGAATGTCCGAGAAATTTTCATAGAAAATATTCGTCCTTTGACAGGATTCGAACCTGCACACGGAACGGTCATTTAGTTGACGTGCCTAACCGCTCGGCCACAAAGGATCGTTCGGTTGGCAAGGTCGAATTTACTGCTTATAAACTTCAATCTTCCATGAATCTCGTACATTCATAACTGCTCATAGCGTATCAGATGTAAACAGATGACGTCTTACATTAAGAAATGGACAAAGTCCGACAATTTATTTATTAAAGACATTTTTATGTTTGACGTTCTTTTTATAGATATAAGCATTTAAGTAAATGCTCTGTTTATATTAAAGAGTATTAAATAACATTTACCGGGCTGAATGTCCGAGAAATTTTCATAGAAAATATTCGTTCTTTGACAGGATTCGAACCAGCATCCTATACGGAACCGTCATTTACGCTGACGTGCCTAACCGCTCGGCCAAAAAGGATCGTTCGGTTGGCAAGGTCGAATTTACTGCTTATAAACTTCAATCTTCCATGAATCTCGTATATTCATAACTGCTCATAGCGTATCAAATGTAAGCAGTTATGAATGTACGAGACTTTTGTAGTGACCTTATAATATGCATATCTGATGTGGATGCCAAAGTTGGGCCCACAGAAGTAAAACACGGAACACGGATTAGATGTAAGAAAGATATATTAACATCAGGTTACAGAGATAGTGTAGGCGGAGCTTACTATAAGTTAGTGTCCAACTGGTAGTCGTACGAGACTCTCTGTATCACTCTCTGTCACTCTCTATCACTCTCTGTCACTCTCTCGTAGAGTGCTATGTCGCCTACTTAATATAGGCCTGGAAGAGTCTATTGTGTAGGTAGTTTCCGGTCTCACAATACCCCCTTCCAAAGAGTTTTCTTTTTGAAAAGGAGAGAAAAAAATAAAACTGTTAATACTTTTCCTCTTGGGATTTATTGTTTCTCAGCTGGAAGTAGAGATCTTGATGTGTGAGCCACAGCTTTTCGCGAACCATCTGGCAGTTTATGTAATATGCAAGCGCCTATGCCGTACGAGCTTGCATCACTTGTGACTATGATGTCGAGACTAGGGTCGAAATGTGTGAGGGAGAGGTCTGAAGTAAGAGTTTTCTTGATCTTCTCGAATGCGTCTTGGCATTCCGGGGTCCATGACCATGGTTTGTCCTTTTTTAAAAGTTGGTTTAGAGGCCCTCTCTAATTTTGCATGTTCTTAATGAACCCTTGATAAAAGTTAACTAGGCCGAGGAAGCTTTGTAACGCTTGAACGTTATCTGGGGCCGGCATGTTTCTGATCGCGTTGGCTCTTTCTGGATCCGGCCGACGACCATCTTTATTTATAATGTGACCTAAGTATTTAATCTCTGGTAAGATAAAGTCACACTTTTCCTCCTTAACCTTAAATCCGTATTCTTGTATCTTTTCGAATACGTTTATTATATGGTTCCGGTGCTCTGCCGTAGTTTTACTAGTAACTAGTATATCATCCAAATAGGCTGTTGCGTAGTCAAGATCGCCCAGCATGGCGTCCATGACCTGCTGGAAAATTGCAGGCGCAACCTTTACTCCAAAATCCAGCCTGTTGTATTTGTACAACCCTCTATGGGTGTGTATGCAGAGCAATTTGGAACTTTCTTCTTCCACCTCTATGTGGAGGTATGCGTCCGAGAGGTCGATTTTAGAAAAATTTTTTCGACCATTGAGTTTATTGAAAATTTCTTCAGGGCTTGGGAGAAGATAGTGGTGATCTTGCAAGGCATCGTTTAACCCTGTGGAAAAATCTGCGCATACTCGTATTTGATTGGACTTCTTTTTTACGTAGACCGTAGGTGCTGCCCACTCGCTGAAATCTGTTTTTGACAGAATACCTGCTTGTTCGAGTCTATCTAACTCTATTGATTTGCTCTAGAGCAGCGAAAGGGACACTCCATTTCTTTTTGAATACCGGTTGTGCACCGTCCTTCACCTTGAACTTAGCTTTCATTTTAGTACATTTCCCAAGGCCGCCAGAAAAAAACCTGGGGAAATTGTTGTTTGAGTTCCTTTTTTAGATTTACCAAATTGCACGTTGTACTTTGTATCTTGCGACAAAATGTACTCATTGGGCAATCCCAAAGATTGAATTTTTCTATTCAATCAGTTCAAAATAAGTTGTCTGAAGTTTTTAATACGTAGGCTTTGAGCTTTTTGGTAACTCCATTTAGTGTTACTGTAAGTATTACCTCGCCTAAAATATTAATATTTTCGCCAGTTACGGATTTTGCTGTTTTATCAGTTTTTAATAAGGTCGGGTTGTTCAATTTTCGCCAAGTACGCCAGTTAATGGTTGAAATATCAGAACCCGAGTCAAGCTGGAATTTAATGGACTTATTGAAAATATCCACTGTTACATATTTTCTTAAATTCCTATCGACAATATTGTCAGATTGAGCTTGCCCAATTTTATTTTGGGGTTTTCTCGTTCTGTTTGCGTACCAGCACGAAGTTAAAGTATGCCCACTTTTATTGCAATTTTTACAATATTTTTTGTTCTAAACTGGACAGAATTTCATCAGAATGCCATTTACCACAATGGTAACATGGTCCGGGCGGTTTCTTTAACCTATTTGAGTTTTGGTTATTGCGTAATTTAGGACATGAGATTTGCCTTTTGTCTTTTTGAGGGGAATAGGAGGTAGACTTGCTTCTGATTTTATTAATCAGAACCACACCTGATTCCTCGATAGTGTCACGCGTTACAGATATTACTCTTTGACAGTCCTCTGCCAGATTTTGGAGAGTCAATCCTTGTTCGTTCTCAAGCTTAGTCAGTACCCGTCGTCTGACTTCAGCGTCTTCTGCAGATACTAGACCTTGTGCGAAAACTAAGCACTTAAAATCATTGGCAGTCAGTTCGGCTAGTTTAAAATCATTACATAAGCTTGTACACCGATGCTGCAAACGTTAGAAAATCTTGCTGGTTGTCTTTGACTGTGTTCAGGCATTTCCAACGTTTGTGGAACAAGGTTGTGTTAGGCCCGAATAAATCCGATAGGAGCTTAATCGTCTCTGAAAAATCCAAGTCAGTCGTTTTCTTGGGTAGTATAAAGTCTACGAACCTACTATGTTCTGTAGTCCCAAGTTTTCTCAATAGAAGACGTACATTTTTTTTACTGTGCCATTGTTCACAGTCTACGTTGAAAATATCTTCGTAGCGCCTGTAAAAAGCCTGGAACGTTTTGTCTTCCTCTGGTACGTATTCAAAGGTTTCCATTGAATTGTAGATTATACTCTGGGAGAATATTGTATCGTTTTCAGAGTTTGAGCCTTTTAATGCATTTACGAGTAATTCTTTAAGTTGTTTCTGTTGTAGTTCAGCATTCTGAAGCATAATTTTTTTGAATTCCATTTGCTGTTTATGTAAATCCAAAAAAAAGTTGTTGCTTTCTTCTGATTTTTGTTGCTGGTCCAAATTTAGTTTTAACATTTGGGCAACTACTTTTTGCAAATCTTCCATATTTAAAAATGACAGCGCTTTTTTGTTGCTTTGAAACACTTGTACTAAGAGGAGGTACAGAAAAAAATCTTGATAGATTTTTGTTCCTTTTTTTTTCTTTTACTGAAAAAGAAAATAAATATGGACAGACAATAGTTAAACTAAACTAATTATGTGTGTTTAGCTTTTTTTTCCCGCGGTTCCGTTAATTTTAATGTAATTGAATAATTTTTCACCACACTTATGTATTTTTTTTATAGAGGTACAAAAAGAAGAAAACTCACCTCAGTGAATTTGAGGGGAGAATAATTTTATGCCCGAGTTCAACTCAGTTACATAAAAATTTTTTCGATAGTTTTTTCCGAAAACTTGAGTACAATGGTAGTACTTGAACTTGTGTTGTCAGTTTTTTCACGAACAACTGTTTTTTTTCTGTGCGTGTGGGTGTGTAGAAATCGTTCTCGTATTGGACAGACTTTAATATTCCGTAGATGTCAAATCGCTAGTTTGTCAATGGCGTTTGGTATTGGAATATATGTAGACGCTGGGTGTTTACGTTTTAAATCGCTAATGTATTAATACCAGCTTAATTTCACGTTCAACACTGCTGTGGGAACGCGTGGAGTTTGTGTATCTTTCGAGTACTGTCGCTATTGATATGGTGAGAACGAAATTCTCGAATCTTTTCTGTCGCCACTGTTGTAGGACTGGCAAGGTATTGCGGTTTTCCGCCGTGAATGCGTTTCTAGAATTCTTCGTCGACCCAGATGTGGGATTGGTAAGATATTTAGGTTTCGTCGTGAGTGCGTTTCTAGAATCCTCGTCGCTACTGATATGGGTGCCAAAGTTGGGCCCACAGAATTAAAACACGGAACACGGATTAGATGTAAGAAAGATATATTAACAACAGGTTACAGAGATAGTGTAAGCAGAGCTTACTATAAGTTAGTGTCCAACTGGTAGTCGTACGAGACTCTCTGTGTCACTCTCTGTCACTCTGCTGTAGAGTGCTATGTCGCCTACTTAATATAGGCCTGGAAGAGTCTATTGTGTAGGTAGTTTCCGGTCTCACATTAATATCTTATAAATTTGAATAAATATGATATATATATATATATATATATATATATATATATATATATATATATATAAAACTTGCAAACTTTGCTTGGAGGAAAAAATAGCTATCATTACTTTCCCAGACCAAAATAAATTATTAGATAAAAGATCCGAGCTCATCTCAAAATGCAGACATGAAAACAAATTTTTACTACGTTACCTAAAAATTGAAAACGGAAAAAATAAAATAAAAATAATTAAATAAACAAATAAACAAAATAACAATAAAAATAAGCAAAATTAATTAATCCAAACAAATTACCAAATCACACCTGTTAGAATAGACGAAATAGAATAATAATAATAATAATAATAATAATAATAATAATAATAATAAACAAAACAAACGAACCCAAATAATAAAGTAAGTAATAAACAAATTAGCAAACCATTATGACCAAAATATTAGTTAGACTAAAAAATCAAGCCTAAAAATCGGACGAAAAAAAATAACTATAACTGTTATATAACGATAAAAAAAAAAAATAAAATAAAAAATAGAAATAAAAAGTAAATAAATACTACGTTACTTAAAAATCGAAAACCGAAAAGAGAAAATATACAAGCAAAATAAATTGACCTAAATTCATCCAAGTAAATAAATAAACAAACCAATCCCGATAAAGTTATCGTTAGAAAAAAACAAATAAAGATAATCAACCCAAATAAACACAAATTAAAAACTGTTCCTGCTAAAATAATAGTTAGAATAAACTACAACAATAAACCTAAAAATTGAACAAATAGCTTTAATTAAATTCTTAAACCAAAACAAAACTATTAAATAAGTGATATAAACAAATTTTTACGACGTTAAAAAAAAACACCAATTAAAAAAATTAAAAAATAGATAAAATAAGAAACAAAAAATAAAAATAAAAACAAGCAATATAATTTAACCCAAATAAATAAACAAACGACTTTCGGTAAAATAACCGCCATAATAGACTACCCACAATGCACCACTGACCGGTATATATATAAATAGCCGCGAAAAATAATATCACACGTGGCCTGACGGTTCTATATAGCATGAAACACACTGTCGCCTCTAAGTGTTGACTTCTATTTTCACTTTTATATATATATATATATATATATATATATATATATATATATATATATATATATATATACACGTATCTTTTCCTTTCACCTATTTTCCTTGTTTTTATCGAGATTTCTTAAGTCTTAACTTTCTTCCTTCATACCCAGTTTTCCATAACTTTCCTCTACCCCAAATTTTTCTAATTCCATCTTATAATGTAGGTTTCTAGGCCAGAGACCATAAATATTTTTAAATTTAAAAAACCGTAATCAGACTGATACTATGCTCTAATTCTGTATTTGTATATCTCCACCCAATTTAACACGTCGATGGTTTCACCTACATATGGGCGAGGTGCTGACATAGGGCTGGGATATCCGGCAGTATGCTTTCTTGGTTGTTTTACTGTGAACTTTTCGAAAGAAAATACATATATCTCCGTGCTTTCATGTACATATGGGCCAATAGTGAGGTGCTGTCAATGGGTTGGGATCTTCGGGATTATGCTTTCTTGGTTGTTTTATCCTGTACTGTTGGAAAGAAAATATGTAGCTGAAGAGGAACAGATACTTTTCTAAGATACCAATATGAAAGCTGGCTAGTTAACTACACTTGGATCCCAGGTACAAAAAAAAACAACACACGAAAAAAATTAAAACTTTAATATCTTGAATGCTAACATGCAGAATAATAGTCTAGTCAAACTAATAATTTGTCAAGTTACCTAAAATGAACGTTATAAACATCTGAAACTAATATGCAGTATCAATAGTTTCGGCTTCAGCATGTAGAAATTACTTGTTCGACCACAAACGTTTCATACGGAGAGTGCTTAGTCCATATCTTTTGATCACTGTGGTGTACATTTTGGTAATGGCAATAGTGAAAATAGCCGCCTCTATACAGACAACATTAGGCATTCATTGTCAATAACGGTTTGGTCAATAAATTATCGATTAAACGTTATCGTCCGTTGAAATTTATAAAATCATTTTCTTAAAACGGTTTTACAAGAAAAAAAATTCTCAAGTCCACTGTTATCTCTTTTTCTAATACTTATAGAAGTTTCTTTCCAAACCTTTTCTTTTTCTCGGCGTAGAAAATCAAAATTTTGATAATATCAAAATTTTTCCTTTCTAATTACATGCGCTACCCATTTTAGCTGTTGCTGCTGTTGGAAGTCTTGAAGAGATTCGTCATTTAGTATACGTCATACAGATTTTGTAATGGCAGTCAATAGGGTCCGATGAAATATCGTCTCCTTTAAGGTTTATAGGAGTTGTTCGTTTGAAGCCAAAATGATTGCCTACAGATAACCTTTTAGACATTTCTGAACGAGTGGGACACGCCCGTTAATTTCATTAATTTTAGTAAATATCAGTTAAGAAACGTTTAGATAGAGCTATGAAGGTTGGCGGGATGTTTCACTCCAAGACTGGAGAGGCCTGCTTGACTTTAAACTCAGCCCAAGTGGTACTTTTTGACTATGGTGGTCCCAAGATTAATAAGCTGATATTAGATTGAAATATATATAGTTAGCTTCTGTTTTATTGATTTTGTAGATGCTCCATACAGGTGTTAATTATTAATAGATAAATGAAGTTTTATTTTAAAATAACAGCAGTAAAAAAAAAAATAACTGAAAACAATTGAAAAAAACAATTCCTGGAATCAAAACTAATTGAAATAATGAAGGAAAGAATTGAAGGAGTAAATAAGGTGTGCGGGTGGTGCGATGGTTAGTGGCTTGGGAGGAGAAATCGGAGAGACGAGTTCCAATTCCAGTCAAGTTCGTTACTTTTATTTATCCGCAAATACCATTGGGAAAGGTATGAATCTATCTGTTCTACCCCACTCCCCCAATCGTAGAACACACTAGGATCTTCATCCTTGGTTGGTTGACAGTCTAGGATATGGTCAACTGAATTAAACACCCTATGTAGACCTGTTTATGTACATACAGGAAAGCATTGTGTAGTCCTTATAAGACCCTATGACTATGACGACAATCGAGAGAACCTATTATGAAAAGACTGTTTACAACATTATTACTGCTGCTATATTAATTCAACTAAGGATGACTGCGGCAACATTGACCAATAATACCTACCCAACAGTATCGAATTTATTTTATTTTTTTGCATGGATATTTTCGACATGCGAATAAAATAATGTTACCTTTCAGAAGCATTTTAACATATTATTGGTTGCCGTCTTTTGATGTGAAGGACCTTCAAAATATTCAGTCTGTTTTTTTGCATTTTGATTCGCAGAATATTGTTCTATTGCCGGAATATATGCACACACAGGAATATAACTGATTTTCCGTCAACTGAGGAACCCCTTCCTCTGCTGCCTGCCTACATGTACTTTTAAAAAATTCGAACAAAATTACGAGCCTACTGACTTACGGTAGGTCTTCTCGAAGCTTAAAAATTTATTATTCTCGAATATAGTCTCAGCCCATCTGAGAAATGAATTGGTGTGTAACTGTACATCTCTTATTCAGTACCCAAACAAAGGAATATTATATAGTTCCTTTTTCATCATGAAGTGAATGTTAGATGTGGTAAATTATGGTAAGCCTTTTGAGACATCAAAGTGTTTAATCTTAAAGAATATTTAACTTTCGAACAATCCTGATAATTTAAAGACAGATATATATATATATATGTCTGTGTGTGTGTATTTAGGCAGCAATCCTTCTTTCATGCACATTTCATTGATTACGACAGACAGATTTAGTTTTATATACAATTTCTCATGCGATCTAATAATATTTTTCCTTAATGGGCATTTAAATTAAGACAACCTATTATGAAATGACTGTTTACAACTTTATTACTGCTGCTATATCAATTCACCTAAGGGTGACTGCGGCAACATTGACCAATAATACTTACCCAAAAGTATCGAATTTATTTATTTTTTTGCAATCTCTTCACATGCATTCAACCGAGTGAATAATAAAAAAAAACTACCGACACGTTGTTTGGTCACAGGATTGATTAATTGATTTGTTTGTTCAATTGCATATCAACATCCTTATGGGTCATTTGTTAGGCTGGTGCAAAAATAGTGTCGTTTTCTCACATATGTTACTATGTGAGAAAACGACATTATTTTTGGACCAACCTAATAATACTGAACTTTTGAAGCTTGGAAGTAATAAAAATATGATATATGTTATTCTGCTTTCACAATTGCATACATGGTAGATGATACTCAGCTTTTGTGAATACGCATGTTTGTGTAGACATGATTACTATGTTTATGTTGTTCTTTTGTTGAAGTTATATTTTGGAATGCAGTTTGATTTCTTTGAGAAATTGTACAACATTATATGGATTAACATCATGAATGTCCTTTCATGTTGTTTGGTCGATTTCTTTTCGCGGCATATCAACATCTCTATGGGTTATTTAATGCCGAAATCTAAATATTTTGAACAATTTTATGTCTTCAACTAAATATATTTTGAATGCAATTGTCAACTACATAAAATGTTTTGTTGGTCATTTTATTATAAAAGTGTATTTTTATACTTTCATTGTTTTTATGTTTTTGTTTGGGGTTTCACTATTTAGCCATAGTTGGGACCCTAACAGTTGCTTCCATTCTGAATCAGGGTGGATCTGGGAACAACAGTAATTAATAGTTGGTTTCACGATTCTCAGAACCTTCCAATCAGAGGCCTTGCTGCCGGATGTAGTTCATCGTCATACTCTGGACTATTTGCCCCCGGATATTCCAGTGTGATGTCAGTATACTACTCTTGGGACATTTGTATCGCGCCAATCTATTAACCAGTGAAAATCAGCATTCGAAATTCTGGTTATGACATGGGTTGAATAATAACCGCTTGAAATGCGCTAATAATTTAGTCACGAAGCAGGGTTGATTATTTTATTGCATAGGACAATGTGTGCATTGAATTCATTAAGAATTGGCCTTGAAAACTTCAGTCCAATACTCTACTTGAAGTTAACAAAGTTTTAATATTTTTTTTTTACTTTATCAATATATTTTTGAATAAAATATCTCTGACATTAACGATAACTAAATTTGGACAATTTAATGCAGAAATGAATGATTATATATTTCTATTTTTTTAACTTCTATTTTTTTTTTTTTTCATTTTTGAATTTCTAATTAATTCCTGGGCTTAAACAAAATAATTGCTATTTTTTTAGTATCTCATGACAACGCCATTATATCAATCTGTTAATTTTTCCTTACTAAAAAAACTAGCTATCAAAATATCAGACGATATATATATGTTGTTTGATTCTTTGATAACTGAATGGTATGCCATTCTCGAAAAGGCGTCATATTTCGCTTCAGGATATCAATCAAAAAAAATAAAAAAATAAAAAAAATAAAAACTGTTTCGTTTTAAAAAAAATATAAATTGCTTTTTTCTTGATACAAGCGGACAATGTTTTCTGTTCTTTTAATTAAGCTAAAGGATTAATACAATCATAGATGCATTATCGTAGGAAAAAGAAAATTTAAAATTGGGAAGATTTTTCGGTAGAAAGTGAATTAAATCTAGATTTTTTTCCAATATCAACAATTTGGGGGCTGGATCAACTACTTGGACCATAATTTGTATGATATTTTAAAAATGAAAAAGTGAAAAAAAAAAAAAAAACAGTTAACGGATTGCAATTAATTTTGTTCCAGAGTCAAGAAGCTAATCTTTCTAAACAAATAAAATAACGAAATTGTGAAAGCTAATCGACTAACTGATGCATAGCCGGATTAGAATAGATTAGATCCAATCAAATCCCTTGGCGGATTAACCAATAACCAAGCACAGAGACCAACTTTTATCAACTACGAAGTTCAGAGATTTTAAAACTTTCATTTTGCAGCTATTCGATTACCAGAGATAAACCAGAAAACAAAGCATTATTAAACTGTTATTATTTCACTTTCAATTGATCCCAGACTCAATAATTGGTTAATTATTTAATTAACTAATTAATATTAATATTTATGTATTAATGATTTTATTTCCCGATAAACTGTTATAACATTTTACTGAAACAATTTAATAGCGTAATAGTATGGTGCAAGGTCAGATTTTTTAAGTCTTTATAGTTCAGTATTGACACACACACACAATATATATATATATATATATATATATATATATATATATATATATATATATATATATATATAAGTGGACACTGAGCTTAACAACTAGCGGCAATATTCTATTTCATGCTTAAACGCAATCGATTGTATTATTCTAAAGGTTACTGGTTGGGGCAGTAACTGTCATTTTCAAATTATTCTAGGGGCTCTCATTGAAAATGTCCACTTTTATATTTACATATGCTCTATCTCTGCTATCATGCATTTTAACCCATAAATGTATCGTACCTTAAAACTATATATATATATATATATATATATATATATATATATGAATGAAAGATTTAAAAAATGAATATTACCAGCAATAAATTTTTGAAAAAATATTACTAGCAATACATTTGACTCGCGACAAAAAGCCTCTTAACAAAAATATGTCAGTAAAACCTAAACTAGAAACTTATTTATGCATAGAATACCTATTCTGTTCATACAAACCTATCCTAAAAATGTTGTCGGCATTAAATAACCCATTGAGGTTGATATGACGTAAAACAAAATAAACCAAACCAATCTAAACCAAAGTATACATATTCTATTCATACGAATTTACCCTAAAAATGTTGGCGGCATTAAATAATCCATTGAGGTTGATATGCCGTAAAACAAAATAAACTGAAACGCTCTAAACCAAAGAATATATATTCTATTCATACGAACCTATACTAAAAATACTTGTCAGCATTAAATAACCCATTGAGGTTAATGTGCCGTAAAACAAGCTAAACCAAACTAAACCATATATGGTGATTTTCTAAGCGTAGCTTAGATGTGGCACAAGGCTGAAAGTATGGTACATTCAGTGAAGATCGAATCCACTACTCATAAGTTTGCCAACCATAACACAACGTCGAAGTGCCCAAACCAGACCATATATATATATATTTTTTTTTTGCATTTTGGTTCGCAGAATATTGTTCTATTGCCGGAATGTATGCACACACAGGGATATAAGTGATTTGCAGGTTAGTAGTTCCAGAAATACGGGTTAGTAGCCAAAATATCTATACAGTCTTTGGTATTGAAGTATCGCTGTATGACTTTTTACTGAGTCAACGTGCTCGATCACTGTGACTCTTGCTGGCTACGTTCGTTCTGTCTGTCTGTTACCTTCACCCTTGGTTGCTCTCGTCTCTTGGGTCTTCATGTAGCAGCAGTATATGTATATACTGGGTGAGTCCATTTGTGTAAAAAGGGGAGAACAGTTCCTGACACTTCTAATATACGGATCGATGTGGTGATTGTGTCCGTTTAGTGGACTCCAGTGTGCGGAATTTTGTAGTTTTGTGAACGGTTGTTGTTGCTTGTGAAAAGGAATTCCCTTGATTTAATGTTATGCAGTACATTTTTCATGTCGTCGCACAAATCTACGGGATCCATCTTGATAGTTTGCAGTTGGATATGCTGACGGACTTTATTTGTAGAAACTTATTGGATCTGGATCTGGATCTGGATATGCCAGTCATGAAGTCCAAGAAGGTTATTTGTCTGGATTGATATCTCTTTGTTGTTGTGTAGTTTTAGGAACTGGTCATTTTTAATTAAATTACTTATATATATTTCTGGGGCATTAGGCATTTGTTAAAAGGCTTATTGTATATGATCATAAAACACCTTGGGAGAGTTGTTGATTTCTAGTGAGAATAAAATTTGTGCTATTAAATAATTTGGAAAGAGTGTGCTGTTTTAAGGCCAAGGTAACGTAGTTAGGAAGAGGCAGAATTGAGCCATGTATCTATGTGAAGTGTTGGTAGAGTATTAGAAACTGTTGTTTAATTTCACTCCATTTTGGATATGTGGTCAGGAAGAGGGAGAATTGAGCCTTGGATCTATGTGAAGTGTTCGTAGAGTATTGGAAACTTTTGTTTAATTTCACTCCATTTTGGTCATGTGGTAAGAAAGAGGCAGAATTGAGCCTTGGATCTATGTGAAGTGTTGGTAGAGTATTAGAAACTGTTGTTTAATTTCACTCTATTTTGGTTATGTGGTCAGGAAGAGGAAGAATTGTGCCTAGAATGTAAGTGAAGCTTTCGTAGAGTATTGAAAATTGTTGATTAATTTCAATCCATTTTGATTATTTGGTCAGAAAGAGGCAGAACTGAGCCTTGGATCTATGTGATGTGTTCGTAGAGTATTAGAAACTGTTGTTTAATTTCACTCCATTTTGGTTATGTGGTCAGGAAGAGGCAGAATTGAGCCATGGATCTATGTAAAGAGTTCGTAGGTTATTAGAGACTGTTGTTTAATTTCACACCATTTTCGTTATGTGGTCAGAAGAGGCAGAATTGAGCCTTGGATCTAGGTGAAGTGTACGTAGGTTATTAGGGACTGTTGTTTAATTTAACTCCAATTTGTTTTATGTTGTCAGGAAGAGGAAGAATTGTGCCTAGAATCTATGTGAAGCTTTCGTAGAGTATTGGAAACTGTTGTTTAATTTCACTCCATTTTGGTCATGTGGTAAGAAAGAGGCAGAATTGATCCTTAGATCTATGTGAAGTGTTCGTAAAGCATTAGAAACTGTTGTTTAATTTAAATCTATTTTGATTATTTAGTCAGAAAGAGGCAGAATTGAGCCTTGGATCTATGTGATGTGTTCGAAGGTTATTAGAGACTGTTGTTTAATTTCACACGATTTTGCTTATGTGGTCAGAAAGAGGCAGAATTGAGCCTTGCATCTATGTGAAGTGTTCGTAGGTTATTAGAGACTGTTGTTTAATTTCAATCCATTTAGGTTACGTGGTCAGAAAGATGCAGAATTGAGCCTCAGATCTATGTGAAGTGTTCGTATGTTTTTAGTGACTGTTGTTTAATTTCACTCCATTTTGTTTATGTGGTCAGAAAGAGGCAGAATTTAACCTTGGATCTATGTTAAGTGTTCGTAGGTTATTAGAGAGTCTTGTTTAATTTCACTCCATTTTGGTTTTGTGGTTAGGAAGAGGCAGAATTGAGCCTTAGATCTATGTGAAGTGTTCGTAGGTTATTACAGACTGTTGTTTAATTTCACTGTATTTTGGTTATGTGTTCCGAAAAAGGCAGAATTGAGCCTTGGATATCTGTTAAGTGTTCGTAGAGTATTGGAAACTGTTGTTTAATTTCACACCATTTTGGTTATGTGGTCAGAAAGAGGCAGAATGGGGCCTTGGATCTATGTGAAGTGTTCGTAGAGTATGAGAAACTGTTGTTTAATTTAAGTCAGTTTGGTTATGTGGTCAGGTAGATGGAGAATTGAGCCTTGGATCTATGTGAAATGTTCGTTGAGTATTAGAAACTGTGGTTTAATTTCACTCCATTTTCGTTATGTTGTCAGGAAAAGGAAGAATTGTGCCTAGAATCTATGTGAAGTGTTCGTAGAGTATTAGAAAATTTTGTTTAATTTCACACGATTTTGGTTATGTGGTCAGAAAGAGGCAGAATTGAAACTAGGATCTATGTGAAATTTTCGAAGGTTATTAGAGACTGTTGTTTAATTTCAATTCATTTTGTTTTTGTGGTCAGAAAGAGGCAGAATTGAGCCTTGGATCGATGTGAAGTGTTCGTATAGTATTAGAAACTGTTGTTTAATTTCAATCCATTTTGGTTATGCAGTCAGGAAGAGGCAGAATTGAGCCTTGGATCGATGTGAAGTGTTCATAGGTTATTAGAGACTGTTGTTTAATTTCAATCCATTTTGTTTATGTGGTCAGAAAGAGGCAGAATTGAGCCTTGGATCTATGTGAAGTGTTCGTATAGTATTAGAAACTGTTGTTTAATTTCAATCCATTTTGGTTATGCAGTCAGGAAGAGGCAGAATTGAGCCTTGGATCTTTGTGAAGTGTTCATAGGTTATTAGAGACCGTTGTTTAATTTCAATCCATTTGGTTTATGTGGTCAGAAAGAGGCAGAATTGATCCTTGCATCTATGTGAAGTGTTCGTAGGTTATTAGAGACTGTTTTTTAATTTCACTCCATTTTGGTTATGCAGTCAGGAAGAGGCAGAATTGAGCCTTGGATCTTTGTGAAGTGTTCATAGGTTATTAGAGACGGTTGTTTAATTTCAATCCATTTTGTTTATGTGGTCAGAAAGAGGCAGAATTGGGCCTTGGATCTATGTTAAGTGTTCGTAGGTTATTAGAGACTGTTGTTTAATTTCAATCCATTTTGGTTATGTGGTCAGAAAGAGGCAGAATTGAGCCTTGGATCGATGTGAAGTGTTCGTATAGTATTAGAAACTGTTGTTTAATTTCAATCCATTTTGGTTATGCAGTCAGGAAGAGGCAGAATTGAGCCTTGGATCTTTGTGAAGTGTTCATAGGTTATTAGAGACCGTTGTTTAATTTCAATCCATTTTGTTTATGTGGTCAGAAAGAGGCAGAATTGAGCCTTGGATCTATGTGAAGTGTTCGTATAGTATTAGAAACTGTTGTTTAATTTCAATCCATTTTGGTTATGTGGTCAGAAAGAGGCAGAATTTATCCTT
>OZ010586.1:113400647-113430647 GCA_963932145.1 Acanthosepion lycidas
AGAATCGAACAGAAGACTCCATTAGAATCGAACAGAAGAAACCATTAGAACATAACAGAAGAAACCATTACAATCGAACAGAAGAAAGGATTAGAAAAGAACAAATGAATTTATTAGAACAAAGGGAACATACGGTTAGAATCGAACAGAAGAAACCATTAGAATCGAACAGAAGAAACCATTAGAATCGAACAGAAGAAACCATTAGAACAGAACAGAAGAAACCATTAGAATCGAACAGAAGAAACCATTAGAATCGAACAGAAGAAACCATTAGAATCGAACAGAAGAAACCATTAGAATCGAACGGAAGAAACCATTAGAATCGAACAGAAGAAACCATTAGAACAGAACATAAGAAACCATTAGAATCGAACAGAAGAAACCATTATAATCGAACGGAAGAAACCATTAGAATCGAACAGAAGAAACCATTAGAACAGAACATAAGAAACCATTAGAATCGAACAGAAGAAACCATTAGAATCGAACAGAAGAAACCATTAGAACAGAACATAAGAAACCATTAGAATCGAACAGAAGAAACCATTAGAACAGAACAGAAAAACATTTAGAAAGATTTTAGAATACAACCGTAGAAATCATTAGAATCGTACAGAAGAAACCATTAGAACCGAAGAGAAGACAACAAACAAAACCATTAAAATCGATCAGAGGAAACCATTAGATTATAAAAGATGAAACCAGTAGAATCGAACAGAAAAAACATTACAACAGATGTGAAGAAACCATTAGAATGGAGCAGAAGAAACGATTAGGACAGAACAAATGAATCTATTAGAAGAGAAAAGAAGAAATTATTCTAATCGAACAGAAATTACCATTAGAATCGTACAGAAGAAACATTTAGAATTGTACAGAAGAAACTATTATAATCAAACAGAGGAAACCGTCAGAATCGAAGAGAAAGAAATGAAACTATTAGAATCAATCAGAAGGAACCATTAGATTACAACAGAAGAGACCAGTAGAATCGAACAGAAAAAGCATTAGAACAGAACAAAAGAAAGCATTAGAATCTATCAGAAGCAATAATTGGACTTGAAAAGAAGAAACCATTACATCAGAACAGAAATAACCATTAGAACAGAACAGAAGATAACATCACAATCGAACAGAAGACAACATTAGATTAGAGTTAAATCGAAAAGCATACATATATTATGCACTAAATGTAGAAACCAGTATTGAACAGATGTTGCATTTTTTTACTTTTTATTAATTTTCATTTTATACATTGTGCCCCACAGAAAACTGGAAATTTAGTACAGTTTAATTAATTCTTTCAATTTTTGTTAAAGTTATTTGAGACAAAAGCAATGGATAGAAATTTAGTAGCTTAAAGCATAATAAAATAACAAATGTTAAATTTGGTGTTAATTATTTTTATGTTAATTTTTTTCATCATATAATAAAGGTAAAATTCAATATTTTTTGTGGGGCAACCTATATTCCTAAAACGTTCTTTAGTGAGAAAATTCTCTGAAAAGCAATGGAAATTTTGGAAAAGAAAAAAAATTAGAAATAGTCCGAAAAAGGAAGAAATTAAAAGAAAGAAAAAAAAAGGAAGAAAATAGAAAAAAGAAAGAAAATAGAAAAAAGAAAGAAAATAGAATGAATGAATGAAAGGAAGAAAAAAGTAATGGAAAAAGAAATGAAAAATGTAGAAGTATTGTGCCCCCCCCCCAAAAAAAAACAATATAAAAAAACAATTATAAACAAAGAAAGAATTGTAAAAAAAGTGAAACTTGTAAAAGAGAGAAAAGCAGGAAAATATTCTAAAAGAAAGAAAGAAACTATTGCAAAAGAAAAAAGAAGCCTTTATATAAGTGTTATGGCCCGGTTCCTTGTACCACGGTGATAGTCCAAGATAGAACCAATAAAGAAGAACTCGAATACGGATATGGAATAACACAGATATATATTACAAATAGGAATATATACAGAGAGGTAGAAAGTGTTAGTACGAACAATCAGGTTTCGTAATAATTGTCTGAACGCGACTCTGGACTGCCTCTGACTCGACTGACTTGCTCGTTCTGACTGACTGACAGACTCCCGACGGACTTCACTCCAGACTTCAGACTGAACGGTATTTAGTCACCCCCACACGAGGGCATCATGTGGCACAAGGCCGGTTTAACGTGGGGTTTCCGAGCCTGTGGGATCGGGCAAAAATATGCCCTTTGAACCCGGATAAACGGGTTCAGGGTCGGTCTACCTCCCCGAAAGAGACTCCGCCCTTCGGCGTAACCTCCTTTGGGTTCCTCCCCGCCCGCAGGCAGAGAGTTCAACCGATCAGCCGATCAGCCGGTCGCCCGACTTCAGACTGAACGCTATTTAGTCACTCCCCCACGAGGGCATCATGTGGCACAAGGCCGGTTTAACGTGGGGTTTCCGAGCCCGTGGGGTTTCCGAGCCCGTGGGCTCGGGCAAATATATGCCCTTTGAACCCGTATAAACGGGTTCAGGGTCGGTCTACCTCCCCGAAAGAGACTCCGCCCTTCGACGTAACATCCATCGGGTTCCTCCCCGCCCGTAGGCAGAGAGTTCAACCGATCAGCCGATCAGCCGGTCGCCTGACTTCGGACTGAACTCCCTGCTTCCTCAGTGAGGCGCAGTATTTATTACGTATGGAATAGTCCATTATGTTCTTATGGGTAAGGTCCCATACCAATAAGAAAGAAAGAAACTATTCTAAAAAAGGCCCTATTATATAAGATAGAAGATATTGTAAAAGAAAGGAAGGAACGATTAAAACAGAAAGAAAGAAAACATTCCGAAAAGAAAGAAAGAAAGAAAGAAAACATTCCGAAAAGAAAGAAAGAAAGAAAGAAAGAAAACATTCCGAAAAGAAAGAAAGAAAGAAAGAAAGAAAATATTGTACAAAAAAGAAAATATTATAAAAGAAAGGAAGGAACGATTAAAACAGAAAGAAAGAAAACATTCCAAAAAGAAAGAAAGAAAGAAAGAAAGAAAGAAAGAAAATATTGTAAAAGAAAGAAAATATTGTAAAAGAAAGGAAGGAACGATTAAAACAGAAAGAAATAAAGAAAGAAAACATTCCGAAAAGAAAGAAAGAAAGAAAGAAAGAAAGAAAATATTGTAAAAGAAAGAAAGGAGTCTTTATAGAAGAGAAAAAAAAGAAGAAATTATAAAAGAAAGAAAGATACTATCATAAAAGAAAATACTGTAAAAGAAAGGAAAAAGCCTTTATAAAAGAAAAAAAAAAGAAGAAAATATTGCAAAAAAAAGTTCCTATCTTAAAAGAAAGAGAATATTGTAAAAGAAAGATAGAAATATTGTGAAAGAAAGAAAGAAAGAAAGAAAATATTGAATAAGAAAGAAACTCTTATAAAAGAACGGATGAAAATATTGTAAAAGAAAGAAAGAAAATATTATAAAAAATAGAAAGGAACTTTTAAAACAGAAATAAAGAAAAGAAAACATTCCAAAAGAAGGAAAGAAAGAAAGAAAGAAGAAAGAAAGAAAGAAAGAAAAAAGAAAGAAAGAAAAATAAATGGAGCTTTATCCAAATGAAATAACGAAAGAGAAAAGCATTAACACTTGAACCGCGCTTCCATTGTCACTGATTCTAACCTCAAGTATCATCTTCACTTGATTCGAAAAGAACACTTCATATTCTACTTCAGATTGAACACATCTATAGCGAATTCGAGGCAAAGAGATAACATTCTGAACGAGTGTAAGCCGTTTCGATTCTGTCTGGTCAGCTGGAGAAACGGAGAAGAAGCGGTGCGATCAAAGAGGTAATACGAACTGATGAAGCATGAGTCAGTTGGCAGTTACCTCCCTTGGAGGCAACTGGAAAAACTTATTAATGGCAGCCAAAAGAAGAAAAACTCGCTCGCCACTGACATGCGTTGGACAAGAGCCAAGGAAAGAGTTCAAAAGAAAACTATCAGTAATCGTTCTTCATACAATGTAGAAGGGGCAAGGGAAGTGTGGTAGAATGGACTTAGAGAAATAGAGATCTCATAGAAGAGGTCAAGAAGGTCATCTGATTTTATAAGAACAATGATATATTGATGGATTTAGACACAGACTTAAGGAATTGTCGAAATTTTTTCCTGGAATCCACAGAATTTTATTTACATACGGCAACATATTTTACTATAACATACTAAAGGAAGTGTCTTCTTCACTTTTTATAATCTGAACACAAAGAAATGAGATGGAAAATTACAGATAATCTATCTCAGATTGTTCATATCTATCTATCTATCTATCTATCTATCTATCTATCTATCTATCTCAGTTTGTTCATATCTATCTATCTATCTATCTATCTATCTATCTATCTATCTATTAGATTTCGGTAGATACACTTACACTCAGAAAGTTATATATTTATTGTGTATTCCCTTATAATATGCCTTTCTCGTACTCCAGGTAAGCTAACCTATTTTGCATTTTGATAAAAAGTACCATTTTTAGCACAGAAGTAGATCAATATATTATGAACAAATGTGGACGTGGAGTCACCACCAAACTGCTAACCTGGTGGCTGTGGTGGTCATTTTATTTGAGCTTCAGCGTGGAAAGTTCATGACACCAATTCAAAAGAAGAAAACCCTGAAGAGAGAGAGAGAGAGAGAGAGAGAGAGAGAGAGAGAGAGAGAGAGAGAGAGATTTACCTTGGGGTTTCCGTGTTTTTATATCCGAGAGCGCCTGCTGAGAAGTTTTATTTTAGAGCTGCTACTGCTACTACGTTTAAGGTCACTAGATTACCCCTTGCAAGCAGGATAGTTATACTAAAATCTCAAGAAAGTGAATTTTATTATATTAGGTAAGAACATAGATTCTTAGGCCATCTAATATGACGACCGTTTTTTGAAATTCTAGGTTGTGATTGCTTGGAGATTTGAAATGAATCATCAATATTTTCTACATGTGCCGGTTTTAGTCGGTTAATAAAAATATTCTCTTGTCTTTTCTTAGACACATGTTATTCTCTACGTTTTACTACCTCTGTAAGCTGGATTTAAAGGATGTTTGGTTGCATTGTCTTTTACTGGCACAAACTTGCGGTTTTTGAATGATCCTGGTGCATATATTAGATGGGTCAATTGTCTAGAAGATGGGGATGTTACTTGGGATATCTTCAATCTGAAGGGTCTACAAATGGAGCAGGATCCAAAAGTGGTTCATTTGGTTTGATTATTAACTTTCCTGGTAGACGTAATAATGTGCCTAATACAATTTCGCCTGAAGAACTCTGTGAATCAGATTTTACAGCTTGAAAATCGGTGACTGGAGTTATATTAATTTTAGAAATATTCCTGGAGAGGGTGTCTGCTAAAATGCTTGCAGAGTCTTTGATATTGACTGTTGTAGTTGTAAATTGACTGATGAAATCAAGGTGCAAAAATTTCCGAGGAAAATCTTTATCCGATTTTGTCTTGATTGGTCCGATCAACGTCTGTAAACACGTGAAAAGACCTAACCTTCCAAGAAATGCCAGAAGTATCAAATGGCACAGTCTACTGCCATTAACTCTCGTACAAAAAGGATGTACCGAGAAACGTATTCTGATAATTTGTTTGAGAAGAAAGACACGGGGGAACCATTCATCTGATTCACGTTATTGCAAGACTGTTTCAATGGCGAACTTCGGGTCATATACTGTCAAGTATAACTCTGCTTCATGATTGGGAAAAGTGAGATCACTAATATCGGCTAAATTTTCCTTTAGCAAATTAAAGGTTGACAATTCTTCTTCAGAAAGATTTATATCAGAGTTCTTTTTTTTTTGTCCTTGGAAAATATCTGTCAATGGGAAGACTATTTCCGTCAAATTGGGGATGAATTTCCTACAAAAATTCACCATGCCAAGGAATTGGCGTAATTTTTTTTAAGTTCTAAGAACCGAGAAACAGCGATTAGTTTCGTTTTTTTTTTCAGGCAATGGTTTGATATCATTTTTATCAATCTTATAACCTAAAAGTCTGTAAACGACTCAGAAGTTGACATGGTTTTCTATCTCCCAATGTTTCAGTTTCCAATAATTGTTGCACTCTCAGCAGTTGGGAATATTAATTTCTTTTTTCACTTGTCGTACGGGTTTGTTTGTGGCGGATTTAACAGGAGCTTTCGTAGATACGTGGTTGCTTCTTAAGATAATGTAGAAACTACGCAAGCGAATTTTTGTTTTAGCGATGAAATATTTTTCATCAGAAAAACGATTTCCAAGCGGATAAAAAAGCAGTTTCAGGTCATTGTTAGAGAAAATAGTTATTTTTTCAAAGGCGGCGGCTAATTTGGGTCCCTCCATTTTTTTCTTGTGCGCAAGCATTTTTTTGTTTTTAGAAATTTTTTTACGCTTTTTTACGAGATTTGTAAAAAATAAATGCGCATGGTTATGCAGTATGAAAAGCTTGTAGCACGCAAAAATATTTTTTATTCATTTCTTAATAATATAGAATATTATTTTGTAAAAAAATATTCCGAGAAAAAAATCTCAATGGAAAACAATATATAACACGATAAGCAGATTTAGAATCGGTCAGAGACGTTGCACATTTCGTAAAAATAAATTTCTTTCTTCTTATTTATTTATTAACTCGAGATTTAATTGCTATTTACACCAAGCACAGCCTTTCTTAAGAAATTAAATAATTTAGTAGTTTGGTTCTATGTGTTTGAATAGTAGTAGTAATTAGATCAATAGGGTGGTGAGGAAAACAAAGAAATGGTGAAAATGAGAAAGGGTCACTTGATCGGTAAGTGGCAGCATTATTCCCGTTATTTCACGACTTTCTATGAAGTTTTATGAAAGTGAAAAATATATATTTATTTTAACTGCTATTAGGGGTCGCCGTTAAAGTTTATAAAATATTTATCATAAAATATTACTAATTCAAAGTCTAGTTTCATAAAAAAAATTTTGTTTTTCTCTGAAATTTTCAAATATATAATTCTATATGAAAAAGATTTCAAAAATGAAATACGAAAAGGAAAATATCTGTAGTTAGTGTAATACTTACAGAATGTAACACAATTTTATTTATTAAAAAAACGTTGAAATTAAAATTTGTGAAATTTTACTAGTGTGAAGTTTTAATACACTATTTTATAAGGGAAATAACACGTTCTTTTTTTAGCATTAAAGCTTTTTTTGTTGTAGTCACTATTAGGTTGGTGCAAAAATAATGACGTAATAATGTCGGTTTTTGACGTAACGTCAAAAAACGACATTATTACGTCATTATTTTTGCACCAACCTAATAGTTTAGTAATTAGCTACTTCAATAAGTAAATGCGTAAGGTTTCTTACGGGAAAATTTTGTAGTACATGAAATAATGATGGTGAAAAAGAGTAAACAATAAGAGACTAATTGATTTACAATACATGATAACATAAAAGGTTTGCAATGAGAGTTTCTTTTGTTAGACGTAAATTGTATACACAACAAAATGTTTATTAATATGTATGAGTGAGAATTACGTTGTTAGTGTGTTTTATAGGTGTAGCGTTCACAGCCCGTTTAGCTTCAGCGTGGAAACCTCATGAAACTATTTTAAAGAAAAAACTTGGAAAAGAGAGGGTTACTTTAGGGTCCGTGTGTTTAATATTCGAGAGCTGCCGGTGTTAAGTTTTATTTTAAAGGTGCTACTGCTACTATGTTTAAGATCACCACAAAGTCAGCACACAGAGGTGAGAGTCTGTTTTATGGTAAACGTAACCATTAAACGATTAATGCTCAACGCATGAAACAAACTGTCAATATTAGATAATACGAACAGAAGACCTGAATATATATATATATATATATATATATATATATATATATATATATATGTCGGATTTCCCCGTATCCATAGAAACTAATATTATGAATGTAAGTGCTTATAAAACTCAGTAAATTTAAAAATAAGTTATTCCAAAATTCGCTTGAAAAGGAAACAGAACTACGGACTTCAATTTAATTTAATTCTAAAATTGAATTTGAAGTTTTTAGCTTCTTTTTTGGAAACATGGTAATTCCTGTGTTGCGATGGAACCATATTTTTAAATAAGTAAATTCATAATATTTATGCTCTGTAGATTTACATTGAGCATTGTTTTGTAAAAATATAAATAAAAATATTAATAAGAACACCGGATTATATATATATATCCTTCTGTTCTTTCTTTTTACTATATATATATATATATATATATATATATATATATATATATATATATATATATATATATATATATATATATATATATACATATATATATGCAAATAAGAGACAGAACACATGGAGTAAAACTCTACAGTTCGTAGCATTTCCTTTTTAAAATGTCCTCAATGCAAAATACACCAAAATATTATAAATATATAAATAAAATATTATAATATTTTTATTATAATATATTATAATAAAGCATTTTAAATTAAAATGTTATTATTATAATACATTATAATAAAATATTATACATATATATATATATATATATATATATATATATATATATCGGCTGTATCAAAAATACTATTACAATCCATAAACAAATCAAGTTCGCAAACAAAAGTCCATATAAAACATATGTTCTCAAATACTTTTTAAGTTTAAAGTTTACGATAGACGCTGTTAAATGTAAAATCCAAGATACAATCCAGAATAGTTTTACAAACTATGGCGTCGAATTCTCGGCGCCAAACCAAGGTAAAATGTCCATATAAACCAATGTTCAAAAGGCCTATCACAGCTGCTCATATAGAATGTTCAAAATGTCCCCCACTTCTTCACATGCATGCACCTGTCAGGTCATTGACTGGCAAACCCTTTCAAATACTCCCACACAGTGTCAAATGGTTTCGTAGGCACCCATGACAAGTTGATAAAGCGTTTTCTACATTATTAATGTCTGCTGCATATACCAATTGTTTTGGGTGGTTCCTTAGATAAAAATCTGAAGGACTGAGATTAGGAGAAGAGGTAGGCCATTCGAACCTATCCTCCCCTACCCATCCATCTTTCATGGTAGATGTCAGCTAGTGAATCGCGAACAATGTGACTAAAATGTGCTGAAGCCCTATCATGCATGAGTCACATGCCTCTTCATATTATCAGAGGTACATCCTATATCAGGTCTGGACTTATGATCGAAATAAAATCCATGTAGACAGCTTCTGCAAGACGTGCTGCGAGAACATATGGACCTACTAGACAGTTACCTACAATTCCAGCCCACACATTTATTATAAACTGATGTTAGTGCCTTGCCTGTATTATACAATGGAGATTCCGATCAGCGCACAAATATTGGTTGTGTAAATTTGTCATTCCATCTTTTCTAAATGTTGGCTCATCCGTAAACAAGACCGAAGAGACAAATAACGGATCGGCAGTTTGTGCAATAAACCATTGACAAAAGTTCTGCCTTAGTGAGTGATCAGAGGGCGAAAAAGCTTTCACACGTTGCAAATGATACGGATAGAGGAGCTGATCTTGAAGTACACTCCATGCGGTACTATGAGATGTACGACATGCTGGGGCCTCTTGATATGTGCTGATACCTTATATCATCTCCGACAACCTGTTATATGTATTCTACGTGGCCAGGCGTACGAGTAGGTCTCGGTCTTCCTCCATCCATAGTTTGTGATGCCCCTGATCCTGTCTCAGAAAAGCGACGATAAACAGCAGGAAAGGTTGGATGACTCACCTGCCTTCGATCTGGAAATGCAATTTGATACAGCCGTGCAGCCTCGTGTCCATTACCAGTTGCGCAGACGTATGTAAAAATCATATCTGCCTGTTCATGATAGGCATATCCTGGTATTGTTAAAAAAGAACGCTCTTCAGTTAACTCACTACTATACACGTTAAACGATGAAGACAAATTAGTCAGAGATGTACAAGAATGACAAATGAAACCTAGTCTTTATAGCAACACAGGGCCATCTACCTTAAAGTTTCTTTCAAATTGATAACCCAAAAACGAAGGATTTACATATCTTTTTGTCAACTTTTGTCCTAATTTTTAAAACTATTGTTGAAACACACACACGCTCTCTCTGTCCGTCTGTGTCTCTATCTCTCTCTCTCTCTCTCTCTATATATATATATATATATATATATATATATATATATACGCGCAAAAATATGTACAAATAATTTTCCCCTGAAAATGTGTGCCTGTATTTTTCTCTTGTCATGGTTCTAAGTACTTAGTAGACAAAAGAAATTAGTACAGATGGTATCTTGAAGTCTGTATAAAATATTTAATGTGGCTACATATTAAAAGTAATAATATGAATAAATATTTTATATAATGTTTTACAGTGTTATTTAGATCCATTTAACCGTTACAAATCACTATGGATTAATTCGAATACCAGAATTTTAAAACAATCACATAAAAAACGCAAAAAACTGTCAAATCTGATAACAATTCTTTCTAATGACACTGACGGTGGGGAGATACTTGGACAAAAAACAGTGCAAAAACTTGAACTTCAGTTTATCAAAAATATTGATGTCGATGTGCAACGTATTATTCGAAAATTAAAAATACAGCAATAAGTAAAAAAAACAAACGTTATTATTTGAATTTAACAAAATCTATTTGGATTAATTCTTAACAGACACACATACACATAAACACACACACACACACATAGACACACATATATACATACGATACACACACATGCACACACATACACTACACACACATACACACATACATATACACATACACACACATACACACATACATATACACATACACACATACAGTGCACACATACACTACACACACATACACATATACACACATACACTACAGACACATGTTCACACATACACACACCTTCACACATACACTACATACATATACACAAACATACACACATACACACACAAACACACACACACACACATATATATATATATATATATATATATATATATATATATACGTATATGTGTGTGTGTGTGTGAAGATATATAGAAAAATAGGAAAGAACACGTTAGGTTTATAATCCGAAGCTCTTTAGTATTTTTGTTTTTATTTTTAAAAAACAGTGCTCAATACATAAGTAGAGCTTAAATTATATATATGTTCAAATTTCTGCTGGAGCTATTTTTGCTCACTTAGCACTAATCCCTTTAAGAAAAGGAAAAAACAAAACAAAACAATACAAAAACAAGAAAACTACATTTTTCCTGGTAATTAGAGAGTCATTACTATAACTGTAGGATATGAATGAGTCGTTATTGGCATATTTGCCTGAAACTGGAGTGGCTGAGTGAACACTATCGTAAAATGTCCTCCAGTACATTTCTTACCTGCCTAGTCAGTACCGTCAAAAGAACTTCCATTGTCAACCTTGACGAAACATACACCCACTCACATGCGTACACACAATTGCTAGGAAACATTCCCGATTCTACTTAGGAGATCCCAAACAAAATTCTGATCCATGGTCATTCAGCCAGATTGTGGGAAATGAATCAAGCCGATAAGTTATCAGCGCACACTCATCTATCTATCTATCTATCTATCTATCTATCTATCTATCTATCTATCTATCTATCTATCTGTTTGTCTCTGATAATACCCCCCTGTTGGGTAATATTTAACAATGTGCTTACTTACGAATGAGAAAATACGTTGTTATGGTTACATGAAGTATATTAGCACCACTCGAAGCAAACAGACGCTATATTACATAATTAAAATATAAACAATAATTAATTAAATTAAAATATTTTAGGATATTCAGAAAGCTGTTACGTTTTGCCAAAATGGTTATAGAAACAAATGTCAATTTTTTTTTAAAATTTTATTAATTGAAATGTAATCACCTTTATTTCCACAAGTGGAAGCAAGCTAATAAACATATGTACGTCTTTCAGGATCGCACTTGCACAACAACATCGAAATGCACGTCTCTAATTGTATTACTAAGAGATCAGATTAGGGATCGAAAAATGCTATATAATGTTTAATCAATGAGAACTGGTTCTGTCTTCTTGCAACTGAAGGTCGTTGGCATTTGGGACGTAGACCTAGAGAGCTGTATCTTCCAGAGTGTATTCGTCAAAAAGTTTCAAACAACAGTGTCATTGGATGGGGGTACCATAAGGTGTCTTTCGTTGGGGTACCATAAGTTATAATTTTCGCTCACCGTTATTCCGAAGGAATATTAAACGAATATTCGCATATATTTGGCATCATGATGTGAGATGCCATTAGTTTTAAGTCTTTCTCACATTTGGTCTTTACAGTTGTACGGCCAGAAAATTGATCAATATGTTCTACTACCATTACTGCAACAGGAAGCTGATGTGCTTTTTCCGCAGAGTAATGCATAACCATATGATACCTGTTTTACTCAACATGCAGAATATTTGAAAACTTTACTGTTTCGCAGAATCATCAGTCATATATGGGACATGATGGTACAGCAGCTGACAGAGAGATTATTTATTGTAATCCAGATCCATGTATGTTTCCTATCCATTTAATGATAATGTAATGTTCAAACTGTTACAAATTCATTATATATATATATATATATGGATTTTATCCTCCTTGGGACTACCCATACGGATTACCTAATTTTTAAAAAACCATATACATACATACATACATATATATATATATATATATATATATATATATATATATATATATATATATATATATATATATATATTAGGTTGGTGCAAAAATAATTTCGTTTTCTCAGATAGTAACATATGTTAGAAAACGAAATTATTTTTGCACCAACCTAATATATATACATATATATATATATATACATATATATATATAATGAATTTGTTGAATCCATTAGATTCACTTACGTGCTAATACTATTAGGAAAGGTATTAATCCTCTTCTCCCTCCAGCTATGGGTAAATAGCAGAACAGACTGTCTAGGAGAGGGACAAAACTGAATTCAAAACCTGCGGAAGGTTGTTTGGAGACCTTGTGGTACATAGTGCACCAGGTGTCTGCATTCGACTCTCCAAAAAGTGTGGTTGGTTTTGCACAAATCATACACCAGTATAATCAAATCTCATGTGCTGGTGTCTGGGATGTCGGCTCCTAGGAACTGAGCTGCTTGATCCTCATACGTCGAATACGACGTGAGAGTCCACCATATATATAGATAATTCATATATATATATATATATATATATATATATATATATATATATATATATGAATTATCTCATAGATCACCAAATTAAAATATTTCTTGTGTGGGAGGAGTGAGAGAGAGAGAGAGAGAGAGAGAGAGAGAGTGTGTGTGTGTGTGTGTGTGTGTGTGTGTGTGTGTGTATGTCTTTGTGTGTGCGGGGGTGAGTGTAAGGAGGTGGTGAAAAATTCTCTACTGTTTCTTTGATCCAAAGGTTTGGTCGTACTCTTGGAGATTTTTCGGACAGTAAAACTTTCACCACCTATTAACTCTGTAGATTCCCATATAGCTTATAGGGCCACACCCACCCATGTTACTGTGGTTTCCATAGCCGGTGGCTTTTCATAGCATGGAGTTGTCAGCGCCGCACTCATCCGATTCTAAAGATATTTGTGCGAAATCGATCGCAACGGCCTCAGTTGGAATTTTTTACTTGACATACTACGCCACACGTACACCCCGCTTACATGTTCCTCAGTGTGTGTGTGTGTGTTTATGTGAAGATTTTCTTACAGGATTACAAATCTGTGTGTCGAGGTTCTCTTTAATTGCCTAAAGTGAGTTACTCTTTATGTACACAATTGTTTTAAGAAATATAATTATGTATATATATATTTATTATTATTGCCATATAATTATATTATAATTTTAAACCTTGCTTTACGATACTTGTCACTTCTCGGTCAACATTTAATATTCATTAAAATTGTTATCCCCGATATAAGATTGCATAAATATTAAAGTTATTTTTTTTTTATTTTTAGTACAGAAAGATTTTTAAATAGAGAAAAGCCTACTTCGAAAAATTAGCAATTTTAATTCTGATAATTATCAGAGTTCAAGAACTGGCCATTGGTACCATTGGGACATACGCAAGGATGTCAACCACTAAGATGCCTTAGTTGGAGGGCAATAATAAAATATCTGCTGGTGAGGACAGAATCCCAATGTTTTGTTAGAATAACCATAGAAATCTATTTCTGCAGGAAAACACAACTATAATGATATTTAGACAAACGAAAGACAGAGAGTGAAGAAAAAAAAAAGAAATAGCCATCTCTTATAAATATTAAAGTTCTTTTTTTTTAGTACAGAAAGATTTTCAAATAGAGAAAAGCTTGCCTACTTCGAAAATGAAACTTGTATAAAAGATGGATTACTGCCTAAGTACACAATTACACACACACGCAAACACACACAATTTACATTATTCGGACTATTGTCCTCATATTTGTTGCCATATTTATCACAACGTTTCGGCCGTTATACGCTTCAACCTTCTTCAGGGGTTGGAATGTCGAACTGAACCCTTTATTTCGCTCAATGCGGTAGACTGTTCTAAACTCATTTAACAGTTTGGGGAGTGAAGGAAAATGTCATACAGAAATTCGACGGCGAATTGGGATAATGAAATTTGCCTTGCAAAAATTAAACAAAGTCTTAAGGAAAAAGTAAAATCTGTAATATTTCATAGATTACCAATTAGACTTTTTCCTTCTATGGTTACCAATAGCAACACTGAATATATAGATAAAATTAACATTTTTTATAAAAATAAAGTCAAATATACGTTAACTAGATGTTGGATGATGTTTTTTCCTTAGAGACATTATAAAGAAATACATAACCCCAGTTGACCAGAAAATTAAATTATCTAGTATAAAAAATTTCAAACGGCTTATCAATTATCTCCTGTTAATTCCGCTCTCCACTCACACTCTTTAGGTCCTGTCAATGGATCTAACCAACGCCTTTATCCACTGTGCCATGTGTCCTTGAGTACTTTCAGCTTACTATTAACCTAATGTCTTCAGTAAACATTTTTTACCAGTGCTCATATTGCAATTTTTACTGTCATCACTGCATGATCTTTTACTAGAGCTCATATTGCAATTTTCGTTATTATTGCTTTCTCTGGCACTCCTTATTACTGATTCCCATATTGTATTCATTTCTATACTTGGTCGGCTCAGGAGATTTTGTGGCCTAGCATATGTGCTGATTCCTTAAGTTTACAAATTTTACAATGATGTTTTTGTCTATGATTTCAACCTGATCCCACAGAGGACGGTGATGTCCCTTTGGTCCAAAAGTTCAATAAGTTTGATCTGACCGTGAAACCTTCACCACCTATTAACCCTGTAGATTCACATATGTCTTATAGAGCCATACCCACCCACGCTTTGTGGTTTCCGTAGCCGGTGGCTTTTTATAGCTTGGAGTTGTCAGCGCCACACTCAGCCCTTTTTTGAATCCTGACTTCTAGATTAATAGCTAATAACATCGAGAGAGTTCAATATTTTATTTCGGAGCCGAAGAGATAGATTCATCCGATTCTAAAGATATTTGTGCGAAATCGACCGCAACGGCCTCAGTTGGAATTTTTTAATCAACATACTACACCATACGTATATCTCGCCTACACGTGTCCCCGTGTGTGTGTGTGTGTGTGATTTGCTTATAGAATTGCAAATCTGTGTGTCGAGGTTCTCCCTAAACGCTCAAAGTGAGTTACTCTTCATGAGTACAATTGTTTTAAGAAATATAATTATATATATAATTATTACCATATAATTATGTTATAATTTTAAACCTCGCTTTACGCTACTTGTCCCTTCTCGGTCAACATTTAATATGCATTAAAATCCGATATTTAATATGCATTAAAGTTCTATTTTTTTTAATGCAGAAATTTTCAAATGGGGTGAGCTTGCCTACTTCGAAAATTAACAATTTCAATTCTGATAATTATCAGAGTTCAAGAACTGGGCATTGGTACCATTGGGACATACGCAAGGATGTCAACCACTAAGAAGCCTTAGTTAGAGGGCAATAATAAAATATCTGCTGGTGTGGACAGAATCCCAATGGTTTATTAGACCAACCATAGAAATCTATTTCTGCAGGAAAAAACAATTATAATTACATTTAGACAAACGAAAGATAGAGACTGAAAAAAAAAGAAAAAAAGAAAAAGAAATAGCCATGTGACACACATAATATAAGAAAAGTCTATATTTTAATTCTATTGTTGGTTAAACTCATTTAGCAGTTTGGGGAGTGAATGAAAATTTCATACAGAATTTCGACGGCGAATTGAAATAATGAAAGTTCCCTTGCAAAAATTAAACAAAGTTTTTAGAAAAAGGAAAATTTCCTTAAAAACAAAGAAAAGGGTTGTGTGCAACTGTGTAATATCTGTCCTCCTATATGACAGTGAATGCTAGACAGCTTCCGCACAGACAGAGGAGACTGGGTAAAATATGATATTGTTCAACAGAAAGATACCGTGAATGCTATGGACAAAGTAACGAGGAAGTTTTAAGAAAAACTTGAATAAGGAAACTTGTGCTTATGAACAGAAAAATATGCTTGAAATTTTGGGACATAATGTGGAAAGAAAGCTTGGAGAATTTGACGCTCTAAGGTCATCTTAAATGTAGTGGGGGAGTAGAACGCATCATCCTGTATCCTATTCAATGAGCTTGAGTAAATGGATGGCAGAACAGTGATTAGGAGGGATAGCCAGGGGTCAAACCTTGCTACAGTCGAGAAAAGATGGGAAGGTGTGGAGAGCCATGATAACCATTACAAGAAATCATTACAAATAACTTAGCGGAGACAAAACAGAAGCAGTGTCAAAAGCTCGCCAAACTTGTAAAATCCACGAAGCGTTCGCAAATGTATACAGCTCTAAACGTACAAACGCTCATACGCGCACGCACGCACGCACATACACACAATAAAAACAAAAAGGTACATTCCTCCATAGAAATACAAACTCACACATATTTGCGATAGTAAGAGCGAAGAAAGATAAAAAGGGAGATGAAGTCGTTTACAAAGAAATAACAAAGTAATGAACATGTAGAAAAAGGTTATATTAAAAAAAATATGTGAAGGTTTGTTTTATTGATGGTGAGAAACGAAATCAGAAATGCTTTGATCGTAATCTCAGGATTTCTTAGTAAGGAAGCGCTAAAGTGAATAATCAAATGGCGGCGGCTTACAAGAAAAAAATGAAAGAAGGAATGTAATATGAAAAAAGAAGAAGGTCAGGAAGGAAGGCGAGGTAAAAAAAAACAAAAAAAAACAATGTGAAAATAAAGAAAAAGCAAAGTTGAGTGAAAAGAAAGAGAAAAGAATAAATAAGGAGAAGAGAATAATAGAAAGAAAGAAAGATAGAAAGAAAAAAAAAGGGAGGAGAAAGACAGTTTAAGAAGACAACGTGAAAAAAGTTTCCAAATGAAGGAAAGAAAATAAAGATAAAGAGGAAAGGATAAATGAAAAAGTTGAGATGAGAATAAAAAAAAGAAGAAAAAGTTGAGTGAAAAGAAAGAGAAAATGAAAGATTAAAAAGAACTGAATAACAGAATAGAATAGAAGAAAGAAAAAAGAAAGAAAAAGAAAGAAAGAAAAAAGAAAGAAAGAGGAAATAGATTTCAATGATAAAAAACACGTAATTAATGAAGAAAAAATTTCGAAAGGAAGAAATGAAAAATGAAGGACACATGAATCGAATAAAAAGGAAAAGATAAATAAAAATAGGGTAAAGAAAGAGATAATAATAAAAAGAAAAAAGAATGAGAACTTTATAATTCGATAGAAGAAAAAAAGGAATGAATGAATGAATGAAATGAATAAAAAGGAGAAAGATATTTGAGCAAGAAAAACATAATTAATAATGAAAATGTCTTGAAAAAAGATGGAATGAATGAAAAAAGGTGAGCAAAACAGAAAAGAAAAAAAAGGAACGAAAAACTTGTATAAAAATAAAAAGTAAGAAAAAAGATATTAATAAATATAAGAATGAACTCGTGGAAAGGAAAGCAAAAAAGAAAAGAAAAAAGGCGAAAAGAAATAAAGGAGAAAAGGAAGGACGGTAAGAATAAAGACAGAAGAACGAAAAGAAGAAAAAGAAAAAGTGTAAGAAATGAGAAAAAAAGCATATAAAATCACAAAGAATAATTTATCAAGAGAGAAAATAAGTGTAACAAGTAAAGAGAGAAAGAAAGAAAGTTGTTAATTCAGCTGAAGAATAAAAGAAGCGAAGTAAGTAAAAATCAGGCCGAAGAGATGTCATGGCTGACAAAGATGCGCTGAAAAAGCTTTAACGCCAACCCGAAGCAAAATGGCGGCAAAGGGAGGAGTACAAAGACGCGGGAAAACCTAATCTGATGTTATCTGCCTTGTTTGGCTTTAGAAGGCGTCAAGTATTTTCTTTCTTCTCGTGTTTTTTGTGTAGAAGAAAAACAAAACGCAAAACGAAAGGGTGCGGCGGAGACATGTATTAAGTGTCACTTTACGACTGCCGCAAAAAGGTTTTTTTTATTTTTTACTTTTTTGTCGCTTGCTCTTAATTTTTTTTAATAGCTTTGTTTCTTTTTGACGCCCGATAAAACTTACAAAGAAGCTTTGCCTCTTGGGCATGTTATTTAGCTCTTGGCAGCTTTTTCTTTTTTTTTTTTTTTTTTTTGTTATTCGGTTTATGGCGCTAGAGGAGAAGACACACACAAAAAAATAAATAAATAAATAAATGAAAGGATGGCAGCATACTTTAACCGCCGTATAGCAATCGTAGAATCTGACAAAAGACAACATTTCTAAAGAAGACCCGCCCGCGCACACAAACATCTCTCCTGTGGCTCAAATTGGAGGCGCTGGTCCTGCAGGTATTTGCTGAAAATGCTCACAACTATATACAGGAAGTACCCCCTAAAGAATAGGCTTGCAGTATTTCTCAAACTAACAGTCGTGACCAAAATAAAATTCGCCAAGTTACTGCTGAGCGTCGCGTAGTGATTCAGAAAAAAAATAGTGCAACTATATTTACATCACAATTTTTAAAACATAACATGTTATTGAAACTGATACACTAATCCGGTTCTGATTAATCTCCACAACATCTGATTCTTTGTAATTTTAATATTTGTCTCCTTTTTATCCCTAAGTCGCTGTTCTGCTATCCTTTTACCTGGGATCGTGTGGTTGGTTACTTGTGTTTCCTTCTGCTTATCCTGCATTCAATGTCCTGTTAGTGTCAAATTTAATAAGCCCTCTTTCCTCATTGTGTGTTCTTGAAATTTCAACTGTTTCTTTCTGATATCTGTACAAGTGTCGTTATTGTTCTTAAAATTTCCGCATTGCTCACATGTTCCGTCTACGGTATTCACGTCTCTGGTACCACAATCTCCTCTTCATCTGTGAGGAAATTGTCCGACATTCAGTTCATCATTTTATTCTGTTTGTCATGAAAATTTCCTATTTCTTAACACCTTAGAATTTTGGAAGATGTCTTTTGCTATTCACACATGCCTTTGGATTTCTTCGCTACTTGTGTTAAGTTTCTGGCCGTCAATAATAAATCCTTGTAGGACCTCTAGTTCACCTAGGATTGCCTCCTGATGTCTTTCAATGTGGGTTCAATTGCAATATTTGCACGAAGCGCCTGGAGCCGAGCAAATCTGCACTAAACAGGATAGGGTTATACGCAGGTAGTGCAAAACAAGGGGAATATCAAGAGATTCTTGTGAGAAACCAATGAATCTGCAATGTTATCGGCTCTGACCTAACAGCTTTCCTACCGCCGTAAAATATCTTCTCTGTGATTTTCGATAAATACTTTCATGGTGATTGCTTTAATGAGCTTTCCTCTTTGCTATCTCGCTTTCATGATTTTAAGTACTTGATTGACAGTTAGGTCTCATAATAATATTGTGGGAATTGCTAGATATAGCTGTAAGTTTTATGCAAATCATTTCTTCACCCGCACTTCAGGCCTGTGGAACTCTCTTCCGCTTTCTTGTTTTCCCATCAACGACGTCCTTCAAAAATTCAACGTCAGTTGTCGTCTTCTGTCCTCTTGACAATGTTCTTTTATTGCCCTCTTCGTTTCTTCCGCTCTCGGTAACCACTTACGTCTTAGTGGCTTTTATAGTCTTGTTTGTGGGTGAAGTGGCTGAGAAAAAATACAATGTCTGTGTCAATTGCGCGTATCAGTTCTATGTAAATTTGTTTGCAAGAGTAATAACCGGTCGACTCAGCAGGGTTAGTGAGAAGCTTTTTTACATCAATCGCAAAAGAAGACCTGGCAGTCGGCAGCTGTTTCAATTCATCGTAAGAGAAATCTGTTTTGAATCATGGAAAGCGTAAAATTGAAAAGTTACAACACAAAAGATTGGTTTGGTTGATTCTGTTTAGAAGCATATCAACACCTCTATGGATTATTTAATGCTGAAATCTAAATATTTTCAATGCAATTTTATGCCTTCAACTGCAAATAAAATGTATTTCTAGGAATTTTGTATTTAAAATTGTGTTGTTCATTTTACTATATATCCCCTACTGTTGGTCATTTTACTATAAACAGGTATTATTGGTATTTTTATATAAAAATGTACTGCTAGTATTTTTACTATAATTTTTTATACTTTCATAGTATTTTGATTTTGTTTGAGGATTCCCTATTTGCCCATAGCTGAGAGCCTAACAGGTGCTACAACCCCGGGCCAGGATGGACGTGGGAACAACAACAATTAAGAGGTGTGTTCACTTTCGTCAAAACCTCCAATCTCCTGCTGCCGGATGTAGTTTATCTTCGTACCCAGGACTAACAACACGGAAGAGGAAAACAAAATTTGTCCTTTTTAAAAAGAAAATCGTTTCATTAAATCAAACCTTATATATATATATATATATATATATATATATATATATATATATATATATGTACACATAGTAATATAATTGTAATATACAGAATAAGTCAATGTTTATTATATATGTATCTGTGTATGTGCACATGCAGTTATATGCATCTGCATTAATGTCATGAAAATCAAAAACGTATGGTTTTATATATACCTTATATACTTGTGAATCATACTACTTTTGAAAACCTAATTTTGAAGCTAATTTTAAGGTGGTCCCATCATACATGAGATATAAAATTAGCATATGTACTGCTGGCCCTGGCTATGCTGTTGACCAAACTATATATCCACTTACTGTAGTCAATAAGTACAGCTGTATTTAAAATAAGCATAGCACATTACACAAGTATGTGTGTGTGTGTATATATATATATACATATATATATATATATATGTATATATGTATGTATGTCTGTATGTATATACTACCAGACTCTAGGCATCTAAATTTTTGAAGGTGCACCATTTCTAATTATAAATCAAGGTGAACATTTTAGAAACTTTAACCTCTAATTTTCTTTTTTTTTTTTTGATGTGACTAAAGATACAGTTTAACAGATTTCATTCAGATTGCTAGCTCTTTTGTTTTTGTGTTTATCACTGTTGTTTTGAAATATATTCCACATTGTGATAACAATCGGATTGTTAAGGAAGTTAAAATGTGACCCTGGACGCAAATTTACCGTAGAAGATTTAAAAAGAAAAAAAAAACATCATTTTCTAAACATTTTCATTTTACTAAATTACTTTCTCTTTCAATTGAATCCTGGTTATGACAATAGACTACATCCGGCAGAAAAACCTCTGTTCAGGAGATTGGAGGTTTCGAGGAGTCTGGAACAACTTCTTAATTCCTGTTGTTCCTAGGTTCACCCTGATCCGGGGTGATACCACCTGTTAGGGTCCCAGCTATGGGAAAATAGTGAACTCCCAAAGATAACACTATGCAATTATAAAATTAAATTTTTATAGCAAAAATACCAGCAATATATTTTTATATAAAAAAGACCAAATGACCAACAATAAAGTTTAAAGCAAAATGACCAACAATACATTTTTTTTGTATTTGAAGGCATACAATTGTGTTCAAAATATATTTGGTTGAAATTATAAAATTGTGTGCAAAGTATTTAGATTTTGGCATTGAATAACCCATAGAAGTGTTGACATGCCGTTAAACAAAATCAACCAACCAGCATGAAAGAACGCTTTCATGACATTAATCCATATAATATCCTACAATTTGTTAAATCAAACTGTATTTCAAAATATAACTTAAAAAAAAACTACAACAAAAAACACACTCACGAATACGTATATGTATAAAAGCTGAGTATCATCTATCATGTATTCAACTGCGAAAGCGGAATAACGTATATCCTATTTTTATTGCTTCAAAGCTCCCAAGAAAATTAAAATTCGGTGTTAAATGACCCATGAGGAGTTGATTTGCCATTAAATAAACAAATCGCAAATCTCATTTCTTTTAATTAAAACTGCATTATAGTCATATTCATTACGATTAATGATTAATGTCGTCTGTGTGCGTTTTGTTAAATTCTTTTTAATCATAGTCCCGATTGAATTGGTTGATAGTTTTATTTGTCTAATTTTATTAAGATTATTTCTATTAGTTTTTATTTACGTATGACATTTTAACTGTCTTGTTTCTGATTTTGTATTTCTGACTTCGTTGCATTTATATTTTTACTGGAAGCTTTTATCTATACCTTAACGGCTTTTTTCTTCAAAATTACATTTATTATTATTATTATTATTATTATTATTATTATTATTATTATTATTATTATTATTATTATTTCCTTTGATTTCTTTTGTATACTCATTTTTTTCTGTGTCCCAACCAAACACCTAAAGTCAGAAATGGCATCATGACATTTTCCACTGATCATTGGTCTGAGAAAAAAAAAAAGAAAAAGATTACACACATTTTACATAGGCTTTTGTAAGATGTGAGCTTTAATTGTAAGTACAATTTTTTGTATTTCTTTAAGACTTGGGCTACCAGGTATCCCTTCAATGAGCCTATTGGAACCTATTTCATTTAATCAATGGGCTTACAAATTTTAAGAAATCAATCTATGGAGGGTCATAATTTCTAAAGTCCTTTGAAGGATGTATTATACATACATGACAATTTTGTAACTGCATGTGATATTAAGAAAATCATTTAACACATTTTTATTCTTCTATTTTTTTTTAAAAATAAGAAACTACATTTAAGTATGGTGGTAGTCTTTCTATCATGAAAACATTGTAACAATTTAATAAATTGACTGACATTGTTGTTGCTATTATTATTATTATTATTATTATTTCCTTTGATTTCTGTTGTATACTCATTTCTTTCTGTGTCCCAACCAAACACCTAAAGTCAGAAATGGCATCATGACATTTTCCACTGAGTTTTATTTAAGGAAAAAACAAACAGCCTGAAGATTACACACATTTTACATAGATAAAACCCTTCGTAAAGTATAGGTTCTACTTGCGAGTAGAATTTTTTGTATTTCTTTAAGCCATGGGCTACCAGAAATGCCTTTAATGAGTCTATCGGAACCTTTTCCAATCATTCTGAGGGCTCCAACTACAACTGGAATTATTGATGTCCTCAAGTGCCACATTTTTGAGATTTCGATTTCAAGATCCTTGTATTTTGGTAATTTTTTGAAAACCTTCAAAGGTACATTATAGACTGCAGGGACTGTTATGTCAATAAGAAGGCACATTTTGTTTAGTGGTCTGTAATTATTATTAATATTATTATTATTATTATTAACTTATGATTAAATTATTATAAATAGTATCATGCATATTATTATTAATATTATTATAAAATTGATATTATGTTTATTATTATGCATTGTTATGCATTATTAAATTCTTAGTAATATTATGTATGATTTATTAACTGACATTATTATTATCAATATTGCGCATAATGAAGGGGTGCGTGCCCGAGTGGTTAGAACTCTGGCTTTCAAGTCATGTGATTCATTTTCAAATCGCATCATAGTCAATTTCTTAAGGAGTTGACTTTTTGATATTATATATTAAAATATATGATTACTTTGAAGTTAAGTCAATATTAAAAAGCTTGTCTTCGTTGTGACTTTTGTTCTTTTTGTATGGGTACCTAATTTTTTCTTTACTCCATTTACATATTTCATCAACATTAAAAACTTACCTGTAAATACGCAAACAACTTTCTTAATATTTTCGGCTGAAATAAGGTCATTGCTATCTACGCCATCATTTTATACGTCGTCGAATACAATATAGCTTGGCAGAAACGCAAACTTGAAAGATTAAAAGAAATATCTGAAGAAAGTGTTTCTAAGATTTAAAAAGAGAAAAAAAACGATAGTGATAGCAAATGATTCTATTATGAACAAAGCTAATCTCATGGGGAACAGGTAGATAGATGGTCAGTTCTCATTAAGAAGCTTTACCTGAGGCACCCAGGTTCAGACTCGTTGCTCATTTCGGACCAATCAAATTTCACTTAGAACCTGATTACACGTCGTCGCTAATTGAAATTGATTATTTCCAAGTCAGGTTAACGGAAGCAGCTGAGCCCACTGGCCCTGAGGATATTGAGGGCAATGGGAGGGGGTTAATTTGACAGCGACCACTAGAATCATTTAGATCAATACCCTTGAGAAATACGTGTACCACTGTACTAACAGATTTAAAGACGCAAGAAAAGAAAAAAAAATATCGGTTTCAAATCTAGCTGATGGCAGTACCAAGAAAAACTGATCTCACTTTTCAGGAGTCAAATCAGATGTAAAAGGCGTAACTTGGCTCTCTGGGGTAAATACCGTATGTCTTCAAATGTAGGACGATCTCCAAATCTTGATCTTTTAGCTAAGAATTAGATTTAGAACTAGGATAGTACCCGTCAAAAATGACGTAATTATTTCGTTCTCTTGCAGTTCTACCTAGGGATACTATAAAGGTAAGTGCTGAAAAGTTCACATTACGTCAAAGAAAACCTACTCCCCTCCCACATCTGTTGTTTTCTCAGAATTGGGGAAGTTAGTTGTTCCAAGAAATTTTCAGTACTCCCTCGCAATATATGAGAACTCCATGAAGAGTGTTACAAACGTAGTATATATCGTTCTCAAAGACTTCTTATCACATTTTTCCAACCATTTCTGACATCTATATCTTTACCAAGTTCTTCCTTTTTGATTCAGTTGTCATCTATAAGCTTATTGCTGTACTAACACTTGATCTTTTACTATACTTTGAGTCCTATAGTAGAAACTGGTACACAACATTTTGTTTAATTTTCTAGCAATGGCCACTAAACCGCACCCATCTTTCACAGATTGTGTCCATAAATCATGTTAGATTTTTGGAGAGTTCTTCATTGGGTATGAGTTGTTTCCAACTGATTCTCAATAGTCAGTAACAAATACTATTGTTTGCAAATGATTCGATTAACGTCCACCCACTTGATTATTATAATAGAACTGTTTCTATTTTTGAGTTATTTATTTATTTGCACTCTCAGTTTATTTTCCATTTTTGACTTCAGGATGCTATTAATTTTTGACAGTACTATTCATTCTTTACATTATTCGGACTATTGTCCTCATCTTTGTCGCCATATTTATTACAACGTTTCGGCCGTTGTACGCACCGGTCTTCTTCAGGTGGATGGACTGTCGAACTTAAGCCTTTATTTCGCTCACTGGGGTAGACTGTTCTAGTTCCACGTGTCATGTTTAATGGATATCAGTTATCCACCTGAAGAAGGCCGGAGCGTACAACGGGCGAAACATTCTAATAAATATGGCGATGAGGACAATAGTCCGAATAATGTAAATAGTGTACATAATACCTCATCTCAGAAATACAGACAGATACTGAAAGGCCTAAACGTTGCAATAAATATGGCCACAAAGATGAGGACAATAGTCCGAATAATGTAAATAATGTACATAATACCTCATCTCAGAAATATAGACATACTATTCATTCTATTTCAAATCTAACATTCATGTCGTTTTGGATGTGTGGGTGTTGAAATGGATATTGGGGTGGGAAGTAAAATCGATGAACCGGTTTCAATTTCTGGCCAAGTCAGTTGTGCTGGCTTTCCCATAAATACCATTGAGAGAGGCATGAACTTATCTTCCCTCCAGCTATTAGCTATATAACAGAACAGACTTGGATGGAAACCTATGAATTGCAAACCGCATGACAATTCACGTATAATAAAGAAAGGGAAGATGTGGAAAGCCACGATCACCTACGTCCTGAAGAGACATGGTATTTAATTAATAATATTTACTTGTGAGGAGTTCAACCATGATTCTAGATAAAAAAAAGTATCCCCTTGATTCACATTGTCACCTTTGAAACCTTTGCGATCTTTCATTTTCTATAATATAATAATTCCTCGACATTGAGAGCTAAAAATCCAACTTACCTGTATAAAAAACCCACCGGTTCGAACTCTTGTCTTATAAATTATGATGGCCAATGCCCGAAAAGATATAAAATAGCAGTGATAACAAACTTCGTATATAGAGCACCCCAAAATTCCACTTCCCAAAAAATATTTCTAACCGAACGAATACACATAAGACAAACACTAGTCAACAATAATTTTCCCAACTACATCATTGATAAGTAAATAAAATTATTCTTACAAAAAATACACGACGCGAGGAGCAAAAAATGTAACACTATGAAAATTCAACATATTTTATAATACAATAATTATAATAAGGAGGATGAATTTCCTATTAGAAAAATCATTAAACACCATATTTCTGCTGTAACCAATGGTAAACCTATAAAGTTGATAATATTTTATAGAAAATTGAATACGCAAACCCTGTCGTCAACAACCGAAATAATCCACAGAAATCTATATTAGCGGTGACCAATATACCAATTTCAATGCCTAGTTCAAGACTGTGTTACTTATTAAAAATCAATTTCTTATATCGGACACACCACTACCTCCTTCAGTAGACATCTTACATGTCACCTTTCGAAGTAGCTTGCGATTAATAAACATTTATTAACTGATAATTTACAAGAACGTTTAAGGAAAATTCCAGTCGATAAAACAAATATTCTTTTCAAATCACATTGTCGTACGCAACTCCACATTAGGGAAGCGTTGTTGATTAAATACCATTCCGCCGCTATCAGTCTTACACTATTTAGAAGTGAAGACGGCATGTTAAAGATTTTCTAAAAATAGAAGTGATGCCAAAAAATTATGCCCTCGCGCACGTACCCCACACAGGTAAATTATTACGTAGAAGTCGACACAAAAATTCACCATTCAAAAACGACATCCTTGATAATGGCTATAGAACTATCCGAAATTACTCGTAACATTTATAACTACGGACAATTTCTGTATTCTTTAACCCCTAAAAACGAAAAACTGTTATAATACTGGAGGAACTAAAATCTTAATTAAATCTTCTTTGTCGGCCCTTTTCAATGAAACATGCTTGAAAGAAAGGTTGCTGCCCCCCCTATATATATATATATATATATATATATATATATATATATAATCATTTCACTCCAAGCTTAAGGATAATGCCACTTAGACCCAAGAGTTTATTGGATGTAAAGAGAAAAAGAAGGTTTTAGAAGAAGGAACCAGAAACTCTATCACAAGCCGGAAACAAGGGATAAACATCTACTCCTGTTCAAAAGACAGATAAGGGGTATATATATATATATATATATATATATATATATATATATATATATATATATTATAATTATTTTCTTTTTAAAAATATGATTACATCGCGACACAGAAAATTTCTATGTTTCAAAACTGAAAGTAAATTTATAAATTTAATTATCGAAATTAAACTTAAAATCCATAGTTTCGTTCCATCGATTTATTCCTATCATCGTCAAGCGATGATAGGAATAAACTTTCAAAGAAAATTACTTAATTTATAAACGCAGCCTATCATTGACAATTGCTCTACTGTTTGTATCGAGCACTGTTTTTAAAAAAATGAAAATAACTGCTAAGAACACTGGATTATAAATCTTCCGTTCTTTCTCATTACTTTAATATATATATATATATATATATATATATATATATATATATATATAAACACACGCAATAATGTTAAACATAGGGGGAGATAAGTTCGGCTACCATCTGGTTCACACTCCTCCTCATTTGATTATATCATTATTTTCCGTTCTAGTTACAACTGCTATCCATTTTAGTTGTTGCTGCCGTTGAAAATCTTGATGTGGCTTTTTGTTATTTGGTACAGTTCTTTGTGATTCCGTAACGCCAGTCTATGAGATCTGATGTAGGATTGCCTTCTTTAAGATATAAACAATTCATTCGCTTGAAGCCATTTTTGATTAACTATCTGAGAAACAAGTTGGATGCCATGCATAACATCCGTATGAAAGTCTAGATCTGATGAAGCTGTTTAAAAGTATGATCCGAGTTCTTACGTTAATGTTTTCGTTTTTGTAGCAGTGTTAGTCGAAACTAATCCTAATCTATATTACGTTTTATATCTTATCTACATTTTTCATAACTGACCCATGCGCTGAGGCATGAACTAATAAGTTTCAAATAAAGTAAAGTCCATAAAAATCGGCTCAGAATACAATAATATGAAAAGCTCCACAGGCTTGATGCTATGGTTAACAAGCGAAAGATTAAAAAAATAATGAAAGCTGCTTGCCATAAACACTTCAGTTGGCAAGCGCATTTTAAGGTGCAGTGATATAATCAGCAAAATTATCGACTCTACTAATGTGTCCTCATACCAATCACTCCCATAACTGTTAACGGCAGCGTCGCTATTATCGACTTGGCTGCAACCAGCACCAACCTCATGTTAATAGTTCTGTTATCTTCATCCCTGATACCATCCTCACCATGAACATCACTTTGATTATTATGATCAATTCTGTAATCGCAAGTCTTCAGCAAGCTACATGATCGTCCCATCACCAATAACTGTAAAGTTAATTCAATCGCTTTACAACGCCGTCACTCTTAGGTTTTAATTTTCTGGAGGTCTTTTACGCACTCGAGCTCGACTCTTGATTCTGTCCATTAACTTGGTACATGACGTGTACAATTCAACGCACACACAAATCCACAGACATTTATATTAGCGCGCGAAAGACACATTATCGCTTACGCTTGCGTGGCGACAGCTATGAATGCGCGGACCTTCATATGCACTCAAACGGCATTTAATTTAGTGAACATGCAAATATTGATGCGTGTTTCGACGCATATATATTGGGACACCCTCTACTCATAGCAACAATGACATACTCACAAATAAACTCACTGACGCAATTACATATAGAGAAAGAGAAAAACGTATTTGCGAACGAAGCTACAAGTTTTTTGTTTGTTTGTTTTTTTCACTTTAAAATCCAAATACTTAATGGTGTTTAGCTGGCGTTCCTTGTAAATCGGGAATTGAACTCCCCTCGGTGTTCAGTTTTTATTGTCTCGACAAAAAACTTTTTTTCTCTGTGTCTCCCACAGCGTACACTGCGGCGTCTTGCAAAGATTTGCAAAGTGCTAAAGAACAAGAAAGACAGTTTCGAGTGTTTCGCACACACACACACGCACACGCGCACAGATGCATACACGCACACATACATGCATACGCACACATACACAAACAGACATATATATATACACACACATACGACTTCTGTTATTTCTTACTTGTCAATGTAATCTTGTTTTTTTTTTTACTTAGCTTTCTCTTTTACTCACTTTCAAAGGTGATATATTTCTTCCTTTTTTCTTTCCTTTTTTCTTTCCTTTTTTCTTTCCTTTTTTCTTTCCTTTTTTCTTTCTTCCTGTCTTTAATTCTTTTATTCTTTACTTCTTTTTTTCATTCTTAGCTACTTTTTCAATTCTTACATTTCTTTAAGACCTCTGATTTCTTTCTTTCTTTTTCCTTCCTTCTTTCTTTCTTCCTATATTTTTCTTTCTTTTCCTCTTTCCTTCTTTCTTCTTTTCTTTATTTCCTTCATTCTTTCATTCATAACTACTTCTTCAATTCTTACTC